>JANCMC010041502.1:1529912-1592535 GCA_024363005.1 Charaxes varanes
CTCGTATTACGTAATACTAATAAGAAACGGTTATGTGCGTATAAAAGATGCCATTGGTGCACCGTCGGTGAACAAAAACAAAACGTAAATTACTGCTTTAGGATTAATAGGTTATAACTTACAATTTAAACCTATATGCGATAAAGTTATTTTTAGGTAAGAAGTTTTTTTTTCAATTTATTTATTTATTTAAAAATGTACAACCGATAAAAACAAACATTTTTCCCATTTTCACACACAGCATCTCCTAGCAACTATATAAAAATCTAAAATAAATGTATATAAAGGCACATCAATGGACGTACTTCAATATGGTTTATGGTTTGGTTTGTTTGTCATTTTCCATATCTGGGTTACGTCAGACAGCACTTAAAGTTGAAATTTAAAAGAAACGAATTTCTTAGCAATACTCCATGCATTAACCGAGCGGATATTGGGTCCATCGCATTGCAGAGGAAGAAACGCCCTTTACGCAAACAGTGCCTGTTTCAGAGAGTCTTTAACGTACACGGACTCGGACCTCCACAGCTAGTGTTCCCTTACTTATTCAGCCAGATCCAATCCGTTTCTCATCCTATAATGATATCCTTTTAATTAAAGAACTCACAGTAGTTCTTACCCAAAGCAATGTCTTCCAGTAGATTGTAAATTGAGAACTTGTCGTTAATCCCACAGTACATAATCCGAGTCCGCTGCTAATTCAGTAACACTACTTCCAATCCTAGCCGCGTCTCAACCTGAAGTGTTCCTCGATCGCGAGGTGACTTTATACAGCTGTCACACTCACTCATTTGCTCGGGGTTGCGTCACGGTAGGGGAATGTTAATTAATCCCTGCTACTCTAATGATGAGGGTAGTTATCAAATGAGGGTACCTACATATATTTAGAAAACCCAAACAACTGATTTGTAGTTGCTTATGTGCGGGTAGCGCATTGTTGGTGTTGCTGAGACATAGTAATCATAAATTATTATATTGTTAACAGTCAACCGGCATACCGCCCAAAGTGATCGTCCTTATCTACCCAAGTTAAGGAAACTGATAAGCTAAAACATTTGGGAAGATTGCGCCCTGAGTACGGCAGCGGCAGGATGCACGGTACACTGGAGCGAGACGGTTGCGCGTCGAGGCTTCAGAGGTTCGCGGGCTGGTGAACTCGAACTCGCAGATGCGTCATGCTAGGGCAACTCGCAATATCACGAGATAAAGTCGAATTTACAATGTCACTTTCGTAGTACTTGGGCTTGTTTATCCGTATAATGTTATATCTGTATAGATGAGCAAAGCTATATTAACGATCGACTGTACATTGAGACGTGGGTTCCGAAGATAAGACTCACAATTGATATGCACACGATGGCGCCTGGGACGTTTTTGCGATAGGGCGGCGACGTTCCGCGAACCGCTTCCGCCGCCGCTCCTTCCGTCTCGGGTTGCTGCGCATTCCATAGCCGGACACCGGACCGGCCCGGGAATGCGGCCCGGACGAGTGCCGATACAGCGATAGCTTAATGCCCCTCGGCCCGAACGAGCTCTCGCTCACATTCCAGCTCTAATATCCGTCGTCGATCTCCAGTCTGAAACTTTGTTACGGTGCAATCTGGGGTATTTGTATAACTTCATTAATCTCCACTATCGGTCTCATAACAGAAAAAAAATACATAAAATAAACTAAAACTACACAATGTAAAAATGTGTACAAAGGCGGGCTTATTCCATATGCGGGTGGGCAAATTGACCGCAGGACAGTTTAAAACTATAAGAGTTCCTCATATTACGGAACCCTAAAAACTAGAGTACTGTTTTTATAATTTATAGAGTTTAAAACTGCAGCTACTCCAGAAGAATTGTTAATAGTCTTAGTGTCTATCCTGTCAAATCCTTCTTTATTCAGTTCGTTTACAAGTATTTATGAACGTTAATCGTTTTTTTTTTAAATTTTAGGTGCTAAGTTTTTAGGGTTCCTCGCGTCCAGATCTTTGGAAGTCCCAAAATAAACTCAGTTAGGTGTTCTTTTAGTATCAGAATACCACATTAATGCAGATACAGTTAGAGAAATTTAACCTAAAGAGTTTCTACCTTCAAAGTAATATATCTATATATTAATACGTGAAGCAAAAGCTTTCGGTATCATTCTACGAAAATTACGCGAACGGACGAATATGCAATTTGGCACAATTATAGTTTATATTGAGGAGCGTATGCGAATGATAATATTTTTATAAAATCTGCAGTATTAATACATGAAATTACTTAAATAAAACCACAAGCACACCAATGTCAACGGTTTACACACGTGTATATACATTTTATATCATAGTGGTGTCATGACGACCATATGTATTTATTGTCAGATATAATGTATTTGGGCACAAAATAAACATTTTGTATATAGTTTTAAATAAGCATATCTTCAATCTAAAGATTGCATCAATTTAAATAGTTGCATCAATGTTTGGGAAGGCGCTGGCTCCTTAGATACGGGCCTACCTAGTTTGGAGGCCAGGAATCTATTGAACTACGTAATTTATAAAATATATAAAAATGAATCGCAAAATATGTTGGTAAGCGCATAACTCAACCAATTTTATTAATTCTTTTTTTTTAGTGTTCTTTAAAATCCAAGGACGGTTTATACTGCGAGAAAAGTTCAAATAATTGCCGGGAATACCCTAAAAACAGCCCTTTTCTTTCTCCCATACAAACGTTTTGTAACTAAATTGTAGAGTCAATTTGAACTTTATTGCCGCTGCACAATGCAGAACCGATTCGTAGTCATTCGATATTTTCAATAATACGGGAACGGGAACGAGAACGGGAACGGGAACGGGAACGGGAACGGGAACAGGAACGGGGATGATATAGGATAATCGAAGTAAATAGTAAGAAGCCAGGCACGGCATCTGCAAAGTCCACTAAAAGTTTATAAAATAAAAATTACTATTACTATTTGTGGTAGAATTTCGACCAGCCGGCAATCTCTAGTATTTATTATTCCTTTTTTATTAAGTTAATGAATTCATTGGGAGCAGGTAAGTATGCTTAGGTAGGGGTAAACCAGAAAACGTATCGCCGTGTTACTAGTGCGGTCAATGTATTCGCGCAGAAACGAGGCAATGTTAGATGGCGGAGAGTTCCATACACCCCACGAGGGAGGGGGTCGAGGAGGTTGGAAAGTTTGTCAAGCAACCTTAAAAGAAATACGCATAATTTCAGATTTTTAACCTGGACTAATTAAATATATTTACATTATTTGTATTCGAAAAGCCTTGTTTTAGGGTTTCGTAGTCTTATGAAAGTTAAAGTTTCACTCAGTCTGCCTGAACTAACTCTACAATTGTAAACATAAATGCATTAATGCTCTCGTAAGTATGCTATAGTAAATTTAAGAACGATGACGTATGTATATAGTCATATACAACAAGTTTCATATATTTTCTGCTTCTGTTTTATCAATAACTTTATTGTCTACTATTGAAATTATTTAACATCTATCTTTGTCGCGTATCAAATACGGATACCTTCTATATAAGCTTCTCTGCAATCCGAAAGTGTTGTTTCGGACGACGCGCTTGTCGTGCATCATGATGGAGTAGCCATCAGCCGCGTCTGTCGCGCTCACGCTCAAACTTAGGTATAGATCGATACTGAGCGCATAATACTCACGCGTGCTTGTGGTTGAGATCTGAAAGTGCTGCTGCAGACGAC
Organism: Charaxes varanes; assembly: GCA_024363005.1. NCBI lineage: Eukaryota > Metazoa > Arthropoda > Insecta > Lepidoptera > Nymphalidae > Charaxes > Charaxes varanes. The sequence continues at coordinate 1,533,621 of JANCMC010041502.1, forward strand.
GCGTTTGTCGTGAAACATGTTAGAGTAGCCGCCAGTCGCGTCTGGCGCGCCTGTGCCCAAGCTTAGATACAGATAATAGTAAGAAAAAAATACTCACGCCTGCTTGTGGATGCGATCCGAAAGTACTGCCGCGGACGACGCGTTTGTCGTGCATCATGTTGGAGTAGCCTGTCGCAGCAGTGCCCAAACTTCCGCTGCCAAAAAAAAACAGCATATTTTAACAATCTACACAAATACTAAATCAGAGCTAAATTAGGGTACGCCTTTGACCTCTTAATAAAAACTGCACACTCATGTCTTAAATCAACGCATCTGCGACTTTTTTGTAGCGCAGTTGTTCCTAGGCAACGGTTGTGATTCAGATGCACCGACTGACCGTTTGCCTTTTTTGTGTTAGTAAAAAAAATATTCGATATTATCTTTCATTTAATTTCAGAAAGTTTAAAGTAAATAAGTGCATAAGACTATAAACACAGGGTCGTCTGTTCCTAAAGTAGGTAAATTAATATCTGTATTATCATTCATAGGTAAAAGTCGACTGACATACAAGTATTTTTTAAATATATATGTATATGCATGCTTGTATACATATAAATAAATATATAGGACTATATGACACACGGACGTCTGTTCCTAAGGTAGACAACTTAATGCCTGTGTTATAGCAGCAAGCTGCAGGGCAACGGCTTCTCCGACAACAGGTGACGCGTCCAAATATTTGGTTGCATCCTTACCTTTATTATTCCTTACTTCCTTTGTTAATCCTCCCTTTCTTTATTAATCCTTACTTCCTTTATTAATGCTTACTTCCTTTATTAATCCTTACTTCCTTTATTAATGCTTACTTCCTTAATAATTCCTTTCTTCCTTTATTAATCCTTAATTCCTTTGTTAATCCTCACTTCCTTTATTAATCCTTTCTTCCTTTATTAATTCTTACTTGCTTTATTTATCCATACTTCCTTTCTTAATCCTTACTTCCTTTATTAATCTTTATTTCCTTTAAGAATCCTTATTTCCTTATTAATTATTAATTTCTTATTAGTTTGAAAGCAGCTCTGCTGCAAAACTTTAAATTAGGGTAAGACAGCGTTTTTCAATTGGGGCCTAGTATCCTGTAATATTAATTATTAACTTATAATCGGGTTAGTGTTTTTATTTTATTTTCAGAAGGCAAACAGAATTTATACTGAGCTTTATTTTTTGAGTTCAAACCAAATGCATGTTCCCCAGACGCCCTTATTAGTTGGCAATTCGTTACTGCTCAAGTAGTAGAGGCGTCCTTGGGATAGCACACCCCGGGGTGCCATGTATGGTGTAATTCTTTAATAAAAGTTATTGTCTTTTTTTCTTAAAGGAAGAGGTTAGGGAGGACATTGCCCTGCAGTGAGACGGAGTAGGCATCAAATAATTTTGATGACGGTGATGTCTTTTAGGTACGCGGTGGTGGCGTACGGTGGACGCGGCGTGTACACGCGGCCGCGGGCGCTGTACGTCAACAACAAGCTGTTCACCAACGCCGTGGACATCCCCCGACACTTCGACGCCATTGAGATTGGTGAGTAGGGCACGACTATAATATATATATATATATTATAGTATGAATGAATAAATATATATATATATATTCATTCATTGATTTAATTGCATATGTTTATAATATATGTTGAGGATTGTACATGATGCCCCGTTAGGGCGTTGCAATTTTAATGGAAAAATTTTTGTCAGAACTATTTTTTTTATAATACAATTTTATAAGATATTAAAATCGAAAGGTGTCAAGAAAATAAGACAAAAATAATTAATTTAATTAGCAGGATAAAAAAAAATTGGATAGAATAATTTCGATTGTCAAATGTCAAGGTTATTCTAATAATGTCAAATTTGCAAATCATGTCAAGTTATATATATATATTGTTTATTTCTCAGGGACACGTCACTGAGTATCGTTTCTCTTGTGTATTGTTGTGATATCGAGACAGTATGGGCATTGAGGGGGTAAATTTTTGGATGGTGCAAGATGCAATTATGGCCTTAATTGCCTTGTTTATATTTTTTTATATATAATCGCGTATTAAGAGTCACCCTTAGATCAAACGCCACCTAGGACTTGGAGCCTGGAACGGCCGCTCCGTTCGCCTTATGATAGGCCAGGCCCTGAGTATGGGGTCAACTAAATTTAGTCGAATTCAATCCCACTAAGACATAAATTAAGTCAACAGGCATGTGGGTTCACGCGAGTACTATGGACTCCAGTGGACTATTGTGCTATCAGAAGGCTTGTACATAGAATAAATTTATTTCCATCTTAAAGTTTACAACTTTTAGTGATAAAGATACTACCTTCTATTGAGTATTGAACATTCTTATGGCAGAAGGTCCCGCTCTTCCGTAACAACAGTTTTGCATTTAGTAATACAATTTTAGTTCTTCTTCTTCTTCCTGGTGTTATCTATATTTATAATCAGTGTATACCACGAACTCCTCCGTAATACAATTTTAGCTATAAAGTCTTAACTCTATACTTGACGTATATGTGTCTGTTTCTGTAAGTGTGTGTTTAGTGATTTTGCAAACACGTTAATGTAGACATTATACAGGTTTTATTTGCTACATCGTAGATGCGTTTTCGGTCTCTGAGCAATGACTATACTTACATGTCAAAACCGCCTGTTGCCCTCTTTAGACAAGAACTCGCTGGTGCGCAGCAACACAACCGCGAACGGCGACGCGCTGGGGGCACTGCGGTTCGTGTCGGGGCTGCCGCTGCGCGCCGCCGCGCCTCGAGCCGCTCTGCTGCTGCCCTGCACCACCTGCGAGGACTCGCGACGCTCGGTGAGTGCTGTACACTAAAAGTGAGTCGCGGTGCCCTCACCGCGTGTATCCCTACACATGTAGTGGAAAAGGTTACACCGAAGCAAACTAGATGGCGCTGTACGGATGACGACGACCGCAGTACAAACACTGATAATCTCCATACAAACCAACTCACGCTTGTGAAGTTTCTACTTACGATTACTATATATAGACCTACCGAGGAACAACTGTCCCGGGCAACTCCAACGAGCCCGGACACGAAGATCTTCCATTGCAATGGTTGAGCATATCGACCGTCGCTCCCACCTTTGATTCCTCGCCGAAACTTTACACCTTGGTGTGCCTTACCACACACACATTGGCCAAATTCTCAACACTCGCACAACACGCTCCGCTCTCATTCTCAAGTGAGGCGGTCCCTACACTTATGCCGGCGCCAGACATAGCTTCATTTCAATGATCGTGTAGTATGGCCGGGGACTTTGTGTAGCTGCGGAAAGTTAATGTAAGGAACTAGTGGTCCAATTTGAAAAATACTTTCAGTTTTAGATAGCCCATTTCCTTCCGAGGAAGGTTATGGGCTATCTAAAACTATATAGCCTATATATCATCACTCTAAAATTATTCGCCTAATTTTGCGCGAGCGAGGTCGCGGTTAACAACTAGTCAGCAGTAAAAGCGATAAAAGCTAATGAGGGCTCAGCCATAAATTGCAATACACGTTAAAGAAGGGAATAACTCCAAGTTAAAACAAACGAGTATCTGACAAGACGGCAATTTGCACTTGTATTTCAAGAAGTAACAAAACTGTCAAGAACTATTCGGTTAAAAAGCAACTCGGAAGTTGCAATAGTATCTAACATAACGATTATATGCACTAGTAACTCTAAGTTAAAACAAACTAGTAACTGATTTGACCACATTTTGCACTAATGTCTCTACGTCGAGACAACACCGTTATGAAATAATCGTTTTGAGGCACTTTGGATGTTTTAATACAAACAGATAAGCAATTTCCACGGTAACCTCGTCGTAAGTTAAAACAATCTCGTATCTAACACGACGGCAATTTGCACTAGTATCTGAAACAAAACTGTCAAGAAGCAATCGTTTTAAAAGCAACTCGGAAGTTGTTTTGGAATCTGACATGGAGTCAATTTGCAGTAATGCAGCGGACAGTTTCAAGTTACTTTTTATAACGCGAGGTCGTTGACTCGTTTCTAAACAACACGTATCAAATGTCAACGCACCGTTTCCTTAAAGTCACTTTGCAAGTTCGCAAGTAAGTGTAGTTTAATAATTATTAGTGATCAGAGTGTAATCACTCTGGATTTTTTTAAGTGCATTGCATGATAGAAATGTCGAATCTAAATAGCAAGTAAATATATGTATTTAGCTGAACACGTAACAGTGCTTACTTTATTTGAGAAAGAGGTTTGTAAGGAGGAGTTTTTTTCTTAAATATACTCAGTAAACGTAATATACCGTCAATTGGCCCTTTAAAAAGCCAAGCCAGGAATTTTCAGGTCTACAGATCCGAATAAATCCTTATGGCAACATCGTAACAGTACTGTAATTATTTTGTTAATGTTTACATTAATTGAGTATTTTATTATTATATTTTTCCGTTCAATATGAAGTCGTAATTCTTTATTAATTTTGTAAAGTCAAATGTAAGTTTATCAAACGATGTTTTTTTTTTATTTCTGATCGTTCAATAAGTTAGTTTATTCAGTAAGAACTTTTCTACGTGTCGGTACTTGAGTTTGGATTCGATTTAGAGGGGGTAAAGAGAGCAGCTTGGCGGCGATTCATATACAATTAAGCATTGAATTGTACCTAAGATATACCTATGAAGTGTAACGTTAGTAAAGCCTATTAATGTATTTAATAAAAATGAGTTAATTTAACTGAGTTGTTTGATTATGTTACAGTACTTTCCAAATTAAAGGACATCGTAAAATTTAAATTATACCATAACATTGTGATTGTAAAGATTAACACATTTAAAATATATCGTATTCGATTATGTCTTATCTATTCGACATTTGGACTTTAATTTAATTATCTCTGTTCAAACATTTGATTCCTTAAAAAATCTCAGAAGCGCTGACTCATTAGAGTTATCGATGTAAAAACATAGTCGTGACTAATATGGCTAAGTGATTGCTAATGACCGCTTAAAACTATTTCACATCACACACATAGAGACCTACATGTCCGTATAAGTTGCGTTCGGAAATGATGAATCTTAGTCCATATTATCTGAACAAATATCAAAGAATTTGTTAGCATTCCATGAATTCAGAAGGAACTCATCCAGAGTTTGATATTTATGACACAGGTCTGGCAAGTTTCCAGCGGATCATCATCTGTTGCGTACAGAAGAAAATGCCCATCCACGACAACGTTTCGCATGCGATAGTCGCAATCTTCCGTCGCACAAAGGAGTGCGTCTACTACACTGAAGACGCGGATGACGCAGTTGGTCGCTTCGTGACAAAAGCGATTGCCGCGAGCGAGTACGCTGTAGTGGAATACAACCAGTGGTCATCTACCACCGTGACGCCCATCTCATCGCTGTAACAACTGCCCCGAAGAGGAATCCGGATTTTGTCTAAAATGTTCCAATAGACTTGTAAAAATGGATCAATAAAAATAAGAAATGAGAAGTAAAAGAGAGAAAATATCATAATATAATAACTTACAAATAGCTCGTTGTGTGAAAATTGGAGAAAAAAAGTCCGATTTATATCAGACGATCGAATATCAAATTCTTTTAGTTTAAACAGATAAAGAACATTCTCCTGACGTTAATAAATAATAATAATAAAACCATTTATTCACTTCACTTAACCTAATTACAAATTTCGCTTATGAGAATAAAACTATAAATATTGTGTTGGATTATAATCTAAATAAAATAAAGATAAAGTAACTATATATATAACAAACTAATAAAGGAAAAAAAAACTTTCGCAAAGATTCTAATTCTTATTTTAGTTTTTTCTCGTTGATGTTTTGGTGTAAACACTTAGAATGAACTTTTAATAACACATAAAGATTGAGAAAGAAAGCTCTTGTTCTAACTCTATCTTTAAATTTGTTTAGTCCAAACCCACCTTTACGCGAACGTGCGCTATAGAGGCTTCATATCAGCCAATCTAAGAAATATTTCAATATCTCCATCCAACTCTGAGATACAGCTTTTATTGTCTTTTTAACAAAAATATTTTTTTTAGTTAAAAAGACAAGCAAACATAATGCTGTCATTAATCACTATTATTAAAATATATAATATAAGCGGAATAAGTCGTAAATAATATATATAATAATGAATTGAATAAATGGTTATATTATTATTTAAAACTTATTGCACACAATAAAGAAACACAATAATAACAAACAATAATTTAAAACTAATTTAGCCGCGCAAGGGCGGTCTTATCGCTTGAAGCGATCTGTTAATTATAAATGACATTATTATTATACATGACAAAACGTTTTTTGCAATTTCCCAAAAATCAGCTTTTTTGAGTTAGGTCACTTTATGATTAAGAGTTCTATCTCACCAAAATGCCATGGCGACGTTGCCGTCTATTTATTCAAACAGTTCATATTAAAATTTAGGACGGGAAATTCACTTCGCGACGGTTTGGCAACGTCGCCAAATTACAGGTGTAACCACGACTACTACTGGCTACTCTATGGGCAACCGTAAGTATCAATGGCTATGTAACCGGCGACGTCGCCATAGCGTCACGGTGAGGAAGGGCTCTATGATGCCAGTTATATAGAACATATGTTATATAAATTGTAGCGTTGGTTTTCATAAGACTATATCATATAATAGCTACTCAGATTTGTAAGTCCGGGATTTCAAAGAAATACACTCCTGTTTTGAATTAATTAATTCACACCAATCTAAAATTCTATTGTGAGTGCACTAAAAATCAAGTAGGCCTTGATACACCCAATTATACTGAAAAACGCATCTAGTTGGCAATCTTATATTCATATTCGACTGTTCGTCACATGAAAATTCATCAGGCTAATTTAAATAGAAGACATGATATTAGTCACAAACTTGGATTATAGAAACAAGAGGAAACGTATAAAGTGCTTTGTGTATTGCATTTATGCGTGGTTGACAATATTCTGCTAGTTTCCATTCCCCAGGGTATGCCCTGTATTACTCATAGTGTATTTGCAGAAATTTAATATATGATTCTGTACCGAGTACTTCCGATAGTTTATAAGCAGTGTAAGTATTAAGATATTTATAGTTTAATGGCATAATAAAGCATTCTATCATATTTATAAATTATAAACATACTCATTGCTTAAAGGCCAGCAACGCATCCTCCTGGTGGTGCAGTTGTCCATGGCCGTCGGCAGTTAGGTGAACAGCCAGTCCGTTTGCCCCTTGCTATATAAAAAACCGGGCAAGTGTGATTCAGGCACGCGCTTGAAGGGTTCCTTACCATCACGTTATACTTTACCAGGTTATTTTATGATTGATACTGTTATAACGTTTCCTTAATTTACCATTTTTTTTCGTAATGTGATTACAATTTTATGGTTGTTGGAATGTTTTCTATACTTATACTTCAAGATATAGGTTTTTGTCAAAATTCATGATTCAATGATAAGTAACATATAAGTTATGATTCTCATTGCAAATGTTTGAGAAATGCGACATAAATGGCCATATATTTTGATTGCGTATGATTAGAGGGTGGATTTTTTCACAGCTTTTAGGGATCACAGACCTCACCATTTGGTATTTATTTCAACTTTATACCATTACCCATTTCAGAGAAAAAGCATCTTGACGGACAGACAGACAAGGAAGTGATCGTGTAAGGGTTCCCTCTTTTCCTTAGGAGGAAATCCTCCGTAAAAAATCGTAATTTTATGTCACAATTCCAATACATTTGAAATCGGAATCAAAACTTATATCGTACTTATCATTGAATTGGCAAGAAACTATATTTTGTAACACAAGTAAAGGAAAAAAGCGGAAATCTGTAAATTTTTTGTTACAACAATATCTGTTTGCCTATCTGTCTGACTATCCGTCAATGCCATTATTTCCACACACGTAGAGCTATAAAGTTGAAATGATTACTAAATATTGAAGTCTGCGGTTCCTTGAAACTGTAAAAAAATAAACTCTCTACAGGTATAAACTTAAAATTAATATAATTTACGTTGCATTTCCTATACTAGTACATTCGAAAAGGATATTAAAACATGTAGGATACTTCCCGTTGACCTAAAATCATGCAATTTGGCAACAAGCTATATCTTGAAATACAAGTATAGGAAAATACCGAAAACCGTAAATTTGTAGTTACATCACAAAAAAAAATTGGGATGACTATATAAAAATAAAAGGAATATTAAGTAAAGTATAAATTTTAGAATAACCTGGCAAATTATGTCATGGTACGGGACCCTTTGTGCGGCTCGCACTTGCCCGGGTATTTTTGTTAATTCCTTGTGATTTATCTCAGATTAATCTCTACCGATCATTTTATATCAGTACATTGATAATAATAGCTTAATACATACAACATCGCTTACTAATTACACATGAATTATACTACAAATTACGTCCTCATATTCCTTTATGCCGCGACTCCTAATATATTCACCCACATGTAAGGGTGTTCGCACACTTGCAAATTACCTGCTTATTAGTACAGCGGGCGAAGCTCACTTAAGCACGTGCGGGATACTGTGACGAAACTTAAAGCCTTTTTATTATAACTTAGAAGGATTATATCATTGTTTAGGACAAAGTTACAAAATCCAAACACCATTAGAGGCGAATGAATACAAAATTTTCCCAACGCGTATTGATACGCTATAAACGTATTTGTTGAATAACTTCAAAAGTTTTTGTCCGATTTCGTTCAATTTAATTTTTCTAGTGAGTTCTTAGAATGTTCTATCAACATGGAAAATTTCAAATCTTTACGTCTAATAGTTTGGAAATGTTAGGGGGGACCACCTTACGGGCCGACAGACGGATGGACGGACAGAGCAAAATTATAAGGGTTCCTTGTGGTACTACGGAACCCTAAAAAGACACTATTAAAAATGTAAATAAAATGCCGTCTCTTGAATACTGTACCGATAACCCAAATTTTAATATTAAGATTTCATTAACATTTTTGGTTTGCAAGAAATTATCGGCCATGCACAATATCTCTGTGAAACTTCCGGTGTTTCCGAACGGATGCAACATAAAGATCTTTAAGAAATGTGCCGAAAACAGCCTTTGGTAGAAGCCTGAGATCACTGGGTCGCAAGACACAACCTATTTTCGGAAGGATGAAAGTTGAAAATTGGGTTCTGAGTAGTATCTCGGTTACATATTAACACCTTGTGAAGTTGTCACTGTGATCCGTTGACTGGTATTAATACGTACATGAGACATATAAGCTAAGATTTCTTACTTCCGAAAATAAGTTATACCTTACGGCCCTGGGATCTCCATCTACAAGTTGACTTGTATGCCCGCTTTACCTATAAAAAACCAGGAGTCTCAACAAATCTACAAGTTTACTTCTGTGTCCGCTTTAACAACAAAAAACTCCGAGAGTGTCAACAAAAGTGAAAACTTGAAAATTACGTCTGTATTTTTTTGAATCGTCAGAGCTGTGGGTTACGGTAGCGGTAAAAGTGTCGTGGGTTGAATGGTTTTTTCCCAACTTAAAGAATGTCCATCGGCGCCTAAAGAAGTTGTCACTTCAAAAAGTTCGCAAAATTCTCGACGCCGTTAAGCTTGTACCACGCACGGCGTCTTAAATTTACCTACGCGCAACACAAAGGCATAATTTCAGAGCACGCCTTCAACGAGATTAATTAGTTGTGTGCGATTGAAATATTCATACACAGGTCGCCCGGCCTCGTACATCCGTTTTGTTTGCAAATAGATTTGTATTGTTTTTTTGAAGTGAAACTTCTTTAGCGCCGCTGTGATTCAGAAATTCGATAAAACTTAAAAGCGACACCAAAAAGAGACGAATTTAGTCCTAAATAGAATAAAGCTTATGAGGGAATGAGATAGAATACAAGTATACAGCGTTACCTATCATCTTCGTCTCCACTTTGTTCGGCTAATCAATGAGGTGCATCATTCACGTGTATCATTTATGTGCATATGCGTATTACAATTCGTCGGTTAACTAATTTATGTTCATTATTTTAATTTTATCGTAAAGAAGTGTTACTTCTTTTTAATCTACCCGTCAAGAAGTTTTACTTCAATCGCACCTAAGGATTAACCTAACTTATAATTCTTTAATAAACTTTTTTGCTTACAGGTAACCGCCCGTGTGCAACAATTCATTCTATTAATTTTCCACGTGAGTATACATATTCCTTGTGAAGGATTTTTAATCATATGCCTGCATAAAGTCAGGTTTAGTTGTTGTCGTCATTAAACACAGTAAGGTTGTAAGGCTTTGACAGGCTGCTATGTCGTATATTATTATTTTCTTTTGTAAATTTATATCTCTTATTATTTCTTATAAGTTAAGCTATTCATATTCAAAAGTCAGTTTAAGCTTATAAATGACTTTTAACAAAAGATCTAAATAGTTCAATATATAAGAAGATTGTAACTTAAGTTAAAAGATCTACCGTTAACATTAAAGCAGCTTAATAAATATATTCGATAAATGAAAGAAAAAACAATTAAAAACTATATTTGCAATAAAAAAAAATACTTTTTGCTTATACAAGTCTTCCTAGTTCAGATACAAGATCAGAAATAATGAGCCGTTTTAAATCATATGCCTGATACTTAAGCAAATTTCATACTCTTGATTATACGATGTTATGATGTGAGCAAGAGAAGATGTACTTCTCTTTCATGCTTCATCTACATATTCAATTTTAGCGTGATAATATATAGCCTATTGCTTACCCTTTCTGGATGAATGGGTTGTCTAACACTGAAAGAATTTTACGAATCGGACTAGTAGTTCCTGAGATTAGCGCGTTCAAGCAAACAAACATACTCTTCAGCTTAATATATTAGTATCCTCTATCACGACATCTCTATAACTGCGGGATTAAACAAAAAAAAATTGGCTTAGGAGGTAGTTTGTACAATGAATACGTCCTACAAGGACGGATTTTTTGATAGGGCCACGTTAAGGAGATTTAAGGGCCCTCGAATTTTTTTTTTAATTACACGTGGTTGCGGGTAACACCTATTAATATCATACAATCCGTCTCATACCTCCCTTATCTATATAATTATATATTTTCCTTTTCTAACAATATAGTTTATATTTGTCGAGCAGGTCGTGGCCTAATCAGTGGTCAGTCGATCGCTAAGTTAAGTTGCTCTGGCCGCGGCCGGGTGATAGATGGGTGACCCATTCCAGCACTGGTTTATATTTGATATCCGACCTCCTCCGTGTTTCGGAAGGCACGGTTCGATTCCCGCTTCAAGTCTGGGTGTATTATCTATATATATATGTATATTATTATATTTCCAAAAATAAAATATTTGTCTATAACAGGCGGCTGCTACCTATAACACAGGCATATTAAGTTGTCTATCTTAGGAACGTCCGTGTGTCATATGGTCCTATTTATTTATTTATTAACTAAAGCCATAAATTCGAAAGTAACTCTGTGTGTAGCGCTTACACGCTAAAACTGCTGAACTGATTTTAATGAAATTTAGTACACATGTAGCCTAGAGCCTGAGAAGGGACATAGGCCACTTTTTAATGCGAAGGAGTTGTAATGGATTGAAGGGGGGTAAAAAAGGTTGTATGGATGTATCGTCATTTTAAAGCTAGAAGCTTATAATTTACTTTTTAAGCTGTTATTTAAGTATGTTTAGTAATTATAATAATTATTATGGCATCCTAAGTTTATAAAAACTTTACCGTTAGGGGTATAAAATAAAAAATAGGGAAAGAAAGTTTGTCTCTAAATATGTAAGGTTATGTGAGTTTTATTTATTTATTGAGAAGAAACTGTAACATTTGGTTTACAGTTTAATTGAGTTACAGTCCTGATTCCTGCGCTAGTTAAAAAACTGCGATACAGGAAAGAGTGCATTTAACTAGATTAATATTTTTATTCAATTTTCTTATTCAAATAGTGTTTAGTTAATGACAAACAACTTAAACATAAAAAAAAAAATTCTATCTTGTTTTAACAACTTCGTTAGTTTGCTAACTTATTTCCTATGTTGTTTAAGCGTATGCGACAATAAATGCAATAAACGTGCACAAAATTCATCAAAATTAATAATAGTTAACATTGACACTAGTTTCGCACAACTTAGCACAACTACAAAAAGTCCCCGGCTACACTACATGATCATTGGATTGATCATTCAAATGAAGCTATGTGTGGCTCCGGCATCAGAGCAATGTTTTATAAGTTGGCGACAAGAGACAAAATATTGGGGCTATTCTATTGAATGTTGCTACCCTAAGTCACTAGTCCACTCAGAAAAAGTCGCGACCACAGCTAGTACTTAATACTAAGAATATCAACAACACTCAAAGTATTTCTAATCTTCTTAAAAACATAGTTATTATAATAAACGATTTTTTTGAACTCACGCGTACGATATACTCGTCAATCGCGCGGATCGCGGAATCGCGCGATCGCCCAACTACACTCGGGTGCAATGAAATCGCACATGATAACATTATTTTGTAGAATCTTTTTATTATATCTTTTTTTAACTTTAAAGATGCATATATTTTTTAACATGGGATTAAAGGTCATTTCAATATCTAACCGGTGAATGATTTTTAATCCCATATTTAAAAAAATGTTTTTTTTTTAATAGAAAAAAAGATTACGAAAAAAATGCTCTCCTGTGAGATTTCATTGCACCCGAGTGGAGTTTCGAAATCATCCAGGATCCTTCCTCATGAGCTAGATAACGGTGTCGAGGCGGGAAATGCGATATAAATTTTCAACAAAAAAAAAACCGACTCCAAATTGTCCGAACTGCAGCAAATTGAATTGAGACCACTCGAAAAGTACCAGGTTTCAATTTAAAAAAAAATCCCTAAAATCTGTTCACCCAGTCGAAATTTTTGAGCTAACGAACATAAGAAAGCAACCGGTTGAAAAATCCGTTTATTATAATAATAATTGCACCAATGAAACAATATTCTTTTTAATACAGCTTCATTAAATTTACTGATTTAGAATTAAAATTACTAGTTTACAGCTAAATTAAAATTACTAATTTGTTGTCAAATTAATATTTTTAATTTTAGTTACTTAAAAAAACGCAGTGTATCAATGAATCAGTATTAATTTCATTCAATTCGATACAATAAACACAATATGTTTCTGCTTTAGTACCTTAAATATATATATATATATATATATATATATATATTCATATTATTTCTTTGATTGCAACTTTCCCATACAAAGTAAATGCAAAGCTCCTGTAAAAAGCGGGAGCGATTATAACTAATCCACTAGGAAAGAGGATCGAACCGAGTTCGAAGGGATATATAAATTTAATGAAGAATCTTCTTCTTCCTATCGTCATCCCGGTCTAGTACTTGGGTACGCTTAAATTGCAGAGGATTTGGCATTAGCAGTTAACAATACCGACTGCCGTCTGCCTCATCCCCAGAATGCCACAGCCTCTATAATGCAACCACTACTTTCACGCAGTGACAGGGCGGATATTTGAAAACCAGTCTAAAATTTCGTAAAATTGAACTACGACCTCCTCATGAATAGATACTTATCCAAACATAACAAAAACCCCATCCACCATCCACCCCCTGGGAGGAATTACGCATGTGTATTTACATTAGTAGTTTCGTTATCGGATCCCTAACTTTTTTGAAAATATTATAACGCCTATGTTCATCAGGGATAATGTAAGATTCTAATAGTGAAAGAATTTCTTAAATCGGTCCAGTAATTTCAGAACTTATTCAACGCAAACAAACAGTCAAATCTTTCCTCTTTACAATACTTGTATAGAAAAGATACACAGCTGAAAATCAAACTTCATATAACTTCGATTCTTTTCCACTTAAAGAAATCTGTAATCAATTTTATAATTTTAGTAAATGAATTAGAGATGTCCATGGGCGCCGGTAGGCACTTCGGTGCCTGCTGCCTGCTCGTCTGCCCCCTTGTAACATAAAAAAAACCTACCTGTACCAAAGTTCGGTCCACTGAACAGCAAATCGATTGACAAACGATGTGGAAGTCGCAATATGCAAATCCTTTCCACTACATGATACAATAAAATGTGAGGATGTCATTGATTTGCAGATGCTTAATGTTATGTGTCTTGAATACAAATAATTAACCCGAAATGGAGTTCCGTATAGTTTATTTAAAAAATTATTCCAAATAGTATTGGGTATGAGATATCAGCTGAATAATGATCTTTCATTAGATACTAGCTGAAACCCGCGAATTTGCCCACGTGAATTCAGTGATTTTGTTAAATTCGAGAGTTTCTTTTAAATCAAATTCGACCATTCGACGATCTCCTGTGCTTATGAACAAACAAGATATTTAATAAATGCTTTTATTTAATTATTTTGTTATTCTCTAAGATTGTTTAATATTAAGGTTTATTATCTATACATCAATTCATTCGACTAATCATTCAAGCATTTCCTTTTTTACTCGCATATATTCAAGGTCTATGTGCTGACATCACTTACTCATTTAAATTTTAATTACATTTTCTTCTAACTACGACGTAATGTTATCATTAATCACTACATAACCGATCACAAAGGACGCCTTTTCTGCCTAGAACGAAAACAGTGTAGTTTGTAGTTTTATTGTCATATAAATTTACTATAGAGGTTTAATGTCTCCCATTAAGTTTTAAAAAAATTATGCACTCCATCAAAAATATACTGGCTGAAAATAAAAATCGGTTGAATAAATTCGAAGAAAAAAAACAAATGCTGCTTACAAATGCGCTTTCTATACTATTGTAAAACTTTCATACATATTTAGCAAGATATATGTATCAAAGTTGTAATGTAGGTGTAAGAAAAGTAGATAACGCACCTAGCAGAAGTGAATAATTAACGCACTCGTGTTAATTTACCAACATAACACTTATACATTAATAACTCACTTTGCGCTAGCTGCAACAATATATTATTAATTATCTACAGATTCTTACAAAAAATGTCAAACTTACAAAAATCAGCCCCGAAAATGCGTCATGTATTGCAGATCATGTAGTGCAGATTCACATACAGATCTCAGGGAGAGAAAATAAAGGGTTTAATACTGTTGCATTTCTTGCAATTGACACTTGATAAGAGAATCTTCAATTGTTTGAACGGAACCAATATATCCTTACAAGATATTTAATATGCGTAAGGACATAACATTAATACGTCAAGGCGATCGTAATTTAAACTGAAAGAACAACAACTTTATGAATGCCTAATTTTATATTTAGTAGAGGACCCGATAGACGTTGTCTTACTCGAATATCTTATTAGCCAGTTAACCAATCTCCTTTACGTCTTTTATATAATTCGTGACAGTGGCCACAAAAGTTTTAGAAAATAATAATTTTAAATGGTACGTCAGCCAGGGGTCAGCAACCTGCGGCTAGCAAGCCACATGCTGCTCTTTGGATATGAAGCTGTGGAACGTTAGTTTCATACGAAAATATGTGATTATCTAATAACATCTTAGTGTTTTGAAAAAACAATAATTACGTATGGATAAGTAGATATTTTTCTTATGAATAAATGGATCAGTTATTTTAGCAAAAAATTTATTTATGCAAATGTTATTTATACTTAATAAAGCTCTTGAATAAATTTGAAATTTTGTAAATTGTTTTTGACTTTTCCGGCTCCAAAGGTTGTTGACGCCTGGTCTAGTACAAACGTCGCCTGTTTGAAGTATTCTGAACTATGGGACAAATCTAAATTTTTTAGTATTTTTAAACAACCCTCAAAAAACACTGAATTTACTGAATCGATCCAGCCGTTTTCGAGTTTTAGAGATACGAACGATGATAGATTTTATTATATATGTGCATAATACTTGTTTCTAATATAGTAATAGCTTAATTGTTATTTCATAAACTTAATATTCTAAGAATATACCTTTCTTATCTATTTGGTATTTTTATGATTCGTTTTTCCGAAACCGAAGGCCCGAGTGTCTTTTTTCTATCATTTTTTCTCTCTGAGATGAGTAAACTATTTGCTAATAATAAAAAAATCACTTTATCCTCTAAATAGCCTAGGAAATGAAAATATTGGAAGATTACACTTTTTCATTTTCACTTCATTCATCAATGACTTTAGACACCTTTGTGCACTTCCAAGGTAAATTAAACCATAACAAGTAGTGACACTTAATAATTAATATGCAGTTGTTTACCCTCACCTGGATAAAAGCTAACTAGATGCGCTGAGCTACAATTATGAGTGATAAAATAATCAATTTACATAAATAGGCTTGAAGCCTATGATGTTATATAGATATAATAGACGTTATATAGTATATAAAGAATGTCGTGGCCTAATCAGTGATCGGCATTTAAGTCGATCGCGAAGTTAAGTTGCTCTGGCTGCGACTGGATGATAGATGGGTGACCCATTCTAGCACTAGTTTATATTTTATATCCAACCTCCTCCGTGTTTCGAAAGGCACGCTAAAACAGTGGGACCCGATTAATGTCACTTTGTGATATTAGTCGTAAGGTTGTAGAGATCGTGGGGGTTCCGAGGATTTCTTTACGATTAGATATCATTTTCGTGTGACAAAAGTTTAAGTCGATACACTTTCGGTTGGGATACATCGAAGCCGGTAACTGATTCCACATAGATGTAGTGCGAGGTAAGAATCGCACAGTTGTGGACTTTTGGTCATCGAGATGTTTCGCAGCGAAACGTCCGTTATTGTTCTTTCCATTGCTTAATGTGGATAAAAATTAGCGTGGAATTAGTGTGGTTAACTCCGCTATCGTGTTAATGCTCTACGTAACCTTCTTTCGTCGTACTTGAACCAGCATGTGAACAGGTAATAACAAGAATTAATTTAACACAAAACTATTACATGGATAATTACAGGTAAGTGAATCTAATTACAGGTGTAATGATCATATTATACTCGACGTCAGTTACTGGGTCGAGGGGCAATAGATAACTTCTTGCAACTTTTCCATTACTGTAGATCTTAGCTCTCAACTGGTACCTCGCTATTGATGGTCTTTTTTTTAGTATCTTCTGCCTAAACGGCCTTCTGGCTTCTGCCTTCAGGCTCCAATCATGTCAGACTCAAAGTCACTGGTGACACAAAAGCGTAATTCTAAAGAGGACAAACTGCCAAAATTTTAAGTACACTTAGCAGACGTAGTAACTTTAAAATTAATTTTGTAATAAAAATGTGCAAACATTGGAATTTTTTAACTTCTTTTGCAGAAGCGTTTAGTATAATTCTTTTGAGAGATATTTTGTCCAAAATCTTCCACTCATAATTTAGTTGAGAGTTTTTCAGTCATTAGGTAATAACTATAAAAAGTGCAAAAAGCTACAACCTTGATTTTTACCCTGTAATTATATTTTACAAGCTAAGTAAAATTAATTATAGTTAGTGAATATAATTATCGTTACGTATATGACTTTATAAGTACTATAAAGTCTATATGAATAAAACACTTTAGACTTTGACAATCATTGAATTTATTTTTATATAATTAGTAAGAAATAAACCGGATAAGTGATCTAAGTCTAAGTGAGCCTCGCGCACTAAGGGTTCCGTACCGTTACGAAATACTATTACTAATTAGCTTCAAAGTGTAAGTACATTTTTATAAGATTTCTTTTAATTTGGCAAAGTCACCGCAATCTTGTTATGATTAATGTTATTTTAGAGCCTCAATAGATCAACGTTATAAGGTATGGACTGAAATCCGCAAGGTACCCGGTTCAAACCCCATCGGCCTTGGGGTATTGTCGTACCCGCTCCTAATACAAGCTTTTAATTTAAGCTTAGTAGGAGAGGATAAAGGGACTATTAGACATACCTAAAAAGTATTCCTAATATTCTTAAAAAAAAAAATATTTGCGGTTAATTAAGTTTCTAAATATTATTAAGTAATCTGACAGTGAAAAAAAAAACTGAAGTGTTAAAGGAAACACTTAAGCTCCCATTTGCACGAGAGTTAAAAAAAAACGTCGCGTTAAATTTCGCGCGTCGCCGTTGGCGCTTTTTTGGCGTCGTCGATACGAAAAAATAGCGTATATGATTACATGTAGCGTTAAAAATAAAACATTGCTCGTCCTTAAAAACGGCTGAGCCCATTTGACTCTTGCCTGTTTTGTTTTTTTTTTGCAATACTTTGAGAAGGTTAAATAAAAAAGAAGGAAAGGAATATTAAAAAAATGTAGAGTTGGTCTTAACTTTGAAAAACAGTATCCATTAGATCGCACTTGTACTGGACCTTTAGTCTAACAGTTCTTCGGGCAGGACAACGTCTGCCGGTTGCGCTAGTATATAATATAATATGTCTTTCTCCATTTTTAGCTCTTCCATTCGGACAACTCCCCTTGTACGAAGAAGGCAATAGGTCCCTTAACCAATCCCTGGCAATCGCTCGTTACCTCGCCACAATACAAAATCTTGTACCGGCTGACCCGTGGGAGCAGGCGGTTTTGGATGCAGTGGTTTACAACATCTACGATTTTTGGCAAAGCAAGTTTTTTAATACTTCTTTTAATATTTATTTATTTTTATTTTTAATATATGTATTAATTATTCAAGTGTCTCTTTATATATACCAGAGCTGCTGATCGAAACTCGGCCAAAACTCTTTAGATTTGCATACCACATGATTACTTATATGTACGAAATTGTATATATTTGTTATATTTGACATTTAATATACATACGGTCGTTGTGACTAAACTTTGAGAGTACTCATTAATAAAATTTATACGAGTGTGTGTAAATCGTTTGGCATTGGTGCGCGTGATGGTTTAGTTTGATAATTTAATATATTTAAAATTCCATATTTTTTAAAGAAGAAAGAAAGAAAAACTTTTATTAGCTTGAAATTAGTGCACTGCTTTACTTATAAAATAAAGAAAACTAATATCTAAGTTTAAAATAGGAACTTAAAACTAAAACGATATATAAAGCACAGATATAGAATATTAACAATATATACATAATATATTATAATATTGAATACTTGAGTTGATCGCTAAGTTACTCTTGCTGCGGCCGGTTGATAGATGGGTGACCCATTCTTGCACTGGTTTATATTTGATATCCGACCTCCTCCGTGTTTCAGAAGGCACGTAAAACAGTGGGACCCGATTAATGTCACTTTGTGATATTAGTCGTAAGGTTATAAAGATCGTGGAGGTTCCGAGGATGGGTCCTCCCGCGTACAGGTGGCAGAGCAGGAAAGGCCAGGTAAAAGATGCTCCATTTTCTGGGGAGCCACACCACACAAACACCCCAAATCAGAGTCATCCCGGAATGTAATTAACTTAACAAACTAGCAATCGGCCGATAGATGCTTGCAAATATTAGAGCCATTCTTCACACATTGCCTTCCTCATTATCTTCAAAAGATTTCTAGCAAGCCAATTAACTAACTCTACGCTAATATATAAAGCTGAAGAGTTTATTTGTTTATTTGAACGCGCTAATCTCAGAAACTACTGGTCCGATTTGAAAAATCTTTCAGTGTTAGATAGCCCATTTATCGAGGAAGCCTATAGGCTATATATCATCACGCTAAAATTGCACCTATTTTTTTTAACTTCATTGAAGTGGAAAAAGTCGCGCGCATGGCTAGTATTCTATAAGATAGAGGTACTTCATTAAAATAGCGACATATACCTCTCTTCACTGTAATGAAACTTAAATTTTGTGTATCGCCGAAAGTTTTTGCTTCACGTATTAATATATAAATGATTAGCTTCTCAAAATATGGTCTAGTTTTATGAACACCACTATAAAATAACCCAGTAATAATATCACACAGATATTTTCAACATAAAACTTTATGCGGAATAACTTGTTAAAACAAATTACAAAGTTACAATCAAAAAGAGCCCAACTTTCAACAGTTACAATTTTATCTCTACAATACCTGGTTCCTAAAGTTAGGTTATATCTTGAAATTAATCCCAACTGCAATTTAAATATCCGAAGACGTTCCGACTCCAGCTCATCAAATATTCTCGATCGCAGAACTAGAAGTTTTGCTGATGATTATGAAAACTGGACGAGCGTCGAGGGAAATCTGAAGCAAACCAATTGTTCTCGAGTCAAGTCAAACAATCGTAAAACTTCAACTATTCCTGCTTTATTTGGAGATAAAAAGTATTATAGTGGGCAATATAAATTCAGATTGGGAACCCTCTCCGGTGTTTTGGGCTTGTTTCAAGTATTATTTCCTGATCTGCGCCTTTGATTTTATGTTTTATCACGTTTTAGTGTGCTTTTAGCTTAAAAGTGATTTTATCTGTCAGAATGTCTTTTTATATTTCACAAACTATGTTTTATTTTTATCCGGGGAGGCTTTGAATTATTGAACTGATTGAACTGAGTTTAGCCGCTATGTGTAATTTGGTCTTATATAAAAGAATATAGGTCTTATAAAAACACTATTACATATTACTACTAGCTGTGACCGCGACTTCGTCCGCATAAAATTAAGTAAAAAATAGATTCAACTTTTGCGTGATGATATTTTTTTTTATAAAACAAGGGGCAAACGGGCAGGCGGTTCACCTAAGTGACTACCGAAGCCCATGTACAACTGCAACACCAGAGGGCTTGCAGATACATTGCCGGCCTTTGAGAAATGAGTATGCTCTTTTCTTGAAGATATATAACGAAATTATAAGTACGTTTGTTTATTCGCTTGAACGCGCTAATCTCGTGAACTACTTGATCCGATTTAAAAATTCTTTTAGTGATAGACAGCCTATTTATCGAGGAAGGCTATAGACTATGTATCATCATAAATTAAACCTATGTTTTTTAACTAATTTTACGCGGACAAACTTTCGGATACAGCTAGTAGATAAATAGAATTCCAATTAGCAACAATGTCAAATTTCAATTCCCTTACAAACGATTTATGCCCTAACGACAAAACAAATACTGAGTCTATCTGAGAATAATAATCTTGTAATCGCCGTCCTAACTTTACTTAGGCTTGTAATTTGAATACGAACCCCCCGGGTGGTTTCTTCAACGTAAGCATTAAGCTGTCACGGTTATAGGTTAGGCCAATTTAATATTCTATTATCTGAAATGCCAGCGGTCTGTGTAAACACAATACAGTCTGTAATATTCGAGATGTGAATATTCATGACTTTTAGATTGGGAACCGTTTACAGAACAAAAAACGCAATAAACAGTGTAAACATTTCAAAGATATTGTGTAAGTGAAGCTGGAGTCGGACTTTGTAAAAGGTGTTCTGTACGTTTTGTACGACTCGTTGTTAAGGAATTTGTTGTTGGTTTAGTTTATAACATGATTTTTACTTATCTTTTAAACGACTTCAAAAAAAGATGGAGGTTCTCAATTCGAGTGTACGTTTTTTTTTGTATGTATGTTGCATGATTACCATACCGTCATTTATGAACCGAATTTTATGATTCCTTTTCTGTATGGTAGATTAAACTTCAGGGGTGGTCACATACAAATTTTATCAAAATCGATGAAGCAGTTTTTGAGAAATCAACAAAACCCTAAAAATTTGTGTTCGTTTATTTCGAAATCTCACCCGTCATTAGATCTGTGTACTTAGTTGGCCCACCCATATCATAAATAGAAAAAAATACATGCACTACCCACTTAAAATTTAAAAATAAAGTATTTTTAAATAAAACTGAAAACGCCTTCAAAAAACACTAAGAACCTAAAAAGCAAAAAATAATTAGTACTTTCATGCGATTTAGTAGACACCTACTTATGTATTGCAGTCGGTACCATCTGCATCGATTTAGCGGGGAACCTTTTTGGCCTAGTACCGACTTTCAGTCTCTACTAAATCGTATGAAAGTTACTTGAACGCGCTAATCTCGGGAACTACTGGTCCGATTTGAAAAATTCTTTCAATGTTAGATAGCCCATTTATCGAAGAAGGCTATAGGTTATATAACACCACGGTTTAAAATGTTCACCTCATTTTACGAGCCGAAGTCGCGGGTAACAACTAGTATTTTATAAAAATAGAAGTATTCGTACACTTTCCTCTACATAAATTATAATTGTGCCAAAGTATAAACCCCTCGGTTCGCGCAATTTTCATATTTTTATTCTTCACGTATTTAATACATACATAATGATCTATGTGACTTTATTGTAATTTTGAGTAGAAAACTTTTGAAAATGACAAATGACATTTTCGTGTGTTTAAAAGGGGTCTGTGAAGAGTTTAATTGTTGTAATAAGAAATAAGATAACAATCCTCAAAACATTATAATCAATCACTGAATTGAACTCTATATTTATTTTACAAGATCTTAATATCTTAATATCAGCGTCTATCCTCTTTAGTCAAGTCTCGAATTCTCACTTTTTTCGGACTTATATCAAGACGTGGAGTTTTGTCCATTGAGCGCCTGATGGTTCAGGGCAAAGTAGACGGTACTAGACCGCTTGGAAGGTCCCCCTTGAGGAGGACTGACCAAATTAAGTCTGCCACAAACTATCCTCTGCACGAGAGTACCAGACGCACGGCTACGAGAGAAGAATGGCACCGCGTGGTTAAGCTTGCCACACAAGAAATGTCAGCCACGATCACTCTGCGAAGAGTGTAGCGACCAAGAAGATAATTGAACTCTAGTGAAACCGCGAAAGAAAAAACAAAAGATCGCACTAAAGTTTATTCAGATACGGTTGATAGATCATCTTAACTATAAACGTTATAGTAGTTGTTAGTCTGACAGTAGACTGTCTGGCTGTGGACTGTTAATCACCCTGGTGAAGTCCGCACGCGAGCTTGATTGTTACAAACGGTAAATTACCTCATTATGCAATCGCCTTGATTGATATAGATTAGTTGGGATATACCTGTAACTAACTGAGCTGGGTAATATTGAATTAGGGTAGTTAAAATTTACTAGAGATCGCCTGGTGGCCAAAATTCAGCTTATATTCTTTAGATTTACATACATAAAGCTATGCATATATAAAACTTCATACAAGGGCACTTTGACAAGTAATATTTTTAACACAATCTAGCTGTGAAATGTATACATGTGTGTGTAAATCGATTGGCATTGGTGTGCGTGAGGTTATATTATAATAATTTAATATACTAATAATGCATTTTTAAAATAAATATAGTAGCATTCGCACAAAATTTTTTATATCAAATATAATTGTGTTCAATTTCATACTCTTCTGTGCAATTTTCGAAAATGGCACCGAAAGTTTTTACTTCTTGTAGTAATATATAGATTTTAAAAGTAACAAATTAAAGTTACTTTAAATTACTTTCTAAATCACTTTACGCCTATTGAGAATGGAAGATAAATGGAAAACGTTTTAGTGACAAGTGTTAAGTGAATTTACGCCGTAATTAAACTTATATCTGTTTCGAGAGCCACATAGTTAGTGTTCAAGGGAAACACTGAACAAGTTGTCCTCGGTGCCTGGGTGCCCCGGCGATAAAAGATCCAACTTTATACACCGGATAATTCACATTCAAGTAATGAGAAAACTTTCCCTACCTTCTAGCATCCGTAGTATGCATAAATTTACATTATTTTAATTAAATTAATTGGTTCAATGTATATAATGTTGCACAAGCCTTAAGCTATCAAGTTATGAGAGGAATCTTAGGTTAAATGGAGACTGGAACTTCGCAGATATGTCTTATATCCTAGTTATCTGTTTTTTTTTTATTTTATGGCACATCTATAACAACATTGTACAAAGGAGGGCTTAATGGTAAAACATTTTACCTTAGGATGTATAGTCGACAAAGAAATTGGTTTACGACGCTAAGGTCGAATGTCGTTTGCACGTAAATTTGTAACAATAACGTTAATTTGTAACAATAATCCTTAGCAAAATTTTTTAAAAGTAGGAACTGTCATCCAAAATGGCAAAACAATTTCATGGTCGATTATACAAGAAAAAGAAAGGAAGAAACACAGAAAAATGCTAGTGTGCAAACTTAAAAAAACTAAACCTTTCAGTAGTATATGTATATAATTATTGATAAACATTATAAAAAAATAAGTAAAGATAGTTTTTGTACAATATATGAGTTGAAGCTATAAGAGAGTAACATTGAAGTCATTTTTATGTAATAAGGGGCAAACAAGGGTGTGGTAAGTGAGTGCCGGCCTTTTAATAGGGGTTTAGGCCACCGGGAACTGTCACAAACCGAACGGAAAGCGACAATAATACAATTACCTATCGTGACAGCATTAACGCCACTTCCCGCTGATGAATATGTGAAAGAGGTACTGGTACCCGGAAGCTAAGGCCCAATTTAACTGCTGGTCAAAAGGACTGCAAGTATGTCGCCTGCCTCTAATTAGGTAAATAGATAGGACTTGAGGAATATGGGATAGAGAAAAGGAATATTAAGGTTGATGAAAAGATAAAAAAGGATGCTGTTACTACTGTCACGGACAATATAGGGGGAGTGACAAAAGGAGGTTAGGTTAGGTTAGGTTAGGTTAGGTTAGGTTAGGCTACTTTTTGAATACACAATTGCATTGCTGGTTCTATATTTTATTTCAAGTCGGCTTCTATGTGCACTGCAGATTCTTAATCGATAAGTTCTATGTAGAACTAAAACTTATTCAAATATATCTAATATATTAAATTTTAAATCGTGATAAGAATTTTAAGCGTTTTAAGAATAAAAAATCTGACAGTTGTGGGTATTGCAATCATAACTCGTGCGGAATACAAAATTACACATATATAATATCTTACCAATAATATTGTGTATTTCAGCAACATATATTATAAAGAGAAATCATATGTAGCTAATGTAGCAATGACATAATACAAAGAAATATCGTCCCTAGATAGACTCTATTAGCGAATTATTTCCGCGCGGACGATGCCGAGTGAACGACCCACGCCGCCGTCAGTTTCCTTTCTGCTCCATATTCGGCGATATATTCTCACGCCGCTATCCAACTAGTATCCATACTTAACAGCGAGAATTTCACGTATCCGTAAGTTAATGCATCTAATTGATACGATATTACGTCATAACCGATAAACATTTTGATTATATTAGAACGTTGGAATTCATTGTTCTCCCATTCCCATTGTTTAATACAATTCCTTTAGGTTACAGATCGTTCTGGTCCATATTCGGGGATATATTCTCACACTGCCACATAACTACAATTAATAGATTAACAGCGAGAATTTCACGTATCCGTACGTAAATACATCTAATTCCTACGATAATACATCATAATCAAAGATATTGACATGACCGAAATCATTGTGCTCCCAATTTAATTAGACCTTAATGTAACGGATCGTTGAACTCCATATTCGGCGATATATTCTCACGGGGCCGTACTTAACACCAAGAATTTCACGTATCCGTACGTTAATTCATATGATAACGCATCATTATCACTAGATATTGCGATGATATGAACACGACCCAAATTGTTTTCCCCCAATTTAATTAAATCCCGTATATTACACACTCAGATCATATAAATTATTTCTATAATCTGAGATTACAGACGTTCATACATACGTTTAACTCTGTTAAATATATATTTATTTATATTATATAGATGATAATGTATGTTCACAGTAAAAAATATTTTAAGTATCTGTATTATTACTGCCTCTCAACACTGTAATGATTTTTATATAAAACATCATTATCCTTACATATATATGTAACTAACTTCAGCCTGCGACTGCGTTCGCGATGTTATATATCGAAATTTATTAAAATTGTTTCCGTAGTTTAACTATAAAACTATCAAAGTAACTTTCTCATTCTCAATATTATAATATTACATACATAAAAAGGATAACACGAAAATATATGTGTATATCACGAAAAAAATCTCACGATTCCTTTATATATAATGAATATTACAATAAAAAATATAAACGTTTACATTTATGGTAATTGTTTGGAGGCTAGGTCGCACATAATACTCCTATTCTCACGCAAATAAACGCTCAATTATAATTCTTGAGCGGAGCTGCAAATTTTATTGAAGTGGGAGGAGAGGAGAGATTGGACAATTAGCGCGATCATGGTGTGAAATTATGGCGACGAGTGTCAAGTGTCCATTTGACCGGCGTTTGTTACATCATTGTAAACTATATGAGAGAGAAGAAATTATAATTCTAATTATTATTAAATTCGTCTCTATCAACTCTTAAGATTTGTGACCGCATTTCGACTAGACGGCGATATCTAGTAAAATTTAATAATATTTCTTATAACTTTGAATATTTTAAAGTCGAAAAGAAACTTAAAAATACATATATATTTTAAATATAATTAATGCAAAATTGATTGAAAGAATATATTTTGAGTATTAGTATATGATTGTCTTAATATTGTGTATTAAAAAGTTTCACAAAATCTCCGAATAAAATTTATTGACGCGATTTGATTCTCAGGAGAACTCAAGAAAAAATTCTTTAACAAAATCTTTCACATACCAAAAATTAATATAGAATGAGTGCCTGTTAGTATGAAGTTTTGTAGAGGCCTTATGTGACGCAAGTATGGTGGTACCGATATTCAAGATGTCTTGTCTCTTTTAAGATACATTTTTATTACAAGTGTAGCAGACGTCACCGGCCAAACAACTCATTAAAACTCAAAGAGACCAACAGAAAGATTTCAGTTTGCTAGAGTACATTAAATTTCTAACAATATCATATAGTCTTCTTCAAGATCGCTTCCCGTCCTTGTTCGCGTAGAAACTATAATGCGCTAAACTGATTTTAGTGCTATTTTCGTCAATAAACAGAGCAGTGCAAGTAAAAAGTTTATATATAATACACGCTACATTACGCCCGTTCGAAGTCGGGGCGAGTACCTACTTATATATAAACAAGTCTTTTTCTTATATAAAAGCATTGAAATGGAAAGATATTCTATTTGTAAATATGAATACTTATGGGTAAATTTTCAACGTAGCCTATTTTACGTACGAAGTCTGTTTTAAAACTGTTTTCGCCATTAAAAGGCTCAGGCTGACGTGATGTATTCGCTGACGGGAACACAATACGGGGCGAATAATATTGTTGAAAAAATTAACTTATGTAACAAAAACAATCACATTTTTATTTCAAAAATAACGAAATAACCAATTAACTCACATTCTTAGGCCTATTAAATATAGTTTAATTATTTCAACTGATTTCATTACAGTATCGTCTAGATACGCCGACCGCAGACCTGGGTTGTCGCTGATATTGTATTACACCACCGTACTGCGACGGCCGACGCACGGCGACGTTACCTAACGATACTTATTGTGCCGACACTCTGTATCACGTTATCAGGTACTCATTGTTACCAGTAATCTGACGAAATCTTGCCGCTTTATATAGCCCAGATAGTATTTATGAGCGGCGACTGTTCCCACGTGTGCATTATCTTTGCACGTACGTAGTACGTATATTGTCCGTTTGTTAGAATATCGTCAGTGATTACGGAAGTTTTTTTTTTACAGTTCCTCGTTAATTGTTTTATGATGACGATTGGATTATTTGTGCTGTTCATTGCTTTATTTACCCTCAAAACTTGTCTCATTTTGATGTTATAACGTCTTATACGTCGACTAGTTGTTACCCGCGACTTTATCTGAGTAAAATTAGGTGAAAAATTTTAGCGTGATGATATATGGTGAGCCTATAGCTTTCCTCGATAAATTGGTTGTCTAACACTGAAATAATTTTTCAAATTAGATCATTGCTTCCTGAGATTAGCGCGTTCAAGTAAACAAAAAAAAAAAAAACAAACTCTTCAGCTTTATATATTCGTATAAATAATTGCCAGCTGCACGCACGATAAAGCATGACTCATTGTCACGTTCCGCCTGAGCAGAGCGTGCAAACGAGACCGCAGAACAAGAGATAAAGAGGCACAATCAGCTTAAGAGTTAGACTTTACCACGTAAAATTAACTTCCCTATACCTCGGTATTCCTTTGTGATGTTCTGAATATTGTTAGTAAACAACAATAAACTACCTCCCTGCCAAATTTCATCTTTATACCCCAAGCTGTTTTCGAAATTTCGTGTTGTTAGGTGACCTTCCGCTTTTATATATGTATATAGACGAAAAGCCACTTCTATTGATTAAAAAAAAAGTATTCAATGCGGATGTAATCAAAAACAAATTCCTTGAGAGTCAGTCGCAAGGAAAATAAAAGTGGAGGCGATCTTCAACAGATGTCTTATTTAGTTGGTATTAAACGGCCCAATGTTTCTTTGAACGTCCATATTTCACTGGTCTGACGGACGGCACACGAAATAAAGCCGAGAGACAGCTGACGTGGTAACGGTTTCCTATCTACATTGTCTGCAGTGCATAATGGGATTATGAAGGTCAAGTGGCTATCGATTCGCGAAAACCCGCCACGGCTAATTCAAGGTGGCGGACAAAATTGTGGCACAGATTATATCGTCTTTATTAGCATCAGTGTTTTTTTTAACTAAGCATGTATTACTGTTTGACCACGATTTCACCTCAAATTATAATCAACTTATTTCTCGTAGTATTATGAGGTAATATGAATCGATTTTTCTTTTAAAAAAACCTGTATTATGCCTACCTGTTAAATCTACATAACGGAGTATATACTAAATAGTAGTTTGACGGTTATGTTATATATAATTACTTAATCCTATAAGGGAATCGAAACCGACTTAAGTCCGCTTCACACGTATCGATAAATCGTTGCGAAAAAAACCGTGCAGTTTAATCTGCGCAGTTCTATCGATACGTGTGTATGAAAAATCGTTGTCGATTAAACTGTACAGTTATATTGTTGCGTTACGATGGCGATAGTTCATTTCTTCGCGGCGCTCATTTTGATGCACAGTTTTTAAGCAACTATATAAGTGCAGTACATTTTTGCGCAACGATTTATCGATACGTCTGTAGCGGCTATTATAATATTTTATTCTATACATAATTTACAACCGAACTATTCAAGAGGCCCGTTAAAGAAACTGGAATTATAGAAGAATAATAAAAGAACAATAGCACGGACCTTTAGCTCGTGGACAAGTAACAATTGAAAAAAACGTAGCTGATTATGAGATACGAAACAAAACGAAAGGAACTTCGCTTCTACTGGACATTTCACAATACGTCAAAATGTTACCCGAGGATTCACAATTCTCGTAAATTAATTCTATTACCGAGAATACAAACGGACAATTTAATTTTATTAATTTTGCATAGAAATAAAGTGTTACAAGTCAAACTAAAATATCAAACCAGTTGCTGTAGGCAGTCAAAAGTATGTCTTAAACTCACCAATGATGTGTATGACTTTTTCCCTTTTACTCGTAGCTCTACCTATTAAAAAATTCTCAGGCTTAACGTCCCGGTATATCAGATGTCTCGTGTGGACATATTCGATACGATGTAGCTGAAACAGACACGAAAATTTTTTAATTGTACATATTAAAATAAGTTGAAGATTTAATTACATGTTAACTCTTTTACGGCTAATAGTAGTAGAATTTCTCTTGTGTTAAAAAGAGCGAAGCATTTCTAAGATAGGGGCAATTCTACTACCCTTTAAATACAAATCCTGTCTTTATTTTAATGTCAAGCCCCGCCCGGCATCGCACGGGTATTTACATAATTGAAGTTTTCAAAAGGATTCCTAACTTTTTTTAAAATACTTTATGGCCTATGCTCATCAGGTATTATGTAGGACTCTAATAGTCAAAGAATTTTTCGAATCGGTCCAATACTTTCAGAGCCTATTCAATACAAAAAAACAATTAAATCCTTCCCATATAAACTATAATTTTATTTAAGTTGGTAAAGCCAATTCAATGGTTCAGAACACAATGTTGTCACATGTGGTTTTCATGATTTAATGACGCGACTTTAGCCGTGTGTCTAAATTAACTTCATTTCTATACTAGCTGCAACGTTGTGCAAGTGTTGCAGTTGTCCATGGGCGTCCAGGGACTACCGACATAGTCACTTAAGAGTATCATCTGCTCGTTTGCCCCTTGTCATATTAAAAAAATTGGGTATAATTTCGTAACAAGTTAAAATGGCTCCCTATCATGCTTAGACGGCTACAGCTACTAAGACATAAGCAGAATTATTATAAAAAAACTTGCCAACATTTTTAGGCATTACCCTAATGAAATAACATAATAAAAGCTAGCAATATGTTGGCAAAATCGCATTTGGGTAAATAATTACGTATTGATTTCATTATAATCAAGCCGTCGAACTACAATTTGATCTCAAAGGATAATATCGGTTCACGGCGATGCGATCATTCGTGTCAGGTTATTGGGCCTGGAATAAATTCAATTATAATTGGATGAACATACGTGGTATACAGTGATGGAGGGAGATCATGAACGCTTTAAACTGATTTTAAATAATTTATAGATCCATTCGTTCTTTAACTATCTTTTATTCCTTTTATTTTAAGAGATAAGTAGCAACTTAGCCACGATAACATAAATTGCATTCAGAAGTTTAATTCTGAATTTATGTGGTAAAATAAAAAGTGGAATAAAGTCTGTTCTGTGCTATTAAAGCTTTATATCATTTTGTTTTCAAAATATATTTGACTTTATTTTCAAAATAATTTGTTTGTTCCTCTCTAAATAGCTATAAAATTTATACTAACAATACTCTTGAGGATCAGCGGTTGAATGTTTACAGATTTTCGAACATTTTCTTCGCTAAATAAGGAACTTTTACAAATCAATGAATAGTAGCAATGCACCCATTGTATTATGAAGCTATTGTCATGTTCAAAATTAATCTCATTTTGAAGCAATTATCAAATTGCTGATAGCGTCATATTGATTCAAATCATTTGTGGCTGCTTGATTTAGTCTAAAATGTAGTCAAATAATTATGTGAACGTGTACATTTGAATCAATAACTGTTTAACGTTTCACTTGTATCAGGTTTGACATGAATAGTCAGAATTATTGATAGATAGAATAAATCCACCATGATGTCCAAAAGTCTATAACCGTGCGATTTGCTAAGACTTTCCTGCCGTACACATCTATATGGGACTGGTTGCCAACTTCGGTGTTTCCAGACCGATAGGAATTAGAGACTTTCAAGAAAAGAGCATCCACCTTTCTCATATATCTGGTTGAATCATCAATTGAACCTCCTGCCGGTTCCATAATCATCATCATCATTTTCAACCATTCATTGCTGGAAGAGTACGCCTCCTCCATGGCGCGCCATTCCACTCGAGTCTCGGCTATTTGTAGCAAACTTAGAGTAGGAGGGCGTCCTACACTTCGTTTGCCGCGACATGGTCTCCACTCGAGAATTTTCCTACTTCATCTGCCTGTTTGCCCCTTGTCATACTTTTTTATATTACAAGGGACAAGGAAGAAGGGGATAAGTAGCTACCGATACCCGTGGACATCTGCACCATCAGAAAAATCACAGATGCATGGCGTTTAAAGAGGGTTTAAGGTATCAGGGAACTCTCATAAACCGAAAGAAGTGCGACAATAATACCATCATTTGACACAACAGCATTGCTGCTACTATACGTCAGCCCAATGCGGCTGCAGACCAAAAGGATTGCAAGCGTGGCATTACCTGTAATTAGATAGTTAGCTAGGATAGAAATAAGATAAATATAATAAATACTAAAGGATTAAGGGATAGAGTAAAGGATATAAAGGTAGAGGGAAAGGAAAAAAAGGTAGCGGATACTTTTGTCAAGGACGATAAAGGAGGAGTAAAAATAACAGTCAGGGCATTCCGGAGTCGTGTACCGGTAGTGGATCTAACCGGTTATCGAACAGATAAACAGGAACACCTACCTCCTGGACAAGGTAAAGAATAATATAATAGAAATATAAAAATAATCAATAACGATGTAGCAATCAGATTCTTAGCTTTTCACACTGACTTCCCTCCATCTCATACCTCACCCTACTCTACCCTACCTTACTGATGAGATTGACTAAACTGGTGGGTAAACCGGAATGTGAGTAACATTTAATATTAAATGTGGCATGACAGTTTGTAACCCTCGCCTTATCCGTATCAATTAATTATGATTCTAATTGTTCGCATAGCAAACGTATCGGTGTATTAATATTCATAGATAATTATTAAGTAAGTCTGTTTATAATGGATGTAGGGAGCTCAGATGACGTTAACGGCAAAAGGGTCTAAGAGCGTTTTAGTAATTTGGAGAATGTTAATTTTACCTGTCTGACTTTTGGCCACTCAACACTTCATTAAATATTTATAATTTATACTTCGATGTTTTTGCATATTATAAGCATATGATAAAGCTACCTTTCCCAATTGTTTTTTTTTAAAAGCTCATATTTCTATATTCATTAATTTGTCGGAAAAATTATATAATTAGAGGTAGCGCCATGCTTGTAGCCGAATTGGGCCGGCGCGTCCGGGTACCAGTACCTCTTTCTCCCATGAGATTATTAATAACTTGAAAAATGACTGCTCTGTAGGATGGGATGGAATCTCAAACAAGGTTAAATATTTAAGAAGCTCTAAGCAGTTTTTAAACACCGATTTTTAGCTCTTTACAAAATACGATACGTTATAATAATTTGCTATACATTTCACATATATATACATAACAACTGTACAAATATAAAACTAAGCAGCTGCTTGTATCCTATGCAAAAAATGCTAGAACAGATAATAAAAATTTAACGACCGTGAAAGATGTTAGGGTCACCAGTAGGTATAAGTCCATAGAGCATTATAAACTGAACATAATGCCGGAGCCAGAATAGTTTCGTTTAAAGGATCATGAAGTGTGGCCAAGGATTTGTGTAACAAAGTTTTATAGAACTTTGTAAACTTCAAGGACAAAAATTTACAAACAGTTTGAGCTATGTCTGGCTCCAGTATAATTTTATATACAACCGTAGACAAACTTCAATTACCAAAACGAACTCAATCTCTATTCTTATTTATAATCAATCATTGCTCGTTATTCTCGTTAAAACCTAGAAACAGATGCACCATTTTGAATTCTATTTTATTTTCTTCATTTGCGGGAAGGTAGTCTTTTCTTTGAAAAGAAAGAAAACCTTAAAAGATCATTAACAATGCAGATTTATTCGATACTTCAGAATATTTCAAGTATAAGACATTTGTACTAGACCTTTTGACTGACGTGCCATGTAAAATTATTATTTCTTATACCGGAGCCAGACATAGCTCAAAGTGTTTGTACATTTTTAACCTTGAAGTCCACAAAGTACTATAAAAAATTGTACAGTTACACAAAGTCGCCGGCCACACTACACGTTCATTGAAATCATAATTCAAATAAAGCTATATCTGTCTCCGGCATAAAACATACGGCCATGTCACATTTTATGGAACGCACACAACAACAAAATAATACAACGTCTGCCGCGATCGCTAGTATTTATATAAATTACTTTATATGCTTACATTTTATGAGGAAGTCGTGGCCTAATCAATGGTCAGCATTTGAATCGATCTAGATTAAATAGCTCTTGCTGCGACCGGGTGATAGATTGGTGAATCATTCTAACACTGGTTTATATTTGATATCCGACCTCCACCGTGTTTCGGAGGGCACGTAAAACAGTAGGACCCTAGTAATGTCACTAAGTGATATTAGTCGTGAGGTTGCAGAGATTGAGGGGGTTCAGAGGATGACGTCAGATGGCAATCGATCATCTTAACTCAACCCTCGGCCACATCCTCTGCAATCTAAGCGGACCCTGGTACTAGACCGGGTTAAGAAGAAGAAGAAGAATAAACTTACATTTTATCGCTCGTGTAGGTAGCAAGTCCAACCAGTGAAAACAAGTTGTATAACACCTGTTCGTATAGCAGCTGATTTGGTGGGTAGTGCGCGGAGCTCAAGTTTGGAGACATGTTCGCTTCCAGAAGATACACCTTGAGATCCTCATCGACTACCAGATCGAATCGCATCATTTCAAAGAAGTTATTCTGCGATGGATAGCCTTTTAGCTGTAACAAAAATATATTACACCTTATTATTGCAGGTATAATATAAATAACACTGATAAAACCTAATATGATATATATTATATGTTTACAAACTACCATCGGACACTGCCTGATGTAGATTTTGGAATTAAAATCCATACTTGTTCAAAATTCCAAGTTCATGACCAATTTTGTTCCTGCACATCACTTACAAAAGTATCTACAATTAAATATCTAGGTATTATGGTGGACCAACGGCTCTCCTGGCTTTCACAAAATAGATTAAGTATCTGGTATAATTCGCAAATTAACCTGGGTTTTTAAGACAATGAGGCATGTTGCGACTAGATCACTATATATACTATGATACAATTACACACCGCATTAGCTCAATCA
This sequence comes from Charaxes varanes, assembly GCA_024363005.1. NCBI lineage: Eukaryota > Metazoa > Arthropoda > Insecta > Lepidoptera > Nymphalidae > Charaxes > Charaxes varanes. The sequence goes on from JANCMC010041502.1 coordinate 1,568,029, forward strand.
GTTTTAGTATACTGTATACCTGTGTGGGGCGGGGCTACAAAAACAAAGTTATTAGAATCAGAAAAAGCACAAAGATCTTTGCTCAAAGTAATGTTCTTTGTTCCGTATAGATTTCCCACACACACGCTGTACTCTCATACTGATCTGCTTACTATTAGGAAGCTGTACATCTTATATTGTGTTGTAAGAGAACATAGGTCAATATGTGCCCGATGTGAATCTGAGCAGAAGAAAACCGAAATTCAGTGGCCCCCACCAAGACTACTTTTGCAAGAAGACAGTTTATGAAACAATCTGCATATATATATAATAAATTAAATAACTGCATAAATATATATCCCATGTCTTACAGGAACTGCAAAATCACTTTAACCAATTTCTTAAAAGCTAAGACTTATGATGAGACTGAGGAACTTCTGCTAAACACATACAATATTTGATATTTGATTGATAAATGGATATGAATGCTTACACATACACGCACACACACGGATATACAACATTAACAAACACACACAAACACACATACACATATATGTACATACACACATATTATACACAGTAACACTAATACAAATGTACACTACATCTAATAAACTAACACTTAAAAAATTAAATGCATTTTATTAAGGCTGAATGATATGGAACATATTTATGGAGATAAAGGTGAACAAAGTTATTTAATGAATTTTAAGTTTTGAGTTTGTAACGGTGACGTCAAAGTCAAGTGTTCGATTACGTCAGACGGCAGTCGGTCATCTTAACTCGTCCCACAGCTAGGCCCTGAACAGTTTTAGCGGTCCTTGGTACCAGACCTGGATAACACTAGGAAGAAGAACTTGGGGATCCGGGGATGACGTCAGACGGCAGTTTGGTCCCTTTAACTCGTCTCACAACCACATCCTCTGCAGTTATAGTAGACCGTGGTACTAGACCGGGATGACTAGGAAAAAGAACTAATTAACCTCAGTTTATCGATAACTTTACTAGTACCACACTACGCTTGTAGTCACAATTCCAAGCTGCGTCTGGTTTTAAAGTAATTGCGTTACAGAACCGCTCGTTAGCTACAGCTAGACTGTCAGTATTTATTTGCGACGTACTAGCTGTTTAGATTCTGGATTTAGAAGTTTATTTACTTTGTTCTTTAAAAGGACGTAAGCTAAAAGTTATATAAGTTTGCGAAGACAGTAAAAGGTAGAGGTAGTAGAGTAATTTACTCTAGATATAGTAGAGTACTTTATTCTCGACATAGTAGATTTTTATTTTTTTATGTTACAAAGGGGCAAACGAGCAGGCAGCATCCAACAAAGTGCCGGGTCGTCCTTTTGAAACGCTACAACTAAGTGCTAGGTTTTATATAACTTCTGCTAATCTTAATTGAACCATGACCTGCTTCGGAATTGGTGTCGTAAGAAACCTTGTTACAATAATTGCTTTTGTTATCGTCTGAAGTTCATTGTCAAATGTTAGATCCTTCAGAAAAATGAATTAATGCTTCAAAAATATGGCAAACTTTTAGTTGACAACTTAGTCTGGTCCTCTAGGGCCAGATTTAAATAATATATTTTTAAATAATCTTTTGATTGTCCTCTTTTCCTTTTTCTCAAAAACCGTATTATATCTACACGTATACTCAAAAATTCGATTATATAGTTGATATCAGAATACAAAATCGATTTTAGCGCTTTATGTCAGTGGCTGCGGGCCTAAGCCTAAATCCTTCATTAATTGTATCAGGAAGCGGAGTCAGGCATTGGAGCTTGTATGACAATGCCGCTACTGACAGATAAACCGTCCCTTAGTCATTCTCTAGGCCAATATTCTTCAATCTATGGGTCGCGACCCTTAGGGTGGGCGAAACATGACTCGGAGGGTCACTGGCCAAAGGAAAAATGCAAACAAGCAAATACTATATAGAGATAAACGTTTAAATTTTAAATTACTAGTATTTTAAATTACCACCATTTTGCTCTTCGGGGTCGATAGAATTTTTTAATCTGTAAACGGGTCGCGTATCCAAATAGATTAACAAGCACGATTTAGATTGACTGGACCACACCTCAACAATTTTAGCGCTTTAGGGGCCTCATGGGCCTAAGCCTAAGCCTAATTCAGTTGATTGTTTTATACAATGAGCGAAATTAGGCGTTGGATCTTGAATGACAGTACCGTAACTGACAGACAAACCGTCCCTTAACCGTTCTCTAGACCAGAGGTAACGTTTTGGTAGGCAAGGGCCAAATCTTTAAAAAGTTAATTGCACGCGGGCGTAGTTCGTACAATAGTTCAAAAATAGGACATTGGCGGGGCGCACTTGTTAATAGGTGTTTAGGTATCTATTTATGTAGGTAGACATACCTTACATACACACATTAAAAGCGATATCAAAATCGCTAAATTAAAGGACATATTGTGTTCTTTTATGTAAATTTTAGTACATTACCACAAAACTGCGCTCGCATATTGCAATCATAATTTATTTATTTATAAGAATGAGACTTTCGTTTACAAATCAGTTGCGGGCCACAAAGAGTGGACTCGCGGGCCACACGCGGCCCTTGGGACACGCGTTGCCGACCACTGCAGTCTGGGCTAATAAACTCTCTACTAATTGGACCTTTAGATAAATTACTTTAATCACAATGTCATTTCTCTTTTACTGTTATTGAGTTTTATTTACGAGTATATAAACGTCTCTCTGTTAATCTAAATACCTTATTAAGAACGTAAACAATATCAATAAGACTTTATAAATAAAGTTTTCATTCTCATTGAGTTTGATTGAAATCAGCTAATAACTAGAAAATTAAAACGCCGTTATTATCAATACTGACGTTTGTGCTTTTAGAACTCATATATTTATCTTTTAAACGTATTTTTGTGTCATATTCTTTATGTTATAGTAAGATCTAAAGGATGCGCGGTGGTTAATCATCCACTCTTAGTAGTCTTCTATCAGATCCACGAGAAAAGTAGAGAGGCTTTATAAAATACAGATAAACTTCTTTTATTTAGGGTTATCCCGGTCTAGCACCAGGGTTAGTTTACATTGCAGAGGACGTGGCTGTGGGGTTAGTTAAGATGACAGACTGTCGTACAACGTCATCCCCGGAATCCCCACAGTCTTATGTACACACTTTAATCGGGACCCACTATGTTAGGTGCCTTCCGGAATACGGAGGCAGTCGGATATTTGAAAACAAGCATTAGACAGGGTCACTCAGCGCTCTGGGTAACTTAGCGCTCTACTCGAATTCCGGCTCTTATTTTGACAGGACGTTTTATTCTTTTCCAAGCATTATCCCGGTCTATCACCAGGGGTCACTTAAATTGCAAAGAACGTTGCTGTTTAGATGACCAACTGTCGTATAAAGTCATCCCCGAATTAACTTTGAACTGCTCTACTGAAAAGTTGTCTTTTTGCAGAACCGACATTGTTAATAGGGACCATCGAGATATATCCTTCCGAAGACTACTCGTCCAAACTGAAACGACCAAACTCTTTTTACTTGGCAATTTGGTAAAATTATACTTACCACTTAATTTGAATTAATAAAGCACAGCCAGAGACTGCACTTTACTTAAATGTATATACGTGCACACTACACACGTAAAAAATAGTACAGATATTCACTTATTGACACAGTGTGTACATGTCTCAAATAATTAATAAATCATTGATGCAAAGCGGTTGTTCGCCGGACCGTGAACAAGATGTAAACGAGCCTGAATAATGACTTTAGATCCGTAAATGAGATGATAAACTACGTAACTAGTACGAGCCCAATATGCCCACTGGTTTATCGTAAATAATTTATGCTTAAATGCAAAGAAAACGCAATGCCTAGAATTAAGCTTACCAAATGTAAAGAGTACATGTAGTCAGTCCAATATTAACTATGAATGAATGAATGAATGAATGAATGAATAGTCTTTATTGTACACAAAATAAAAAACAATGATTATACAGTAAATGCAGTGATATAATCAGGCGGTCTTATCTATCCATGGTGAAACACGAAAAATTGTGTATTTTTGGGTCGACGCTTGATTTTAAGTTACAATGGGCTGCGCATATATCAGTTCTTGCACGTAAACTCAGCAGAAGCAGGAATAAACTTGTGACTCCGTTCCTGCGTCTGGGTAGGGTACAGAAATCGTTTGTGTACCCTACCTTAAAATTCTAGTTAAATTTAAAGTACATTTTAAAAACACGCTTACCCGTAAAGCGTATTATACTGTCGAAGATTATATCAAAGATAAAACTGCTTAGAGTTGAGTCGCTCCAGCTTTGTCCTCGATAGTTAACTTGCAAATTTGTGAAAAACTTATTTTTGTAAGAGCTATTTTTAAGAATAAGAAGAAGAATATATATTTATTGCCAAACAATGTTTACAGACATCAAATTTTAGTCATAAGTTTAGTTTTACATGGATGCCTGTGCACATGACAAATGGTGGCAGTGGCAGTTTGCTCCTTTTCTATCCAAATTAACATTTGCGCCGCCCGTTACGTCACAACGCGTAAAATTAATAATATTTATCCTTTTCAAAAGAAAAAGAGTGGCTAACGAGTTTCTTGCTGATTCTTCTCGTGGCTCGACTCTTCCGAAACAGTGGTAGCTTTCAAAATATTTCACGATTCAAAAGAACTTGTAAAAGTTTAGTTGAATAAAATATTATTTCAATTTGAATTTGAATATTCACGCAAAGTCGCCTGGGCGGGGATTTGATCAAAGTCGATCAACAGTCATCAGTATGTTACAACAAAATTAGGTTTTTTTACCATTGTATTGTTACGAATGCCCAAGGCAAGTTGTCTTACTTTACAATTTTTTTTGTAGAACCGATATAAACCTACGAAATGTATAAAGACAGCTCCCGACAATCAAACATTTTTTCAATCACATCTTCGTGGATTCAGTAACAGTGAGATATATGACATTGACTTACTTCGTAATTTTAATACCAAGCTGAAGTTGAACAGCATTTATCGCCTTATTAGAATTTTTGTTTATAACTTCTATCGACGTATAAATAACAACAACGTAGTAAGTAAAAGCGAATGTAAAGCTGATTTGGTTCTCGTGATAAACGCAGCCAATAAAGAATCACTTTCTTTTGAAAATTACAGCTCATGCACCGTCATGGAACTTATCAATGATTTCTCTTAATGCTAGAGCGTGAAACTAGCTGACATAAGCTAAATTGTTAGTTTATTATTAAACGCCTCCATAGACGTTCTGTGCAAATTTATGTACGTTTTCAACGTTAGAACAAATTTAGCATTAGATAATCAATCAAACCAATCAAATAATGCTCCTACCTAAAGTATCGTAAGTCACATTGATATCACGTTTTTAACGTCTTTTAAATGAACACAAAAAAAATTACTCAAAACTCTAAAATACTTAAAAATACTTTAGACAATGTAAAAAGTGAACATGGCAAAAATGTGGCTAACGATACTTTACGTAGGAGCCATCGCCATGTGTAGACATCTAGTACTAGACAAAAGTCTGAGATACAAAACCTCTAAGGAACTGTTATTAAAAACTGTATAGCTAAATAATCAGTAGACTTGATGAGAGACTTTGTGACTGAAGTATGATCCTAATTATACACAGACAGATAACAATCTTAGGTGTAATGACTTCAACAGGAAGAGGGAAGTGGAACTTTTATTTTCTATGCACCATGCAGCTAACGACTATTCTTACTGGCTCTGTCTTTATTCATATTCTCGTAGTATGTTGCGTAATAAGTATATTATGCAGTAGTGAATAATAATTTATCAAGATACATATATGCAGTGAAATTATTTACGCGTAGGAGTACAAGGAAAAATCTTTATTATTATTAATAATAATAATAATAACTAAATATTTAGACCTTGCTCATGAGATTACTGCCATGTGGAATGTTGAATCAGCAGACATTGTCCCGATAGTTGTCTCAGTCAATGGTCTTATAGCGAAGAGCTTTAATAAGCACCTTAAAAAGCTCTCGCTTGATTGTTGGGTCAAGAGTCGGATAGTATGACAATAATCCTATAACGTGTTTTCCTATAATGTGGAATAAACCTACCGTGTTCTAAGGGGATCACTGTATATTACCTGAATAGTGGCTACTTTTTGTAGTTATTGTATTATGGAGAGTATAATAAACTGGTGTCTTAAACCGGCTATAGACGTCTGCTATGCAAATAGATATCCAAACAATAATAGTTAATCAAGAATACCACTACAAAAATAGCTTCCATTCAAATTTTTTCTCCGGCGATATTCTATGAATAAACTAACTCCCTAGTTATATTGCGTTCACGTTTTTAGATAACAATTTCTTCGGTAAATTGGTAGCAGTAGAGGCAGGTGTTTAATTAATTATTGTTCCCCCAGCCGAGCTGACAGCCCTGTAATTACCTCCACAGAACTCGTTTTCTTGTTATTTCCCCAACATTTTTATATCCAACAATATTTTTCCTTTCGCCGAAGTAACGGAATAAAATTTAGAATTTTTCACTTTCGGTCGTCGCGAGAATTAACTGCTGTTATAAGATACTTTTTTCAAACTCTCTCTCTTTTCATTTCTTTACTGGTTTTCTTTTCTTTTCCTCTACCCTTTTCGATATATATTAAATATATATGAAGAGAACGTTTAAGAGCGCTTTGAATTTTCTCAAACTCTCACTTTCTTTTTATTTCGTTAGTGTTCTTTTACGCTCAGATCTTTTAAACTACGATACAGATTTTAACGCGGTTTTCGTCAATACATGGTGATTCAAAAGTTATTATGTACAAGAGAGATCGCCGGCTGGTCGAAATTGGGTCAAAAATCTTGAGATTTGCGTTACAATGATTATTTAAAGCTATACTGTATTGTAATATTTGACAATGAATATTGTTAACTTCGTCGTGACTACGCTTTGACACAATCATATAGTAAAATGTGTGCACGAGTGTGTAAATCGCTTGGAATTCGCGTGCCTGAGGTTTTATCTTAATAATTTAATCATTAATGTATTAATAATGCATATTTTATAATAAATGTTAGCGTTCTCCCCTATATAAGCTATAACAGGCATGAAGATAAATTAAAAAAAATGTTTTTAAATATTCCGAAGTAACTACTATTGCCAAGAAGAATATTTTAGTTTAATATTTATGCAGATGTTGAAGTTTTTGTAGCAAAAAAAAAAATTAAGGATTAAAATTCACTCCAAAAGACGCACAGTTGCCATGACGTCACTTTATGATAACAGTGCGTTCCACTAAGCCTCATCTCGATGTTTTCGTCGCGACAATAACGATCGCAGACGTCAAATGACGAATAATTGAATTAATAAGCACTTTGAAACGTTGCGATCGCTTATTGGAACGCACTTATAATATAGGGTAACGTCATACGCTCTGCTGGGTGTTTAAGCTATCATGGCGGTTTATTGTATTTTTAATTTCCTTTTTTGTTAATCCCTATTAATCTCGCTCGCAATATAAAAATAAATATGTTTTTAAAGCTATATGTATCTGATAAAATTATAATTTAAATGATTTCTGATTACTGTCCTTATGGCTACTGTGCCATTTCATACTCCTCTGTCTGCGCAATTTTCGTAAAATCGTACCGTAAGTTTTGGCTTAACGTATTTTTCTTCTTCCTAACGTTTCATTGACAAACACTGTATTGCCGCAGCCCAAAACTTATCTACATCAACTGCCCTAACAGAGACAGCCATTAAACTGAAGCTCCCTCGTGCAGGTGTTAGGGCACGCAGAGCACGATAAAAGATGGGACATCGTTTGCGTTGCATCGCATAAACAGCTCAGGTTTGTGTCATCTGTGAATCTCCACCTGGACATGGCTTCACGTATTCATATATAGACAATATAGTGCACCCGTCCGAAGCTGGAGCGGGTCGGGTCGCTAGGATCGTATAAAAAAGTCGAGGCACACGGCTAGTAATAAACAAAGTGGTCGTCCCTGGGAGCGAAACCGACGCGTGTTATCCCCGGGAGCGAGCATTTCACAGCGAGGATGGTAACCGGCTCTAATCTGATCAATTCCGGCCGTCGTGAGTGCAGCGCTATCTAGTTTCTACGGTGTAGGGTTTCGGCCAGCCGTCGCGCTCACAAAGGAAACTGGCTCTCGCAATGCGGTGTCGCCACATGTAATGTATACACCCGATGCGCAGTTGGGAAAATCTTGACGCAGTTGTCTTTGCTCCCATGTCACGCTGTATACGTATACTAGCTGTAATCCGCGACCTCGCCCGCGTGACTTCTGTGTTTGTTAACTTTTGGGGGTTTTATTGTAGCCGTAATTATTGAGCGAAAATTAAACTAGCCATTGTTATTCCTTGGGACGTCAGCTATCTCATAGTGAAAGCCCCATGAAAATCCGTCCAGCTGTTACTGAGATTACTCGGAACAAACAGACAAATAAAAATGTTTTAACTTGCGTTTTTGGTATATGTTTAATAAAAGTTTGGATGCAGTTGCGGATGTCTGACGTCACAGAATGTTCGACAGAGTATCCAAAGATTTTCCCGATTATATTAATTTAGTTTTAAAATTTCATACGATAGGTGGCGTTGCGATATTGACTGGCCCGTTGGCGCAGTGGGCAGTGACCCTGCCTTCCGCTCAGGGAGTCGTGGGTTCGATTCCCGCGTCAAGTCTGGGTGTATTAATTAAATGCAGATGCAGTATTAAATCTGTGTATTGTTAAATTTAAACAACATGTTAAAAACACGCTTATTCATAAGGCGTATTATACAGTCGAAGACTATATCAAAGATAAGGCTGCTTGGAGCTTTTCGAGTCGCTCCAGCTTTCTACTTTATTGTTAATACAAAAATGTTTCAAACTCATTTTTGGAAGAACATTTATAATATGCTGATACTTCTCGTAGTTCGACTCTTTCCAATCAGTGGTAGCTTTTAAAATATTTGATAATTCAAAAGAGCTTGAAAAAGTCTACTCGAATAAAACATCATTTGATTTGATTTGATTTGATTCGTAGAGTCGATTTGTAATTGTATAATCAACGTCAAAAATATTTTATTGTCATGTGTATTATTATTTTTTCTTTAATCCTTATTATTATCCGAATTAAATTAATTGTTTTGTTCGTACTTCAAGGTATAGTTTCTTGCCAAATTTCATGATTCCTGGTTAAAGGGAGTACCCTATAGGTTTTGGTTTCCTTTGAAAATGTATGAGAAATCTATATCTATACTAATATATAAAGCTGAAGAGTTTGTTTGTTTGCTTGAACGTGTTAATCTCAGAAACTACTGGTCTGATTTGAAATATTCTTTTAGTGTTAGATTTTATCGAGAAAGGCTATCTGTCTCCACGCTAAAATTGTACCTTTTTGAAATAATTCTACGCGGAAGAAGTCGCGGTAAAGTTAGAGTGATATATACAGCCATATCGTTTGATTGTTTACATTGGTAGGGTTGATTTATTCAAGTTTGCCTTCAAGGGCCCGCGGACCTTGAAGCTTGTACGCAGTACTTGGTATAGACTTCAACTTTGTAACTCTAAGCGTTCCCGAGAAATAGGTTCTTGCCAGACCTAAGTAGAGATGGATAACGAAGTGATCCCTTAATTGTTCCTTTTTCTTTGTAGGTACGGAACCCTAAAAATAATTCATACATACAAAAGTTATGATTAATTAATATTTAAATTAATCTCAGCATGTGCTTTAAATCTACTACAGATGATATCTGCTATTATTGTTATCAATGAACGGACCAACTTAACCACTTTGATTTTAGGGTTCCATAAATATCAATAAAATTCCTCTGGATAAACGAATTCCTTGTAGACAAAAAGAATCTGTAGAAACTGTAGATTCTGTTGTTGGATTATGTTATCGTGTGTATGTATAGTTATATTGGAAGATCTTTTTGTAACTAACTGATTACCAACGCCCTTGAAGTACTAAAATAAACTAAATGAAGGGTCGTAAATACGTGGCCGGCCTATAAGAAAAAGTATGTTCTTTTCTTTAAGGTTTGGAATCAACAGAACTGGAAACGAATTACACAGTGACTTTGGACAAAGTAACTTACTCAGATTTGCGTGGTTTTTCTGCATAGTTAAATATTAAAGCCCCAGTTCTGTGTCAAATAATTAGTTGTTTACTGTCGGGACCTTAAATTTTACCCTGAAAGTGTAGGATAGTGTAATTACGATTTATTTAAACATCAAATTAGGCCTCTTTGCGTTTAATATTATAAGACATGAGAACCCTCGTTGGGCGGCCGACTCACGCTTGGCCGCAGTGTCGAGTCGAACTTGATGGTGGGCGACCAGCGTGTGCCATCGCGGACGTCGACCCCAGCTGACGATGATGCAGCGCTCGTGACATTGGTTTGCGTAACAGCTGACGTAACGTGACGTGACGTAAAGTGGCGATGCCGAGCGGAATGCGAGCGCGGCCACAGGACAGCCACCTTACTCGCAGATCGACACACGTTTTATCTAAAGTTGGTATAGATGTTTCAGTCTAACAATGCACACCCCTCAATTGATTTATTGCAACGCTTGCTTGTCTGTGCAGCGTTTTTATTATAAACTCAAACTAAACCACGCACTGTAAGCCGATGATATTCTCTGATGATGATGGTAGAAGTGAATACTTTGGAGGGGCGTACACTTTAGACTGTACGCACCTGACAACGTGTGTGTGATTTCCAGGGCCCAGTCGTTTCGGCACTTTTAAGTATTATCAGCATTTAGTTACGTACGTTTATCTATTAGAACTTCCAACTTGTTTATACGTAACATCGACTTTATTAAGGTTTTAAGCAAGTTATTCAAATTAACAAAAGAACTTCTTATATGACTGAAGACTTTTTTGGTAAATCACTATGAGAGAATATTCTTATAAATTGTGCCCAGTTGCGTAGATAAGAGTTTAAGGATTAAGGCACTATCCAAGAATTGAATTGTATTGAAAATGCGCTACTGCCTTTAAAAATTATATATCAGTATTTATGCTATTGCAAGTACATAATAATTTATTTATTTATTAAAACTTAATTGCACACACACACACACAACTCAAACTCAATTTAATGAGTAGAATGTTTATGAAGAAGATGGCTTTTACACAAAGGCCTGCCAAGTCGGCAATCTTTATTAGGATCAATAGTGCAAACTACAGACAGTCTAGACTCTAGACGCACTCGGAACTATCATGGGATATCTAGGTTTCCTCATATAACAATAAAACTAGTTGGGGAATATTTCCTGTTCTCTTACTTAAGCCTTCTCATTATAGTAATAGACACTAACGTAGACAAATTGTAAAAAATATTTAAGTAAAAAAACTCTTTTTACTTAGAAAAAATAAAATCATTTTTTCTATAATAACTTTCATAATCAAATTATAACGTCATTACACCATTTATATGACATAAAAGTTTCTCGCGAACAAACATACCAAAGTAAGATTTAAGTAAAAGAGCCTTTTCAGACCCTCAATAACTCAACGGTAGAGGGGATTGGCTGATCCGCAAGGTATCCAGTTCTAACCCCGATGCCGTTGGGGTATCGTCGCTCTTACTCCTAACATAATCTTATAGTTTAAACTTAGTGGGAGGGGAAATGAGATCAGACATATTTAAAAAGTATTAACTAATATTTAAAAATAAAAAGTAAAAAAAAAGAGAGAATAATAAATAGGACTTAGGAGATTTATATCTAGTTCTGAAAACTTAGCTGCATTAAATGAGAATCGTTTAGAAATATAGTCGAGTATTTTTAAAGTCTGAAATGCAATAAAATGTAACTTTAACAGATCAAGATATAAATAATGTGTATTAAAGTCGTATAAATTATCCTTGAATTAGCACTTAGTAAATGTAGAGCGAAGATGAGAGTGTTTATTCATCTTATCGCCAGAGCACCTACTTACATTATACGAGTAACCATTTGTGTATAGAACTGGAGTTTGTTCACAATATTCGATTTAACTATGGTTTGTTAGAAGCTAGTGCTTTATATCTAACCACTTTCAGGTAACAATAAGCTAACTTTTACGTGAAAAAGAGCCTACAAATTAATTCTACAAAATTAGATGTAAAGATCTTAATTTATTGCTTAATTCACTCCTAGTCCCCCGCATCTTTCACGAGGTCTAAGGTTTAATATTCGGTCGGATACTGAATGTTAAACAAAGCGGTGGGACAGTCCGAAAAACCGAATAGTATTCCTATAGAAGGCTAAGATACATATTTGATTTTTAATAATGTATTATTTCATACTATTATGTAGTTACTAATGCACTAGACAAGTGTGCGACGGAGTGCGGAGAGCTTTGTTGTGATAGAGTCGATTGATCGCAGGATGGTGTCAATGATAACAACAATTACAGCTCGTTGGACGCGATCAGAGGACGGGCCCTGGAATGAAGCCAATCACCACTCATTTCTGCACCAATTTACCCATCGCATCGCAAGAATGCTCCGACTCTATGTCCATTTCATCGCAAACCGGTAGTTCCTGGTGGGTTTTGCTTAATAATAGAGACCTGTCTAACTTTTACCCACGATTATCTATATATTCATATATAAATATTCAATCAAACTGTCTGTCTGTTCAAAATAACTAGTGATTCGACTATTGTACCTTCAGACACGAGCGTACGAATCTGGTAGTAAAGTTGTCAATGAATGTGGGTATCTGGATCAAGTTTAATGCGAGTATGAACACAAACAACGACGGAATGACTAATAAAGTTGATAGGTGCGACACCTGATCCTGTTACGTTATTCTCTCCTAAGTTACCAGAAGCTTTTTAACTTTGTTGGAGGGAAAAATAGTTTAATAGTCTTGCTCAAGTAGTGGTCTTTATTTTATATATGCAATATGCAAGTATTAAGTCTGTCTGAATATTTATTGGAATGCCGGGATTGCCTCGTCAAAACGTGTATTTAATTTTATTTCAAAGAATACTTTGAAGTGTGCCCAATGGTCTGGTTAAGTTTTTTTGTTAAATTTGTTTCAGGAGTTGAGCGATACGCGATAGTTGAGCGTCGTTGGGCGTTTAAACCTAGCAATTTGCGGATTCCATTCCGTCCTACTACCGTTGAGCTATGGAGTCTTCAAACGTTGATCAGATACACATATTTTTCTCCTTAATTACCGCATCCCACTTTTCATGTTAATCTGCATTCTCGTTCTGATAATTCCCTCAACGTGACGTATTCTGAGCTGCGGTCAGTAAGGTATGTAGACTTATCTCACGTTTGAACCTGTCCTTTTATATACACTATGTTTCACAATACAGGAGATTATTGCGCTACGGGTGTGAGTGTACCCGCAAAGACCTAATCAAATCGAAATTGGATCTTCAAATTAAAATAAAATTGTCACTGATTCAAAATTTCTTCAATCAATTTATATTTTGGATAAGCAATTATAATCGCCCGTTATATTTATATTAACTTTTTTAATAATTATACCATAACATGACTTTATATATTACCGAATTTTTTGAAAAAGGTTTTCTTGATAAAGGGATTATTTTATTTGAAGAGTTTCTTGCTGGTGTCCACGGTACCCTAAATTAGTTAATCAGTTTCAGTAGCGAGTTTTAAAATATTTAACGATTCAAAAGAGCGTGTAAAAGTGTTTTGAAACAAAACATTAGTTAAATTTTAATTTCTCACTCGTCATGGAGTTTCGCGATATGGCACCTGTTTCTTTTCTACTATTCGGTCAATTAACTTTTTATTATCTGGTTCTGATGTGCTATATCTGCGACCGCTGCCCTTGTAAAGTGGCAAACGTGTTTGATGTGGGAGACCGTGCTTCAAACCCGTCTCTATGTAAATCCAACACCGACTCAACCTACACCTACTTTTGCTAACTTACCATAATTATATCTACTGTCAACAGTATGTCAACATCTGCCCGTCCGTCTGTGCGTGCATAAGTTGGCATTCAGTATACGTTCCTATTTAAGAGGGTCAAGAGTAAGTCAAGAGTAAGCCGTCAGTAGCTTATGTAATCCATTCCAAAAGATTCTAAAATTATAGACCTTTTAAACTATCCGTGGTCTATTTCTTACACAATTCGAATGAGTTTTTTGACGTGATAACGTCTTATAAATCGATTAACGCTGGCTGCAGGTAAGAAAAGGCGTCACGTGGAGTTGACTCAAGTGTCAAGTGAACTGAATTCAGTAGTCTCATTGGCAGAGTCACGTCGGTTCTCAAAAACTGACGCCGGTTCCACAGATTTTATGGTAGGCAGAAGAGTTTACCCATATGTCTTGTTGTTTTTTTTCTTGACATCGAAATGTTGTGGGTGAGGTATAAGAGCGGAACTAGGTAGCGAAGAAGCGTACTGTAACTAATAATTATTATATTATGATACGAGAAACTGTAACGTACGTCATGTACATCATAAAGGCGATCTGCAACTTCGTCAATTATGGTAATTTTTGATTCGGACATCCTTCGATGTCTGAAGTTATTCACATATTCGGTATACTTTAGATAATTAGCTATTAAATACTGATGACAGAAAATTACTCTTCGCATGGAAAAATTTTTGGTATAGGATCATCTAGGTTTGCCGTTACTTGAGAAGTACAAGAAGCTGATGTTGGATATCGGGGTCCTATAACAGCTATACGAGACTTGAACCGAGTTTTTTGGGGTTTTGGTCGACTCTACAATCCTGCCTAGCAAATAATTAACACATGGTGTTCGTGTGCCCGTTACCGACACTATCTTTCGCTCCGCAGAGTTTTAGCAACCCCCAGCAAAAAAATCATATTAATTACATATTGTTTGGCTGTCGGTTTCTGTAGAGTGATGAAGCTCTACCATTCGATGCGAGGGACGCATACACTGGAGTTGAGAAATGATGTTATGCTTCTATTAAAATTGTTACTTGTGGATGCTGATGCAATAACACTACAATGAAGGAATGGTATGCCCCATATCACTATACATTTTTTTTTTACGGAGCGAAGCCAGTAGTGATGGAATTCATTTTGTTAATATATATATCGGCACAGACTTAACTCTCTGTGAGCGGTGGCCAGTTCGGTTGTGTGGCTTTCGGGCTGCAGCACTGCACCGTTTTTACGTCTTATTCCAATGGATGTCATGGATATCCGCAAAATAACGCCTGATCCTATCAATGAACTAAAAATGCAAAATTTTTAATTTGTGACAGAATGAACGTGCATATGGTCCCCCAACCCACTACCACACAGGCACTGCCTTCTAATAACACACTACAACAAAGACAAATATAATATTTATGTGCATACGTGTGCAATGAGTGTAGAGTAGCGGTAAACACCACGCCCAGTACTTGCAAATAGCTTCTACAGTACCAAATATAGAATGTACTAGTATATAGAAAAAAATAATTAAAACAGTGTTTGTAAGTCTCGATAATTCAACGTTAGAAGCTGAGGCTGATATTTGTGAGGTGCTCGGTTCAAATTGCTATCAAAGTGGCCGCTCTTATCAAAAACTATTAAAAAAGGATTAAATAAAATGGTAACGAATATATGGGCATATCTCAAAAAATTCTTAATATTCTTTAAAAAAATATTATTCGAGCACTGACTTGACTGTAACAAGATGGTAGGCACCTACAAAATTGTATTATTTGCATAATATATAGTAATAAATTATTCCACATATTTGTGGTCTTTGATTCGTCGGGCGTGTCCCCGCCTAGAATATAGAATAACTATTAAAACATACACAAATTATAAACTTTCATCTTCTCCTGTTTTCCGTATAAAAAACGCCATCGCTGTCAATATATGACTGGAAACACTGACAGACAAATTTGCCGAGTGAGCTACTCGTAGTAGTGGATGAAATTATAATACTAGATAATTGCTTATTTACGGTACTTGTAAATAAAAAAAATTGTATGTTTTTCCGATTTAGGTGGCCTGATTTTGGTCGGTCTCACTAGCAGATTGCTAATTTTATGAGGATGAAAATAAACTTTCTTTTTATAATTTTGAAAAAGCGGACCGAGTCGTGGGTTAACAGCTTGTTTATACTGCTTTACTACAAGCAGTACCTACGCAGAGGGCGTGGACATCTAGCGCGAAAAGAACGGCTCTTACCTATTTTTAGTACTAACTGGACTACTCGCTGACAGATACCAAATAAAGGAATCAAGTGCATTCCTGCATACGTATAGAAAACGACTTTCTAGTAGCGCTGCCCGGCTGGCGATGTATACCTAGTCCACGAAACGAACGACGCGAAATATTCACTCATTCGGAACGCATGTGTTTGTGATTACACGGTTTCCCCGTCCCGAAGAGACCCGAAAATCTACTTCTGCGCATCTAACGATTCTTGTCAAGTTAAGTGCTGGAAAATATAGGTACTCTAAAGAAAAACCACGGCCAGAGCATGCGCGTAGTTTGCGCTGGTGAGTAGGGTTATCGGACTCTCGTGGTACAAATTGCTTACAAGGATACAGGCCATATACTTGCTTGTCAACGTAATTAAATAAAAGAAAGCCTTTTTTGTCCTGTTCATTTCAAATTATGTAGTACTATTTCTGAGTACCCATCTACCCCATTTCCGGTCTTCTTTCTATGGTATTGGGAAATGCTCTGGGGTCAACTGCTTGGGGGCACCCTCTCTACGAAGGTCCTTAAACACTTGTCTAGACGCATTCGAATTGCATGGCCAAATTCAAATTGGCGCTGTTCTTCGTCTTCTGGATCCCTGTTTTAAGTACATAATTGTATATATTTTTAAACATGATTTATAATATTCTGGTGATAATATATTCGGCTCAAGTTTAAGTTTTCGAGGATTCCTTGCGCCCTGATCTGAGAAGCGCCCACTCGATTCGATACGTGAGGCAGGGTTATTGCACGAATAACTGTCTCTTACAACTAAATTTTTATCTAAGCGGTCCGATGATACAGAGATACTTAGGTCAAAAACCTCGTAAAAATTGGGCGGTGTGTAGATAACGAATATCACCCGGGCTAAAACTGGTCCTCCCTACGACCGAAATATATCCTGCATTCCAGACGAGCCTAAAGCACTGCTTTGAAAATTATATCAACGCGAGCCAAAATAATTTTATAACTTTTGGGTCATATTATGTATGTATATAACTATTGAAAGTAGTGTAACTTAATTTCTGTATGTATCCTATGTATGTCTCCGACATATGTCCGCTATATGTAGTATTATAATATTTTTATGGATTACAGAAGCGTTTTCGGACAATTTTCAAACAAGTCTATATGTGTGCAATTGATCGTACAAATATCATTTTCTTTTTCCTTTTTTTGGTAAAATTGTGTATGTATTTTGTCTGCGAGTCCGATAATTTTTCCGTTAATGATTAACTAAAATAATATTGGTATTTCATCATTCTTTCAGTGTATTTGCCTATTTATAGAGGAAAGCGATATGTCGTCACGCTAAAATTGAACCTATTTTTAACTTATATTTATTTTATTTTACGCGGATGAAGTCGCGGGCGCAACTAGTTTATTATAAAATATTTAAATCCAGAGTCTTGTTTGATATGATAGCATATCATTTATTAATTTTGTTTCACAAATATTGTGTTTAATTGTTTATTGATAAGAGGGTAATCGCTTACGCTCGTACCTAAGGGTATCTCTCATGTAGAGTTTAATATATATTAAATAATATTTATTAATTACTTGCTCAAACTACTTATGTTGGTAGTGGTTATTTTTAGCGTTATTAAAATAACTTCTTTCGCAAGAAGTAATTATATATAACCGAATTTAATTATCATATCTATTTTTGGTTTTACATTTTTCCAGAACATAATATTTTCAATAGACACAAACTTTTATAAACAATGACATCCATACATTGCTCTGCTTTGACCTTTTTTTTCATATTTCAAGACGTCGATAAACTTTACCCCAACACGTACTTTATTTTGGACAGTGAGTAGGCATGAAAATTAAGATAATATGAATCGAAGAAATCAGAATGTTAAATGTCATTCAACTATAATAATTCTGAAAAATAAACTCGTAATATTTTACCAAGTTATTTTAAGATATATGATCACTTAAATTTTCTTTTGAAAAAGACCCTGTATTTTTTATGATATAACTATAGATTTACGGCTTTTGGGTTTTTTTCTATACTGTACTTCAATGTATAATATTATTATTATTATTTAATTATTAAGTTCCCGATATCTTTTCCCGTTTTCTATCCCTTTACAAATGTATGGAAAATGTGGCATAAAGGAATGTTCTCTAGATTGCGTAAACTAGAAGTATCTAGTCTTTTTTATAGGTTTAAGGAACAAACGAGCAAACGGGTCAACCGAGATCAGGTGATCAGCGTCGCCCATGGACACCTGCAGCACCAGAGGAGCTGGTAGTGCTTAGCCGGCTTCTAAGGAATTTATTAATCCGCCCTTTAAAAATCCGCATGTCATAGGATTGTGGGAACACCCAGGGAGGCAACTGATTCCATAATTTGCACATATGTACGTGGAAAGAACGATCGTGCGTACTGGATTTATCAGGCGTCCCACTATATTGTATTTATCACCTTAGGTTTAATTAATTTAGTTTTAAATATTATGAATAAGGTAGTTTGTGTGATTTAAGAAATAAATGTTTCCTTTCTTTGATTAGGAAAGACAAGACCAACGCCGTTGTAGTCTGCGTCCAAAAATGTTTTGGTACAAATTTTATTATTTGTGTATCGCGTGACATCGTTTTTGCTCTCAAACGTCTGCGAATGTCAGGAATCGTCTGCACTTGTAGGGTTTCCGACGGTTATTTTAGCGATGGTAATTCCGTATTACTTGCTGATGAGATAATGCTCCAAAATAGTTATATCTAGTTGGCCTTTTAAAACAGCACGGATCAATTGTGGGGGAAATAAGGACGGGCTGCAATTTTCTATATCAATACTTTAACAAATAAAGCTGAAGAGTTTGTTTGTTTGTGTGAAAGTACTAATCTCAGGAACTACTGGTCCGATTCGAAAATATCGTTCAGTTTCAGATAGCCCATTTATCGAGGAAGGCTATTATAGGCTATATATTATAATCACGCTAAAATTGAATCTATTTTTTAACCTAATTTTACGCAGATGAAATCGCGGGCACCGCTAGTACTTAATATTTCATTTAAAAGAAAATTAAAATTACTACGAGTGTGGGCGAATTCTAAAACAACAAAATCGCGGTCTAATAGAAAACATGACTCGAACTTAATATATGAGAAGCAAACGATCGCTCTTCCAATAGTTTCATATTTTTCTATCAAAGACAATAACGACGTGCACTTGAACTAAAAGTGCAGCGACAAGCATAAAGTAATAATTTGCGGAGTGAGAACGTAAACAAAACAAATATGCTAAAATATTGTACTACAGAAAATATTACTTGCATAAACAACGATACACATTCTTGTTAAGGTTATCAAGGAATAAAAAATACGCGAGTACGTATGTACACGCACACACACATCGAAAAGTAATCTCCTACCCACACATAGAGCCAATCTACTTCTTATACTCTTCCCTCTAGATGGGTTCAGTACAGCAACTCTCTCCTACCTCATTCTCATCTTCTAACCGCTTTGCGTCAACTGGCTCATTCCAGCGCGACGCTTACAATAAATAACAAAAAGTCCTTCAGATTTTGGTCATACAGGTGTCATTATACATTTTAAGTTGGTCGGATTTGTAGAATTGGTTCGCCGGTGACCCTGCAGGGCTATATGCAGCTCCCCGGCGGCGTCTGCGTCGTTCGCCCCCGAAGGTCGCCCGGTCTGGTGCGGGATGTGTGTCACTGTACCAACGCACACGTCTGCTTCCCTCGCGGCTCGCGGCTCGCGGCTCGCGCCAACCTTCACGGGCGGGGACGCGCCGCGCGCGCCGCTTGGGCCGAATGACGCTCCAATTTTATACGAAGAATAAACGCATGTTACACGTTATCCAAAAATTAGATTAGAGAGAAAGAAGACGTCATTTACTTTCGGAAATATGTCACTATTGAAACCTAAATACTCAGGTGTTATGTGTGGCAAAATCAGAAAACAGCAGACCACAGTATTTGAGACAGACAGAGGGATAACGAAGTGATCCTACAAGGGTTCCTTTTTTTTCTTTGGAGTTACGGATCCCTAAATAACACTGAATTTAAAAGGTAAGGTAAAGAGATCACAGATCGACATTTCAATTTGATTTCTACTTATAAATTAAGTAAGTGAAAAACACGTGTTACTAAAAATAATCTAATTTCTGAACGCAGCGGTCAGCGGGAGAAATGATATATAAAACTTTCCCGATTGAAGTGACGTGATGATCTGTCGTGTCTGTCTGTATGTGGTAATTAAAATTCTATTGATTTCAAGTACGAGGTTAGACGCGATGTAAGGCTGCGTTCAAACTAAACAACCAATATGCCGTCCACTGTGGTAACATTCAAAACTTAGAATCACATCCGGTATACGATAAAAGAGATGCCGCTTCCTAATGTCGCACCTCACTCCTAGCAAAAGCTTCTAAACTTAGTTAGAGGGAAAACAGGAATATTAGGCACACCGAAAAGTATTGCTAATATTTAAAACATTCTGAAAAAAAACGTTTTTTAGAATGTTGAATCGCATAAAGAAATTTGATTTTGACCTTAATTGTTTTTTTAGTTAACTTTTGTTCACGCAAAATCGTACGTACGTCATTACGCTATACGTTGGTACTTCCTCCCAGCGGTCGATTATTTCTATATCGTCACCAGAATCCGCGGGCGATGACAGCCTTGCTTTTATAATGGATAGAATCAGGCGTTACTTGCGGAAATACATGACGTGCATTTCAACGCTTTTCAAAGAATTGCCAATTTTCCCTCAAATTCTTTCGCGGATTTAAGCAAAGTATAGTTCTCGTCACGTAAAAATTCCGCTGGCGAAGTACCTGCGCAATACGCGATTTATCTTCGAAATTTGTGGCAGGGAGGGTTGAGCATGTCTGTAGGCGCGCGCTATTATTCGTCAGTCCAAAAATACGGACAAGCATAAAACTTTCTGCTCAGGATGATTTTGAATTGGAAAAAACGACGAAGCCGACGGCAAATTTGGTATCGTGTTTTTGACGACATACTAGGGTAATATAGGGTTGTAGAAGTTTTTACGAGTATCGTAATATAAATACAGATACTGTACTATTTTTATTTCGACCAATCGGGAATAGGCATTATCTGATTGGTACTTTTTGCGCAGACGAACTGCGGACTCGGGTTCTTAAGACCTTTTATAAAACCAGGACTTCTTTCAGTGACGTATTCAAATAAAACAGATGACGGATAATTTATACGCATCAAATTCCATTAAATACCCTGTTTGAACTCTACTGACAGAGTTTCTTACACATTTCAGAAGCAGATTTAAATTCCGTTCTACTTATTTTGAAACCACATTGCTTTGCGACATAGATTCAAATTGGTATTACAACATAACATTAAATACGCGTTCCTTGCAGACTGTAATGAATTAATATATAACTTTCAGAATATTTAGACTATTTATTTATTTATTCAATATATATTATTACATCATTTTATACAAAACCAATATTTAATTTGTTGAGTACAGTTTTAATTGTTTTGTTTGGCAGCTAAAACATTTTAAAAAATCACCCACTTCCGTAATAGTGAAAAGATTGCTTTTCGTTAAAACTTGACTTAATTAGAAATGTAAAAAAAAAATCTGATTCAGAGAAATTATTTCAGTATTACTAGAATTTTAAAATAAAGTAGTATTTCAATGAACGACTAAATTTATAAAATGATTTAATAGTACCTACTTATTTGAAAATTCACGTTCTAAAGTATGTCTTGTGTAACATAATATTTATTTAGGAGTTGTTTATTTGTGAATACGAATTTACGAAACAATAAAACAATTTCAGCAAATATATCTAAACGGCCGATGTTCCTATTGCAAGCTACGCTTTTGATACCTAACGTATCAGTGAATCCAACGCTGGAAGAAATTCAAGATGTACTTATGTTAGCAGGAAAACATATATCAGGATTGTCCAAAGGCATCGCTCAGTGGTCGGGCGGCAAAACTAACAAGGTAGCTCAGTAATACAGTATTGTTAGAATGTGTTATTTATTTCAATTAAGCTAAAATTTTAGATTAACAAATAATTATAATTTATGACCAAATATATTTTAGCCGTCAGATCAGCGTAAAGATTCCGCTCAGGTTGGTGAATCACTAAGATCACTATTTTAACCATGTACATATTAATTCACTACATAAATCCTAAAACAAACTTGAACTTTGAATAATTCTTTGCAAATAATTGATATTTAAGTACATAATATGTTATTTTTGTACATAATATTTAAGGCCAAAGTAACTAACGATTGTTTTATTTTTATTCTCTTCCAAACTGTGTTGTTTATTGTTGTGTTTTGTCTGACTCGCCACTAATCACTTGTGTACTTTGACGGTGTTTATGTCTGCAAACTCACCTTGAATGTTAATGCTATACCACGTTTAAATTATTATTTCCGCTACACTCGATGTTGCTTTTACTTTTCTTTCATCATTTGTAAATACTACACCTTTCCGTGACTTTTTCCCTAATTTTTATTTATTTGCTACCCACACGCCCTTTTGCACGCCTACACCCTCTAGGTTGGCTGGAAGAAACTAGTGGGTCGCCAATCGAACCAACTATTCGAAGTAGTTACAAAACTTGATGAACAGGTCCATACAGTGACTGTACCTATGAATATGGCACAAAAATCGATGAAAATGGTAGAAGCCGCTAGAATGAGAAGAAAAAAATATTATAGATTGGAGTCGGAAGAAAAACCTATGTTCCCCTTGCAACAGAAAAATTTTTACAATCACATTATGGAAAACAAGGAAATAATAAAAACCCTCACTCTACTATCTATGTGTACATCGAACGTGAAATCGGTAATACCTATAATTACTCTCACATTCTTAACATACTCGTGTTTATTAAGTATAAGTTATATTGACAACATTTCTTATTCTTACAGGAATTAAATACACTCGTGAAACGTTGGCGGCCATATCATTATTTGTGGAAATGCGAAAAAACGTTACGCCAGCTATTAGCTTGGAGTCTAAATGATTTTGAACTTGCCTTGAAAAGACATAGTGAACTGGAAGCTAAGCTAGCTACTGAGCCTGATGTACTAATTATAGGCAACTGTCTTGCTGTTTCAACAGAAAAGCTTAAATTAGGACTCAACACAGAGCTTAAAAGTAAAATATCTTTTTATCTTTTGACTTTAAATGTTCATAAAATACGAGATCATATTCGATCGAGTTCCACACGAAAAAAATAAAATACACGACATTGAAGAAAATAAAAAATTACAAAGTCGCGAGTAAAAGGGTAGAGTAAGATTATTTAAATTGATTAAATTATATTTTTTTAGATGGAACTTTCAGAATAAGTCAAGCAATGCGTAAGAAATATAAACGAGAAATGGACTACGTATATGCAATAATGAATGACTTGGAACGTAAATTAGAAAGACCTATTCGTGATCTAGACGATGTCAGAACAGTGATGGAAACATTGAAGAAAATAAGAGAGCAAGAAGTTGATATGGAACTTAAAATTGACCCAGTAGAAGTAAATTTGACGATTTATTACTATTTTATTCTATTAAAAGTTTTTGGTTTATAATAATTAAACTGGTCTGAACAATCTACTTCAAAAATCGTCATCAATACTAACAATCAAAAGCAGATTACAAAAATTGTAGAGGCATTTACATACTAAATTAATGTCACTTATAAACCTACGATATGCAATCTATTCATTGCGTACATATATTTTGTTATTTAAAATCTAAAATTATCATTATTGTATGTATTTTATCCATTATATTGTTGTTATTTTATAGGAAGCATTTAATGTTATTACAAGATATGAGTTGCCAGTTAGCAAAGAAGATATGGAGCAGGTTGATAATCTCAGATACAGCTGGCAACAGCTACAGGCATCTGCTCTTGCATCTCACGTACAACTACTAAAAATGCAGCCCCAATTTGAGGATGATCTTAAGAACAATTTGGACAAGTTCAGAGATGATAATGCAGAATATTGTCATGAATATCGTCACGCAGGACCAATGCAACCCGGGCTAAGTCCAAGAGAAGCTTCTGATCGATTAATTTTATTTCAGGTAGAAACATATATATTATTAGAATGTATAAGCACCTAATATAGATGTGTAATCAACAGAATGATACTATCTTCGGACATATTTAATTAGTGTTTAGTTTTAAACAATCTCAGCCGACATCGTCACATAACACGTAATTAGTTTGTAAATATGCGTTACCTTGTACTTTATTACTTGGAAATTCTACTTCATTAAGAATCCTAGTGCGAGATTTTATTTTCGTATTCTCATTACTGAATCCTTTTATAGAATCGTTTTGATGGAATGTGGCGTAAACTACAAAC
>JANCMC010041502.1:1594369-1624967 GCA_024363005.1 Charaxes varanes
TTCTACACCTTAGTTAAAAAATGTGGCGTGGCTGTTTTGTAACTACAAGAAGAACTATTGTATAACCGAAAAGTAAATGATCAGTAAGCAAATTTGTCAAAAACAAGTAAAACTAGCGTAAAATAAACTTTTATAGCGTGTAACTTATAAAAGTATGACACTCTTATCACTTATAGGTTTTGAAATAGTTTTTGGATAAGGATTAATATTATGTTTATAAAAAGATCTGCACAAATAATGTAAAATGTAATTGAATTTTTTTTTTTGCCATTTTATAGAAAAAGAAATTGCAATACTAATCTTCCATGTACATGAAACACAAAAAGCAATTAAAAATTCCATTTTTACGTGCTAAAACGGTTCCGATACTTTTTGGATCGAATTAGGTATCCGAACTTATTTTTACGAGCGGTTTCACTATATTTCGCCATTTTAACTTGATTAGAGTATATGTAAGTTGTTAAACATTAACAATTATGCTTTGGAACACTCTACTATAAAGGTACGGATTTGGGATGCAACAAACTTTATACGTTCCCAAGTAACGAAATAGTATTATTATTATTATGTAGTGACAACATCGATCGTTGTGAAAGCCTAGGCACCAGGACTGCATAGACAGAAGAGGATGTTTGTATTATCATCATAAATCAATAACGTTAGACGTGACGCGACGTATAAATCCGACAATACCCGAAGTTTGCAACCTCGAAATATTTTAACTAGTTCCTTTAGTTTTTATACATAATCGAAATATTGCAAATTATTGGAAAAACATAAGTGAAAGACATTAAAAAACAGTTATCAAGGCGAACCGCTTGGGGCTGCAAAATTAATCTCTCTTAAAATATTTGAAGAACTGCTTAAATAACAAATAGTAAAAAACAGCGGCAGGATGAGAAGCAAGAAGCCTCCGTTGAGAAAAATATTTGATCAATTATATAGAATAAGATTAGCTTGCTCCCAAATATCATCATCGCTTTTATTTAGTTTTTGTATAATCTGATCCTGGTGGTTTTTAATACTAAGATTTGGCTGCTGGGAGTACATAAGCTGTAGAAAGTCGTTTCAAAGCGTGTTCAAAAAATCAATAACAGCTGTACGATAGGAAATTAATAGTGATGACGTCACGTCTATTGATTCTAGTCTTGTCAGTTTAGTAATTTGACAAGCATGTGCCATTTGCGATTTGCACATGCTCAGTTGGTTTGGTGTGAAGCTCGAGGTGTGAAGTATATCGCGCGTTGCAAAAACTTGGCTACCAGGAATGTATAAACTAGAAATGGTCACTACTAGCAAGATCAATAAGTAAATACTACGTAACACGTTTGGAACGGGGAGAGGAGTCTTTTCACCGAGATGAATGATTAAACAGAAAATAATTAAGTCACAACAAGTTACATATTGTATAGTAATATGTTTTTACAAATGTTTTGTTTAAGGGAGTTGATGTGGCTAAGTTTTGGGCCGACACAATTAGTGCTTGCCAACGAAACGCTAAGAAGAAGAAGACAAATGTTTTCTTCTTCGTAATATTTAATTTTACTTATTAGTAATTATAAGAATGCATGTGGTCCTATGACATAAAGAGGAATGAATATACAAGTTTTTCACTTTTTGTCTGGGAAATGGTTAAGTATCATGTTTATGAATTACTACGTAATAATTAAAGGTATTGTTGAGATGCCTGTTGTGTGGTCTTAAGCACACTTGTTTTTTTTAATTCAGTTATTTTACTCTACTGGGGTATAGAATTACTCAAGTTTATTTGATAGACTCCATAATAATTCGTGTTCAGAAATATATTTCAGTTAATATTATACAAATGCACAAACGCCCACATTGGCATGCACGAGCTGCAAGGTCACGACCTCCTTATTAAATATCACATTGTTTATATCACGATCTCTGCAGTTTTATGCTAAGGATTAAAAGTGTCTTTTAGTATATTGTTGTAAAACATAACTAATGGTTTATTTTGTATATTTAAAATTAATTAAAAAAAAAACCTACGAAATAGTAAAATATACGCCTTAACGTAAACGAAGGCACAGAAAGAAATTTAATTAGAGGTAGGCCTGTCTGCCTCTAAGCTTCTCTGGTAGGCCTCGTCTTGCTCCCGTTTGACTTTCTGCCTGGCGTCCCGTTCGCGTTCCACTCGCGCGTCCTCTTCCCTTTGGGTGGCAAAGCGTTCCAACGCCTCTACGAGGCCACCCACCAATTCTGACACCCCAACATTGCCTGCGCACGAATGATTCACGAATTATTCAAAATCAGAAGATGTTTTAAAAATGGCACAATGGCTGAATAAATAAAATCTACCAATTCTGAACTTTCAATTTTCCGAATCGATGTAATAAACTATGATATCATAAGGGTTAAATCGTTGCAGCACTTGTTTTCCTGTTATAAATCTATGATTAGATGAATTTCTTAGCATTCCATGGATGGAGAAACTATGTCAGTGACAGAGACTTATGACTCGGAAGTCAGTTTGAGAGTACTTAAAGTACACACAAACACTTCACTTTACTGCCAGTATACCATGATGCCAAGTTTGGCATGATGCTATCGTAATTTTCTTGTATGCCAAGTACTACCAGAAATTAACTCACCGTTGATAACAGAGTATATCTCCGTGTTTGAGCGGACGCGCATGATGATGATCAATGCGGGCAGTCTTTCTACTGGGATGCTGCGAATTGTCATACTCGCAACGGGACCTAACGCACTCGCTATTGACGATAGTAACCTGAAACAAAGGAGTATTTTAGGTATCTCGGAAAAGTTTAAAAAAGTACTTGAAATTTTGTTTATTTATAAAAAAATTTTTTATTTATTTCTACATGCTGTATTAATTGTGTCGTATTTTAAAACGAAATTAATATTTGACAAGGTTTTTTTCGTTTCGTTCAACATCTCCGTAGAAATAGTTGCCAAATCTGAGATCTTTAGCACTTTCGACAAAATATAATGTATCTAAGACAGGTTGGCAGGTCTAGGGAGATTCAGAAGTGATATTAACCTGAGCTGTTTGTGCGGTGCAACTCAAACAACATGCCATCTTTTATTATATAGTTGATATGGCTAAGTTCTGGGCCGACACAATTTAGTGCTTGTCAACGAAACGCTAAGAAGAAGAAGAAGAATGTATCTAATATCATTTACATACAACTAACTAGGGTATTAGGTATCTACATATGTAATACGCAAACGCAATTTTTTTTTTAAAGTATATTAGGAATACTTTTTAGGTATGACTAATATACCCTTTTTCCCCTCCTACTAAGCTTAAATTAAAAGCTTGTATCAGGAGTGGGTGCGACAATACCCCAACGGCGGTGGGGTCTGAACCGGGTTCCTTGCGGATTTCAGTCCATACCTTGTAGCGTTGAGCTATTGAGGCTCTATAATAATGTAACCCATATTAAGTATACGGTAATTTAGATTTGTAACCATACTTACATAGTATTATTATGAGGGTCCGTCAAGTCCCAGCCGTAAAGCACAAAGTTGGCGGCAAGCGTTTGCAGTACTGTCTCACACCCCAAGAGCTGTGCGCAGAACACGTTCGATAACACGGACTGTTCGTGATGTAAGTACACACCCAAGAGTTTTCTCTGAAACAACGGAAAATCCAGGCATATTTAATCTATAAAAAAAAAAGTTGCTGTTCACTGTCTTTCGCGTATAGTGAAAAAAAAATCTAGAAGCATTTTGTTCAATGTTTAAAACGCTTTTGGTGTTTGGAATAATGAATGTTTCGTTCAGAAGTTTTTATCAACATTTAGTGCTGCTTTCTAAAATAAAAAAAAAAACGGAAGAGTTCGAAATTGTGAGACTCGATACTCGAGTACCTGCTATTTTTTTTTTTAAAGAATATTAGGAATACTTTTTAGGTATGTCTAATACTAAGCTTAAATTAAAAGCCTGTATTAGGAGTGGGTACGACAATATCCCAACGGCGGTGGGGTTTGAACCGGGTACCTTGCGGATTTCAGTCCACACCTTATACCGTTGAGCTATTGAGGTTCAAATCATTTGATGATCATATATGACGAAATAAATTAACATTAAATGTAAATATCCATAAACTACTACGAGAGATGAAGAGAAAGTTGTCTAATTATGTAGGGAACGCAATACTAGCGTGGACACACTATGATGATCCATTTTACTTTCATACTTTAGTTCTGGTCTGTCTTAAACAGACAAAATACCAAGGCACCTACTTCACTAAGGAGTCATCCATTAATTATGTTACACGTTAAGGGGGAGAAGTATTATAGACTATAATGTGACATTGTGTGACAAGGTGTATGGGAGGGTCAACAATCTAGTGACGTCACATATCAAAATTTAAAATATTGTAATAAAAAAATTGAATTTGCCGGTTTCTTTAAATTATTATTTTCTATTTTTGAAGTATGTGACGTCACACGAGTTTAATGAAGTGATAAGAGAGAAAAGATAAGAAAAAATTAAAAGATAAACATAATAAAACAACTGGCAGGGGCATCATGCCTGTGGTGCGTAAATATAAATAACAAAAAGAAAAACAATTATTATTATTTGAAAAATTCCGGAACAGATGACCTTTCGATTGATCAGAAGAAATGCCAAATTTAGTCCCGTGCGAATCATCTACTAAACGCTGATGATGTTGCGGGTAACAACTAGTAATAATATAGACGCTACAAAAGTATAAATCAAATGGAATATTTTTAACCGACTTCAAAAAAAGAGTTGGAGCTCAATGGGACTATATTTTTTAAGGTAACTTTCGACTGATTTGAACGAATTCAACGACATAATTATATTTATATATTTGTGTTAGCAGGTTATTAAAAGATAATGGAAGCTTTTCAAATTTATTGATATATTCCGGATTAGTAAAACAAAGTAAACTTTACATTACAAGATGAGGGGGAGCAAAGACAAAACAGTCTTTTATATAGTCACTATACAGCGCCACACGCGGCTATTACGGAAACTAAGCAATCGTTCGGAAAACTTTATGTTTAATATTCCAACAATTTGTCGTTGAATTTACGCACCACAAGCATGAGGCCCGTACCAATTGTTATATTATATTTTATTTTGTCTTTTCTCTCTTATCGTTCCATTACCTCTCTGTTTATAGTTCCACATTTTTTTTTTAATTTATGGGGGAACAAAGATGAAAAGTAGACCAGCTTTATATATAAGTATAGACCTTCGCTGGACTTAATTAAACATATTATATGCACTTGAAATCGAACACGAGGCCTTGTATAGTCTGTCTTCAGCACAGTCAGGCCAAGACACATTAAATCGATTTAATATACATCTGGGTCAGTTAAGTCTAATGTATTTGGAACTGAGCTTACGGCAAAGCTCTGTGCCGGGTTTCAGAATTAAACGCCAGACACGGCCTGTATCCCGATATAATGGGCTGATTGCGACACAACATCGGTTATCTTGCTGACTTCATTAACCTCGACAGCTTAACGACAGCAGCTGGGACAGTCCCAGCCCTCAGGTGATGTTTTGGAACTCCGACCAAGGAAGGGTCGTCTCAAAACCTCCTAGCATTGATGCTAGGAAAATCGCACGCTTATTCATAAAGTTTTAGGTCTATAGTGAGTTAATTATACACGTAGCTTCGTTTCAACGTCCTCTATCAGCCAATCAAAGAAATATTTCAATATCTGTATCCAATACTGAGATACAGCTATTTTTGTCTTTTGGACAAAAAACCTATTTTGGTTAAGAAGGCAAACAAATAATAAAATATCATTAAAATAACATTTAATTATCATTAATCACTTCATTAACTATTACTAAACTACATAATTTGTTACTATAATGCCGTTTTTATTGAATTACAAGCGGAATAAGTGGTAAATGACAAAAGGTTTTTTTGCAATTTCAAAAAAATCTACTTCTTAAGTTAGGTCAGTTTATAACTAAGCGTACGAAATGTAGTTGTTTAGAAGAGAAAGGAGAAATAATGTATACATATCTTTTGTATACTTTTAAGAACAACAGGAAATAGTATTTTTTATGAAATATTTGTTATCGGAATGGAATTTGCGATTATTTAATAAGATTAATATAAATATTTGCACGCCAATGTAATGGCAGAATATGTACGGTACGCTTAATTATTTATAAGATCATACGATACCCATTTTTATAGCAAATAAATGAGGATTGATTTAATTAAAAAAAAAATAATGCCAAATTTTTAATTTGGTAACAAGTCTAGACAGATAGATGGTCAGCTTTCGTTTTATCTTTTTATTTCAGTAATTTTTAATTGAAGTTGCAGTACAATGTGTGTATTTCATCCTCTAGTACTTATATAGATTACTAGTAGTGTTCCGGGACTTTGTCCGCGTAAAATTCAATTTGTGAGAGCCTTTAGATCTCATTAATCTAGCCCTACCGAAATATCCGCTCTTAGCCGATGTCTTCTAACGACAAACCTCCTCCATGAAAAATTTCATCTTTATACGTTCCACGGTTTTTGAGATTTTGAGATATGTGACTTCTCGCTTCTGACTATAAATGCTAATAAATATTTTGTACATTGACTGCGCCTGAAGAACCCTACAATAATCAATCAATCTTGCCACGTACGTAACTATCACAACATGATTGCAGAGGGCCCCTGGGCCTGTTCAAACACATTTTGTTTGATCGCTTAGTTTACTTGTTGACTTGGACTGAGGTTGGTAAAAACTTTCATACAAATGTTTGCCCTTATCACGCATAGGTGCAATGATATTTATTGGCTAAGGCCAGACGTCTTCAAGAAAAGAGCATAATCATTTATCAAAGGCCGGCAAGGCATCTGCGATCCACCTGGTGTTGCAGTGTCCATGGGCGTCGGTAGTCACTTAAGAGTACCGTCTGCTCGTTTGCCCCTTGTTATATAAAAAAATACGTTTATAACATTAGTGTGGTTAGCTCCATAACTTTACGAAATTTCAAAATGTTAGCAAAAGAAAGATAAATATCTAAGCATTAGAGACTAGCAAGTCGAATATTGCATTGCATCTTTTTAAAGGTAGACGTGACTTAATTTACACATCCCATGCTAAACCTAAATTTTCTTGTGTCAGAAGTGGATCCGAGTATAGCTCAACGGGGGACAACAGAAAATAACAATTTTTAGAATAATAAGTTTTAACACTGAGTTGTAATCCGCAATTTTTTTTATATTGCAAGGGGTAGACGAGCAGGCAGCTAGTGCCTACTAACGCCCATGGACATCTGCACGACCAGGAGGTGAGTTTAGACCACCGGGAAGTGTCACCGACCTCCTCATTACAATTTATTAAAAGAATATCCAAAGAATCTTTAATAAATTACTACCTCATGATAATGTCTACCGGGTTCGCTAATATTATATAAATTTAAAGTAAATCTGTAAAATGGATCAGGATAAAGGGAGTGCAAGTTTGTGTTTACTTTACTCCTTAAATACCTGCGTCTTGGTTTCCCACTTATCGAAGTTGAAGACTTATTAGTATATACTCTTGGGCCAGTAAGACCTATACCCATCAGTTTAGGAGTAATAAGATTTACGAGCGATAACATTTTTAGTTCGACCTTAGTTTGAGTTAAAAGCATATCGGTTGGTTTTTCAACATTTTTGGGGACATTAGGGGGAAGCTGAAGAATGCTCAGTATGAAAAATTATGTTCAACATCATGACGAAGGCATCACAGCTTAATCGTAGTATTCAGCAATAAAGAAGAAACAGAATATGGAGGAAACTTAATAGAAGATATAGCTATGTTCAATGAAAGGGAGATATGCCTCCTAATATACACATAAGTTGTGGACTGTTCTTTTCTCAGGGCGCAAAGAGTACTCGTTAATTTACACGTTGAATATTTAATTATCAAAATATTACACAATATGTCGCTTTATGACATTCGAAAATGCATCTTTAACGCTAAATCGAGTAAAGCAATTTGGATTTACTCTGTGAAACTACACGTAAACTATTACTTTAAAAGTAATCCTGTTACGGAGGTAGCTAAAGTTTGAACACAAGTAAGTCAATAACAAGCAAAAAGCCTTCCCATAAATTGTGTCGACTGTTAAACAAGGCAAAACACATAAAATCTTCCATAAAACCCCCGTAGACTTAAAGCAGGTGGGCCCGCACTCCTGGAATTGCCTCTTTTAGGACTTCCGAATCAATACCGCTCCCTCAGACCCCGCAGGTAATTGCGACCTTTTAAATAAAAACATAAATGGGTGCTATTGTTATATATAATTCAATGCCTTTATTTCTAAGTACTTTATGTGATAAATTTGATATTTTAACCGACTTCAATAAAAGGAGGAGGGTCTCAATTCGAGGGTATGTTTTTTTTTGGATGTATGTTACGCGGTTACTCCGCCATTTATGAACCGATTTTGACGATTTTTCTTGTTTGGTAGATCATACTTCTGAGGTGGTCCCATTTTATTAAAACATCAATGATATTTTCATTTATTCTGAAACCTCATATGTCTTTAGAATTGTGCGTTTAGTTGGCCGACCCATAGCAGACAAAATACATCTTCTTTCCTCTAAAAATAAAGTATTTTTAAATAAAAAGAAAAACCGCCTCCAAACAACACTAGGGAACTAAAAAGTAAAAATATAAATAGTACTGACATACGATTTAGTAGACACCTACTCATGCGTTGAAGTCGGTACTATCTGCATTGATTTAACGGGGAACTTTTTGGCTTGGTACCGACTTCAACGCATGAGTAACTTTTTAGTTCTATAGTGTTTTTTTAGGGGTTTTTTAAAAACATTTTATTGATTAGATTCTTTTAAAAGAATAGACGTTTTCTCTTCTTGTTAGAACCTAATCGGTGCAGTTATGTTAGAAGAAATTTCATTACCGCACGAGGATTCATGTCTCCCATTAAATTTCATATAAAACGAATTGGATAAAAAAGATACTGTCTGAAAATAAAAATCGACCGAATAAAAACGAAAAAAAAAATGGCGCGCAATCTATACCATTGTAAAACTTTGATACTATATATTTAACAAGAATGCTTTAAAAAATGTAAATAGACAGCGATGTGGTCTAAAGAAACGTGGATGACGCACCTTGACTAAGTAGATAATAAATGCACTCGTATAATAATCTACTTTTAAATTTAATATCACTTATAGTTTAATTGTAATTAAGTATCTGCAGAAGTTAATATAGCGAACCTTATTCGTGTATTAGTGTTTATGTAATGAGAATATTCGGAAGAAGTATAAATCAACAACGCTGGCGTGGAGGTTTATCACCTTTCATAAAAACAAACTTTTACACACTTCAACCTTTGGTGACTATCAAAAGTCCAGTTTTTACTAAAAATTATACACTACAATACGAATATAAAAATCACGGTTTCAATTCAAGAGTAAATTTTCCCAGTGACGTAAAATACTCTAGAAGGAAAAATGTCTAAAAGCATACATTATGTAAGTAGGGTTCCTGTTGAATAGCATCTAACGATGGCCGGGAACAGTTTTTGCCCCACATTTAAGAACGGATTTATTCCGCGTCTGGAAAATGGTTACCAGAGGTGTTACTTTACAATACAACGAATAATATTTCGTGTACTTTCGCACATTTGACGACGTGACTACGGTTTTGTGTTTACTGAAGATATTTATGTCTATAAAAATGCTATTACAACTGTTTACGATGGGAGATTTCATCAAGTAGGTACGCACAGTATATAAATACCAAAGATATAGAATCTCATGTAATAGGTTACGTGGCTTTTAAAGGTTTTTTTTATTGTTACAAGGGGCAAACGAGCAAGCGGTTCACCCAAGTGACCAGAGTGCTTAGTTCGAGTTTTCTAACTTTTACGCATTGGTAAAGTTTACTTCAATTTGTATGGAAATTGATCAGTGTTACAACGTTACCGCTAGGCGGCGCTGATCAATCTCCCTCAGACTTTCGACTGGGTAAACCGATGTTGATGATCCTTTTTTATTTGAAAACTGGTGCTTCCTGTGTTGTCCAGCCTTAGCTTCTACGGTCACTGCATCTTTATCGTCAACCTTAACAGTATCAGACTCGGCTGCTTTTACTTCAGCCTTTTCTTCACTCTTGACTTCAGCAGCAGCGCTTTTTATTTCAACAGTGTCGTTAGCATCTTCGACGGCCTCACTTTTTACTTCGGCTTTAGCATCACTGGCACCAGCGTTACTAGCTTCTACACCAGGAGCGATAGATTCGATTGCAGCTGAACCAGGTACGATAGAAGCGACCCCGGATACGTCCACGGTTTTAGCGAGTGCTTGAGCGTCCTCTGCAACTGAGGCAGCAATTTTCGCTTCTGCTACTTGAGCTTCGTTTATTTCTTGCCATTTCTTCTCCTCCGCTGCCCAAAGTGCTTCTTCTGACTTCTCCTTAACTAAATCATTAGCTTCAAGAACTCCTTCATTTTGATTTTCCGCTGCTTGATCGGCTAGTTCTCTGGCTTGATCGGCAAGACGACGCGCCTCGTCTGCGGCTTTGACCTGAACAAGAAGATAAACTATCCATTATATTGCACAATAATACGAACAGGGCAATATTTATATTATAATGCACTAACTTTTACATTCTCCATTTCCGCCATTTTACCACGCGAACGTGTCGTTTTCGTCATGACATAAACTGTGGAATACTGCTCAATAATGACCCTACACGATGCCATAGGAAAATATGGTGCAATAAAAATTTAATTAGCTCATACTTAATTAAATCTATGCACAATCTTCAATATTAACCCTATACGGCCAATAGTTTTGCACAATTCGTGATAATTGACGATTTAAGGAACGCGTTAGACTTAATTTTTTCATCAGCACTATTAGAGGTAGAGCACCACGCTTGCAGTCTTTTTGGTCTACAGCTGAATTGGGATGGTGCGTCCGGGTACCAGTACCTCTTTCTCACATAAGATTGGCGTGAAGTAACTTCAAGGCTATCACGTTAAGTGATGGTATTATTGTTGCGTTACGTTCGGTTTGTAAGAGTTGCCTAGAGCCCTATTTAAAGGCCCACAACGAGCGTGCTCGTTTACCCTTTATAACATAAAAAAAACTTACCTGTGCATCAATAGCAGCTGCTTGAATGTCACCGGGCGGGATGGTAGGTGCTGCTGCGATAGGTGCTACAGCTACAGGTAGTGGTGCTACCGCATACGCTGCTATGGGTGCAACGTAGAAAGTTGGCGCCGCCGCCACGCAGGCAAAGAGTGCGGATACGATCTGTTCAAAAAAATACTTTTTAATACGGCTTTTTTGTGAAAGCACGTACAATATAAAAAATATTAAAAGACTGAAAAAAATGAAAGAATTTTAAAAGTAAATGTTTGCGTAGTACCGTGTCCACTTTGTTGTAGTTATACTTTATTTACATGATTATCATACATAATATAAAAATATACAGTTACAATTTTCGATGTTCAGCGTACCCCCAATAAAGAAGTGACAAGAAGTGTGACAATTACGAGAATAGGGCCTCAATGCGTCGAAGATAGTACTCAAATTTTCCTAAATTTTTATTATGTTATATCATTTGAATTTGTTATATTAATAATTACTGTTTTTTAAGTTAAACTTTCTCACTCGACATAGTTTATTTGGGTTATTATCGTATTAAAATAATCACTAGCAATTCTGAAGGCTTCTTAAAGTTTCTAGAATCTAGATCGATCTGCATCTCAAGTTAGTTGTAAGTACTGAACTGGTTTACTTGATTTGTATAAGAACTTGACATTATAACCGGTTTTATTCAACTACAAGTAAAATATCTGTCGCGTGGAATAAATATGTTAAACGAAGTGGCGACCTTCCCCGCGCAAGAATGCGACGACACAGCAAATAGGGGATCGGTTTTTGAAAACGTCCGGAAATTTATATCCTTTATAGAAATTTTATATCCTAATTTTTATACAAAAAATGAGAATGTGAGTTTGTTTTTACGTTACGCTTTTACGCCCTGACTATTCAATGAATCGCTATGAAAATTAAATTTTACGCTGTTGGTGTATTTACGTAATGTGCTTTGAAAGACATTTTACATTGCATATCCAGCTCCCATGCTCAACGATTAGTTGAGAACAAATAATAATTCATCAGAACCCAGACACAAAATAAAGTAAATGTGTGTATTTATTTAAGGCGCTAAAAGGAAACAAGGACACTTCAATATAGCCGAAAAGAAATCCAGCATGGAAACATTTTCAATGACTTTATTGCGTTGAGATAATGAGTCCTGATTTGATTAGGCACTTCTAACTTCTTTACTCCGTCGTCAGTATGAAAATATAATAAGTAACTTTGTATACTAATGTTATTCTAATGTATGATAAACGATATGAGTGGGCACATTTCTAGCGACATTTCATCGTTGCCACCCTAGATAGTAAAAACCTAGCAACAGGTTTCAGATAAAGAGATTAACAAGTATAATGACGGTATGCGGCAGTGAAGGCCGTGCCTGCAAATTGTTTCATTATAATTAGTCTTCCTTGATAGCTTTATTGTAAAGATTTATCGTTAACGTATTAACTAACATAGGTAGCGAATACATAGTCTATTAGTTAATTACTCACAGAAAAGAGTGGCACTATTGTTAGAAGGGTACTACATTTTAATAGCAGGAAACGTCGCGTCGTTAGGTAATTGTAATAGATGCTATAATTGTGTACTTATTCATAAGTTCCTAATGGATGATATTTAAAATAAGTTCTTTATGTATGATTTAGTCCGATATTTACATTAATAAATACTAGAGATTTGCGTACTATATCCTTATTTAAAGTTCTATACAAAATTTTCATTATTTGTACCATAACATTAACACACAACAATTACAACACAACATACGGTTGTCATGGCTCCGCTTTGACACAATCTTACAGTAAATCGCTTGGCATTTGCATTAATAATTTTATAAAAATATTAGCATTCGTACACCATTCTTTATATAAACTATAATTGTGCCAAATTTTATACTCCTCCGTTCGCGCAATTTTTGTAAAATGGTACCGAAAGATTTTCTTCACGTTGATTTTGAGCTTAATACATCTTATAAATACTTCATATCCTATAAATATTTCATGGGCTTTAGAGAAATGCTTTGAACACTTAATTCACTTGCTAACACTTTTTTCAGTGACTCAGTCACTTCCGCATATTGAAGTGTTGCCAGCAAATATTAGTATCAAAGGCTTTATTCTCGATACTACTAGCCTATTATCTGATCGAATGTAAGCTACAATTAACTAAAGGTAGTGTTCCCGTTTATCGTATGTTTGTGTCATTTGTATTGTACTGTTTTTGTATAGTAAATCATTGGATACAGCTATCTCTCAGGGCCCCAAACTGTTGACGTATCTATGTTCTCACGCTGGCGTGTAGAAACCCGTTTCACTTCCACGTTGCGCCGATGTGAATACCCAGTGAAAGTAACGAAGTACGGGCCGCGTCTACGCTAACCTCGATACTCTTGTATATAAACAAATGCATAGTATTCAAATGAGTTAACACACGCCGGATGTGTTCTCTAGTGGTGACCCAAGGTGAGCAGACGGCGAGGCGACGAACGACCTCTACGCTCGACTTACTGGTTTTTTTTTTTCTAAATAAATTGCCGCTTTTATAGTCGCTTCAGAAATTCAATACCGTCTGGCTGGCATTTGTACGATACCGCCGAATGAAATCACTAAAGAGAACTGTCTAACGCAAGCCCTCCTATAGGGCTGCCATCGATGGCATTAAATTTATATATTAATTCAATCGTAATCAGGATTAAACGTTTGAGGAAAACACACATAAAACAATAAACGTACAAGGAAACATGTGGAATTTCATTCGTTCAATTTTTTATATCTACTCGTTAACATTCAATCATTGTATGTCTTTTGTGTGCGCGTAAACAAAACAGGTAAAACAAATTAAAAAAAAAATACTAACAATAAACACAGTAAAATAGCCGTAAGTCACTTAATTTACTGTGCTGTTTTACTGATTTATTTCGGTTTGTAAAATGCTAGTTGTTACCCGCGACTTTGTCCGTATAAATTTAGGTTAAAAAAAAGTAGATTCCATTTTAGCGTGATGATATATTAGTCGATAGCCTTGCTCGATAAATGGGCTATCTAACACTAAAATAATTACTTCCTGAGATTAGCGCATTCAAGTAAACAAATAAACTCTCCAGCTTTATATATTAAGTACTAGTTTCTACCCGCGTCTTCGACCGCGTAAAATTAGGTGAAATATTTTAGCGCGATGATATATAGCCGATAAATGGGCTATCTAACACTAAAATAATTACTTTCTGAGATTAGCGCATTCAAGTAAACAAATAAACTTGTAGAAATAATAAATAATCAACCCTTTAAATGACAATGGTCAAAGCACATAATTATCATTATACTCTGTGTAAACTTCTTTCATATATACTGCATTAAAATTGTCATGGAAGTCCTTTTTGTCTCCGAGTTTTATTTCTTATAAATCTAGTAACTACTCCAATAAACATTTCAACTGCTAAATCCTATAGGCTTAATAATTGAAAATGGAAAAGATAAAAGTAGCAATCAAAGTATGTTGTAGGGTGGTCTATTCGATAAACGTCGATTTATTCTGATGAGTATCTAACACGAGGTTACTTCGCAATTCAGAGGTCCATACGAAGAAACGTCACATGAATTTTACGATTTTTTAAGTTCCCTGTCCTTGATACAGGATTTTATATTCTCGTAACACCTCCCTCCCTTGATTTGAATCAATATATGTTAATAATTAAATGTTAGCAGTTTCAATTTTTGAAATATTTTCAATTTTGAAGTGTCACTTTACAAAGGTTTTGAGCTTCTACCCATTGTCACACCCTGTCACATTTGATATCTTACCCTTTAACGTGTGACATTATTTATGATCAGATCTGAAAGGAACTGGCTCATGAGCTCTCTTGGAAAACAGTTTTTACCCCCGACGCAAAAAGAGGGGTGAAGCTATTTAGTTTTTTTTTTTGTAGTTAAGTTAAGTGTTGTTAGACGTGTGCGACGAAAATTGGTTAAGCCGTTTAAAAGTTGTGGAAAATTGGGGAACTCAAATAAACGATAGGAAGCGAATGTATACAAGTGGGGGTATCAAATGAAAAGGATACAATTAAAATCTGATGTCTGTGAGCATTGTTTGGCAATAAGTATATTCTTATTCTTAAGTATTGCGAAGTAAAAAGAAAACCAGAGAGCATAGAACCTTAGAAGATTTTAGGCTCCTTTCCCGCAGAGGCGTCCAAGTCGTCACGCCACCTCTTCCTCGGCCTACCTGATCTACGGTGGCCATTGGTGGGAGTCCATACAGTTGCAACATTAGCACACCTTTTCGGTCCATTCGTGCCACATGTCCAGCCCATTCCCACTTGAGCTTTGCTGACTTTTTTCTGATTGTGTCTTAAAAATAAAAATTTAAAGCTTTTAATAAGTCCATAGCCTTAGTGGTCTAACTGTACGCATTATCATCACGCTAAAATTTTTCACCTATTTTTACGCGGACGAAGTTGCGGATAAAAACTAGTTTCTTATAAAATCAGCCCTCTGTCTGTCAAAGACGCAGATTGAATTTTATGTAGTTCTTTAGAGTGTAGGTGTATAGATTAGGGGTGTTATGCTTTTGCGGCATCCTGTGTACTCAGATCAATTATATAATGATGTAATTTTGACAATTTTATTGATAATTTGAGTAAATAATAATAACACCAGCTGATAAATTAAACGTGTAAATGGAAAATAATTATCCAAAAATTATGAATATCAGTGCATATTGGAATTCAAATGGGAATATCTTCGAAAAGGTTCGAGTAATCGAAAAAGCATTATACACCATTTTTGTAGAGCATTAAATTTCCTACAAATATTGACGATGGTACGGGCTTCACAAGCTATTGGTGATGAGATATGACCATTTTAAGATCAAACTAAATTGGAAATAGAAATCTATGATGAGAATAATGTTCCCATTAATATTACGAGCCCACACGGGGAGTACTTTCTAAAGGTGCCTAGCAACAAGTTTTTGTGTGTGAGATCCAAAAAAAAAAGTATTTTGTGACCCACCCTAATATATATAAAGATACTTACTTACTCCTCTGGCGCAACGACCCAAAGTGAGTCTTGGCCTCCGAAACAAGAGAACGCCATCGGCCTCGATCCTGCGCCGCCTCTTGCCAGCCTGAAACCCGGAGCCCGCGCAGATCAGACTGCACGGCGTCTTTCCATTGGTAGCGAGGACGGCCAACCGGACGGCGGCCGAGCGGAGTTCCGATATAAGCCTTCTTCACTTGTTGATCCTCACCCATCCTCTCTAAGTGGCCGATCCAGCGGAGTCTTTGGGCTTTGTTCTGTCCCATTGAGTTGGATTCCTTAACCAGATCCTCAATTTCCAGTTTTTTCCTTACCCTCCAGGTCCCATCTTCTCTCTGGGTTAGACCAGAGATAAGATGGGACCGATATAAAGATAACAATAACCTAATAAATACATAATTTACTGGTTAAAAAGCATAGTTTTTCGGATTTTTATACGCTTAAATAATAAATCTTCACTTGTTTTTAGAACCTGTTGTCATAAAAAACATCCTACTTAGTTTCACATTACCAACAAAACTTTTTGTATTAAGGAGAAAAACCCATGTTAAGATTTACATTTGCTATGGAATATTTTTGAAAAGGCCATATTCCTTTCGACTGTTGACTTCTATACAAAAATAACGAGACTCTTCGCATCGGTGCAGTGTATACAATTACTGTTGCATGACAGAATTTATCTTAGGTTATATTTAGCTTGTATGTATATCCTAATACAGATAAATTATACTATATCAGAGCTCCAATAGCTCAACGGTAGAAAGGATGGACTGAAACTCGAAAGGTAGCCGGTTCGAACCCCGACGTCGTTGGGGTATTGTCGCACCGACTCCTAATTCAATCCTAATAAGAGGAGAAAAGGGGATATTACATATATATAAAAAAATGACAATATTCCTAAAAAAATAATATTTCCTGGTCGTAACAATTGTGACGAAAACCCTACTTGGACAAAATAATGTACCACGGAATTGTACATCTTA
Source organism: Charaxes varanes (assembly GCA_024363005.1). Lineage (NCBI taxonomy): Eukaryota > Metazoa > Arthropoda > Insecta > Lepidoptera > Nymphalidae > Charaxes > Charaxes varanes. The sequence continues at coordinate 1,611,511 of JANCMC010041502.1, forward strand.
AAAAGATCTATAACAAAGACCGCGATGGCGTATGTCCATCTACAAAGTATAACCGGTAGTAAATATTTTTCTCCTTTACATACTACAAAATAATAATGAACTATTGAAGAAGCTATTTCTAAGAACATTGTATTAATCTTTATCGAAATAAATACGCTAGATACATTGTAGCTTTTATGCAGATTAAGAATGCCGTATACAGTATATTATTAAAATGAATATCTTGGATGATATGAGAGATTTAAAATGCTGGGGCACCATATCAATGAAGGCAGATAATATTTTAAAAAGCTCAGCAACTGTTACTTGTAAAAACTTGCATACTCCATATTCTGTACGTGTAGAGATAACAACATGAATATACTCTTTGACTTTTTCTTTTTATTTTTACCACTCCAAATGACGAGTGTCCTAAAAGAAATAAATGCGAATTGATTGGTTTTTTGTGCTGTGAGTATATTTCAGAAAAGGTAAGTCGTATGAAATCACCTGTTTGATTGGCCAATTTTACATTATGAACTCCACTCAGAGCACACTCACTTATTTAATCACTTTTTCTAAAACTATTAATTAGCGGTTAAGAATCGGCCGTGACGCAAATTTTCATAGTTAGATTTAATTTAAACAGTTTTGTTGATGAATTTAAGAATATAGAAGATGTTGGACCCCCAGTAGTTAACAGGGGGTGCATCGTAAAAGGTGGTGATAAGAAGCCCTAGTGTTGAATCCAGCATAAAGTTTACTATATACCTTAAAATACATTTATATATTACCTCGCGGCGTTCGTCTCAGAACAGAAACACCTGGAAACAGTTCTCTTTGCGTGTTGTCCGAAGAACTTCTATTATACCGGAGCTAAACATAGCTCAAAGTATTTGTACATTCTTGTCCTTGAAGACTACAATGTACTACAAAACTTAGCGCAGCTACACAAAGTCACCGGCCGCACTACATGATGATTGAAATGATCATTCAAATGAAGCTATGTCTGGCCCCGGCATTATACTGAGGGCTGGTTCAGTCTGTGAAACATAGAGTATAGTTACGTCACTTAAACCTGCTCAGCTAGGACATTAAGGTAACAACCACTCTATGATAATACGATATCGGGAAAAATGCACAAATTTTAATGGAAATGCTCTCGTGAGATAGTGTCAGTGGGTTCCTGCAGAACTTTCCGGAAACGTACAAAAGTAATATACACTTCTCAACTACATGCAAAACTATAAATAAATAAAATTGAAGGGTCATGTAGAACATTGTCTGGAATTATTTTTTTTACTAATTGCATATGACTATAGATGCGCAAAAACCTGTTGCCACATTTTGCCTGTCTGTTCCGGATAATATCAGAAACGGCTATATCAGTTTGGACCGGACTTTCACTGGTAGATAGCTGGTTGTACAAGGAATTACACAGGCTACTTTGCTTGTAGCTAAGTGATTAGGGTTCCGCACAAAAAAATCACTCAAAATTTAACGAAATCACTGATTTCACACAGGTCGCGTGATCGTTCATCATCGCGGGCTTCAGCAACTACTAAATAATAATAATTATCTATACTCTGAAAAATGACGTAATAATAAAGTCTTGTGGTATTTTTATTAATTTTAAAGCGTTTAACTCAGATTATCACCCAGATTATAGAACAATACCTATAGGTCTATAATCTGAGTTTTTTAAGATTATTTTCCATAATGTATAGGTACATATTGTAAGGCTCGACTTCCACAGTGGACATTTCGGAATCACTCAACGTTTTAAAATGAGATAGTATCAATGCGTGTCTGCGGAATTTACCGGAACTTATTACAGGCACAAATGGCGCACCCAAAGCACATGGTGGCGCCGGAGATACCCGCGCATAAATTATACCTCGTCGTCCATACCAAATTATTTAGTGTGGCTCTATATTTACCTTCTTTATATATAAAAATCGCCTGTACAGGCCTTTGTGACCTAAGTCCTCCTAAACCACTGGATCGATTCGGATAAAATTTTTTGTGTATATTGTAAGGAGTTCTAAGATGCTTTGAAAAGAAAATTTTACCGGTTAGGTGGCGCTGCCATCGGGATATACCCCAATTTAGATATATTTCTCGCTATAATTAAAAAACGACTGCACCGATTTCATTTATATCTGTTTTGTTTTAATAGCCTTACTTCAGAAAAAAGATTTAAACATTTCTTCTGACTTCGACTAACATTCTGCAGGCAACCAGTATAGTCTGGACGATGCTTAAATTGTGCTCTTGAGCCATCTTCTCCCAGGCGGTCACCATAGCAGTTTTCAACTGACTTAGTGCTTCTGGAAGGTCAGACTTAGATTCTATGCCTCTTATTAAAGATTTCCCAGGTCTGTTCTATAGGATTCAAGCCTAAACTTTGTGCATACTACTCCAAATGTTGTATTCTAACCTTCAAAAGGTAATTTCTCATTCAAAATGAAGGGTTAGGTCGTGCATCATCTTGCACTATTACAAAATTGTCGCTACGGATAAACACTATATGTGGGAAGACATTGTTAAGGATATGTTAACAATGTTTTCTTACATATGGTGGCATAAATCTTTCTAACCTAGAGCTCTTAAAGCCACTCAGAACTATTTATGCTCAGAAATTTGTCTCATAGCTCACTAATCCGTTATGAATGTATTTGAGAAAATCGAAGTTGGAATTCTTGATACCCCCTGGAAACTTCTGGACCGCTACCAGATGCGCTCGTATACACATGCCATACCTCTATACTTCTCCTTATTCTGCGCTCACTTATGGTGCCGCCTCTTGTCATTTGTAGATGCTAGCGTGAAACATCGCTTTTTTAAATTTGCGAGAGCTATAAATCGGTTTTCTAGCTTTAAAGTGCACCTTACTTCACCCCTTTGTAGACCTTTCGTACACTGTGTGGTCTGATGATACCTTTTTGGAACGAACCTGGGAAGTGTAAGATGTTCAATGATGAACATTAAGCCCAAAAAATAAAAGCTTAAGCAATCAGAGCTGCACCCAGGGCTATTTGTTTTCCAATTCAGAAAACAGATTAAACTACAGATTAATTATAAAGTGATAAATAATTAACATGAACATTAAAAAAATCTTTCACACAAAAACCGACCTGACGTTTATGCGTCCTAGCGCCGAATTAACGTTTAGTATTAAAAAATAAAATACAATACGGAACTTTTTGGGTCATTACTTTTTTTATACCAAATATTTATACGGAGATACTAGAAGAAAAATTAACAACGGATAAACTTATCCCTAAAATCGGTTATCTTAACTCACCCCTTAGCCACGTCCTCTACATTTTTTTTTTTCTGATCGCGTAATGCTGTTGGTCAGAGTGACCTTCACAGCGTCAACGGGCGGGGGGTTTGGGGCGAGCCAGATCTCAGCCGTTTATAAACAGTACTTTACCAATGGTCTATTAAGACCTGACAACAATATACCCAGTACCTTACAAAAAACAATATATCAGTCATATATTTTATACACATATCCTTTGTAGGAATGCACTATATCATTCTTAAGGAATTTGACTGCCCTGTTGGCGCAGTTGGCAGTGAGTCTGCCTTCCTCTCCGGGGTTCGATTTCCGCCTCGATTCTGGGTGTATTATCTATAAATGTATACATATATATGTATGTATACGTATGTATATATGTATGTATGCGTATGTGTGTGTGTATTACAGGCGTTTGTTAACTATAACATAGGCACTAAGTTAATTAATACGTCGACTCGCGTTTGGGTGAAAATTAGACAAAAAATAAGTGTCTGTGCCCACCAAATTTTTTGAAGGCTCGATCCGCGCCTGCTTAGAATAGAAGATCACGGAAGAAACCTTTCGTATTCTATAAAGAATGGACACTTTCGTATGGTCTCCCACGCCTTGCTGCAGTACTGGAACCAGCCTCTCTCTGATAAATTTGGCACAGTGGTGATTTGGTGTCGGTTCGCTCCTAGCACTAGACAGCGCAGACGCCGTGCCAACTGTTCGAACGGAGGATGACCGCGGTAGATGTCTCGATTTTCTGAAGAAAAGTCAAAATCAAACATTCATACAGACTTTATAAGCATTTAAGAACGTCATATATATAATATTAATTTTGTTTTTAACACTGAATGAATTTTTCAAATCGTACAGGACCAGTAGTTCCTGAGATTAGCGCGTTCAAGAAGGCACATATAAAACATTCGGTCAGTATCATGTTTTACGGAAAAGACATACAGGAGACTGTTTCAGTGGCTTCCAGGCGAGTGAAAGATCGGGCAAGACAACGTCTGTCAAGACGGTTAGTATAAAATTAGACTATATATATAAAACATTCGGCCAGTATCATGTTTTACGGTAAAGACATACAGGAGTCTGTTTCAGTGGCTTCCAGGCGAGTGAAAGATCGGGCAAGACAACGTCTGTCGGGACGGCTAGTATAAAAAAGATCATGCACACTAATATGACTTAATACTTACCAAAATCACTATATATTTCTGGCAGCAAGAACATATTGATTGGCAAACCGCACTTTTCCACGCTGTATCCTTTGCATAATGGGTCTATGTTCAGGCCGTTCTTATTTGTGTCGCTGTACATATACATCCCCGAATTGAGCTGCAAATTTGACTTTTGGAATGCCTTCCTGAAAATTTGATCAGTAAATTGATTCTTCTCCGATTATTCAAATCAAAGGATTTTATATTCAAATAGACTTTTGTGAATCGTCAAATATTGTAAAAGATACCGCTGATTCGGAATAGTTGGGCCACGTGGAGAACCTGCAAGAAACTCATTAGTGAAGCAACTGCAAGTATGCATACATATCTCTTTAAATACAAGCTTTAGGTTCCAAATTGATTTGCATTACTTGTAATACAAAACCACATAAACTGGGCCGGCGGCGGGCGCTCGGTGGTGTGCGACCAAGAGAAGGCGCGATATAAAAAATAATCCAACGTTCGGGCAAGACAACGTCTGCCGGGTCCGTTAGTTATAAATAAAAGAGAACGGCAGTCGCAATTTTGTTTTGAATATATTTTTTTTGACATGTGATGTCGTAAAGCTTCTGACCACCCCCGTCCGTTGTCACAAAATGTCACATGTTGGTGATACCCTACTCGCCTTTAACGTATGGTGTAATTTACGGTTGACCCCCTGATAGTGACACTTTTAATAAGCTTAAACACTTACTGATACAAAGCTTGCATCGTCCGAACAGCCTCTGGTGTGTAATCCTCCAGTTGGCACCTGTTGTGCAGTAACAGGAGGTGCGGGTGGCTCTCACCGTCCCCGGTTGATTCTTCCTGGTTAGCACTCACTGTACTTGACGCTGATAGAGATGGTTTCAGCATTTCCGCTGTTTGTATGTAACTGTAAAATGACGATTAAAATAAATATGAATACTAGTTATTAATGCGGATCGTACAGACGTTGTCTTGCTCGAATTTTGGTTCGTCTGCTACGAACCAATTAACCACCAACAGGTATAAACCAGCCTATACGCGGTAGAGGTGAAAGCGAGAGATTCAGTAACAAAAATGCAAAGAAATAATAATTTTACTTTGCTCGTCAAAAAATCTAGTACGAAGTATTCTGAAGTAGCAAAAAATTTTTTAAGTATTTTATTTTTAGTAATTTCTTAGTAGATGAGGCTAAGGAGTCGTTCGACGAGACACTAATGCGCCGCTAGGTGAGACGCTAATGCGCCGATAGGTGAGACGCTAATGTACCGCTAGGTGGGACGCTAATGCGCCGCTAGGTGAGACTCTTATGCACCGCTAGGTGAGATACTAATGCGCCGCTAGGTGAGACGCTAATGCGCAGCTAGGTGAAACGCTAAAGCGCTGCTAGGTGAAACGCTAACGCGCCGCCAAGTGAAACGCTAATGCGCCGCTAGGTGAAACGCTTATGCACCGATAGGTGAGACGCTAATGCGCCGCTAGGTGAGACGCTAATGCACCCGTAGTACGACACTAAAGTTGAGTAAAGGAATATAAGGCGATGAGCAAATATTTTATTTGATACTTCAATTATAATATCAATTAAGAATTTTGATGAAGATAGAACTTTATGCACGAATGACACCTCAACCATATTTTTAGAAGAAGGCGAAAAAAGTTCCACCTAAAAAGCAGTTGTTTTACTCTTATGGCTGTGGTTTTGATGTATGATGGAGTTACTTCAGGTAGGTACTTTTTAAATTATTAGCAACATAACTCGTTTTGCGTTACATCAAAATTACTTCAAGGTTAATTATATTGTAATTTAAAACGTTATATTAGCGTAGGTTAGGTCTACGGATATCTTCGTGTGAGCGGACAACTGCACTAGACAACGTACCATTTGGATATTCCAGTCCACGAGACGAAACTACCTACCGCCGAGCAAAAACTTAGCCTCGAGCGCTTTTTGTTCACGTTTTTTATCAAATCAAAAATGGCGGTGCAATTTTAACAGCTCGACTTATACTGCATGAAATATCAAATTATAAAATGCATTTGCTAGAAAAAAAACTTGACGGTCAAATTTTTCGAGATCGGTCTGCTTGTTTGTTATTTTATACCACAGCAAATGGTAGACTCGTGACTATAGATAATACTAGGCACCGGCGGACGTTGTCCTGCCCGTACGTTGGGTTACTTACTCTTCAATATATTTTATATCCCCGTCGTGTGGTCGGAGGAAAGGTTACATTAACTAGTTGACTTTGCTTGGCTTGGGGCGCCCTATGGTTCAATAAAGTTCTGAAAACATGAGTACATTGTATAAAGTAGGTTACTTTCATTTACATTCGGTAGGGTGTATGGCATAAAATCCTTCTTGAGTGGGACCCACGATGACTTGAACGTTCAATAGGAGCCGGCAATACCATAACTGGGTTCACACCACTTTACTTTAAAAAAATCATTTGCTTCCTCTTCTGGACGTTTCGATGATAAACTGTAGGTATAATTGGCCATGGCCATACACCGGGAAATTATTACGAAATATGTACCAGCTTTTCTTTTTCATCTGGTTTTGTCGTGTTTCCAATATGACTCTTCTAAAATACCACAAATATCTATTTTATGGATTTTTTTTGGGTGGTCCTGGTATCTACTTTATATTGGCCTGGACTTATCCAGGACAGGATCTGTCAAGTATATTAATGTTTGAAGCGAATTTTCAAAACCTTATTTATAGCTCCAAGTGCCTCGATGTTAGGTATTATATCAACAATGTTAGTATTAAGACATGTTTATGTACACATAAATCAAATTAAAGTCTGTGTTTTTATTAGTACATGAATAATAACGGTATTTACTTGTTTAAATTTCAATATTTAGCACTATACCGGTATTATTGTCTTTGAATCTTCCAGTCAACATACGCGGAGTTTCTCCAAAAAATCAATCTAATGACCATTGTAAGTAAATAAAATTTATAAATATATGGGACATCCGAATGAGTAGGTCACTAAGGCAGGCGGGCGAGGTCGCGGCGGGCGCTTGTATGCGCGCGTGGTCTGCCCACCAAGGCCGGCCCATTAGCTATTCTCCAACGTCCGCCGATGACTTCACTGCTACATTTTTATCAGACATGCCATGTTTGAGCGTCGCACAAGGCGCTCTTTGTTTGCCGACGCATACTGTAAAAAATAAGCCAGGCAAACGCGAATGGGGCGCACACACTGAGGGTTCCGTATATATCTATAAAGTATATGTGTTTGACATATACTTTATAGATATATTTATAGATATAAATATACGCTATAGACGTTACCCGACTTCTTTTGATTTGACAAAGTCGCCGCAAATTTTTGTGATGTATACGTTGTATTTGTTACGGTTTTCGAAATTTTTCCTATGCTTGTACTACAAGATATACCTTCTTACCAAATTGCACGATTGTAGGTGCCCGCGAGGTAGTTTGTAAAATATAAAAATATGTTATGAAAAGGTATACCTACCTATGTCTCTTGTCTACTATACATAGTTACGACCATTAAGCCTGTTAGGAACGTGACAGTATTTTTCTTTGTTTATTATGCAGTAAGTAGGTACCCAAATCGACTATACTGATACATTTTCAAACTACATGTCGGTATTTGACCTTCTATAGTAGCTAATATCAATAAAGAGTTAGCCCCAAATTTTTAAATATATGTACCTTAGAGTTTTCCTTCCTTTTCTCTTACTCTTTCCCTGAAATACTGCGAATAAAACAAAACGGACACTAATCAAATCAGCGCTGCCGTTTTTGAAACGTTAAAATTAGGGGAGAAAATTTAACGTCATCATATATAGCCTAAAGCTTTCCTCGGTATATGGACTATCTAACATTGAAAGAATTTTTGAAATCTGCCGAGTAGTTCCTAAGATTAGCGCGTTCAAATAAACAAACAAACAAACTCTTCGGCTTTATATATTAATTGGGGTATATCCTGACAGCAGCGCCACCTATGGGGTACAATTGTCTTTTTCAAACCATCTACGAACCATCTACCTTGGAATTTGTGCGTAACAATATTTCATCCACATAGGTCTAGCGGTTTAGGAGGAATGCGGCGACAAAGGCTTGTACAGTAGATTTTTATATTTAAAGATTCCGACAGATGTTGGCCAACACGACCCTTGACAAAATGCGAAGGAAAAAAGAGTTTACCGCATCCAATTGTGAACATGATCGATCTAGGCATTCTTCTTGGCGCGGAGACGTAGAGTCGCCGCGCCAAGCTCCTCGGAGGACAGCAACCCGAAAGCTACACCACCGAATCCGCCACCAAAGCACAGCACTACACTGACTTTCCGATGTGCCTCAACGCATCCGATGCTTAGGTGTCGAAGCGAAACGTGCGTATTCATTCGCGGATTAAAGCAAAGTAGTTTAGTTTCTCATGATACATGTTTATATAATAAAACCGACTACCCAAACCTTTGTCAATCTAAACCGCTGAAGCCATTTGGATTAAATTTTGTCGGTATGTACCAAGGGGTTTGCTTGAAAAGACAATCGGACCCGGTAGAGGCATTGCTGTCGGGATATACTACGAGCTTGATACGTTTCTCGCTGTAACTCAAAAATGGCTGCGCTGATTCATTCGATTTGTATCGGTTTTGTTTTATTCGCATTATTTCAGGGTAGGATTAAAAGAAAGGGAAGAAAATAAAATTGGAAAGGAATATTCAAACATGCAGAGAGGTAGTATCTAAGGAATACGCCCAATAGGTAGCGTATTGGTCTGCCGGGTCCATAATATCCTATAAATTAAATAGCAAAAAGGTACATCAAAATAGGTATAAGCTGAATTAAATATATAATAATCCTTATGAAAGTTTGTTTTTCATGTAAAAATATCCATTATTATAAAAATGAGATATCTCCTTTTACAGGCATGTAGACATAAATGTGTAATCAATTAGAATTTTATAACAACGTCGTATTTTATGCTGTGGCAAAAACCGTTTTCTCATATACGATTTCATTTATCGGTTCTTGTCATCATTGCTTTAATCGGATTCGAAAGACTTGCAACCGTGCCAATGTAAGTATAATTGATTAAAAGAACACGGCAAAAAATGTGCTATTGAATCGATACAATATCTTCAGAGGAAATCGTACTTCAAAGTAATAGTAAATTGTAGTTAGTAATATAAAAAAAGAGGGGCAAATATTTTCTGGATTTATTACGAACATTTGTCAATTTCATTGTTGCATTTTAATGTATTAACATTTTGTAAATACCTACTGACTGAAATGGCAGATAGAATTTGCACATAATTTCGTTATGTTTAATTTTCTTTTTAACACTTTTTAGGGTTCCGTAGTACTCTAAGGAACCCTTATAATCTCGCTCTGTCTGTCCGCCTGTATGTCTGCCCGTAAGGTGCCCCCCACCCTCTAGCATTTCCAAACTATTAGACGTAGAGACTTGAATTTTTCTATGTTGATAGAACACGCTAAAAACTCATTAGGAAACTTATTCTGCACTAAATCGGACAACAACTCTTGAAGTTATTTAAGAAATATGTTTATAGCGTACCAGATACGGAGCCCTTCTATTTAAGCGTGTCTTGACACGCTTTTGGCCATTTCTAATTATATATTTCTTTATTGCTCAATAGAAACTAAACAAATTAATGCAAAATATAGATCGTGAAATAATAAGCTGTACTTAACCTTAGCATTGCTAAAATTAGGTCAAGATAGGATATTATAAGTTATAAATAAGAAATATGTAACTATATATTACTCTTTTCCTTAAATTTTGTTTATAAATACGAAACATAGACAACTCCCTCTTCTTCTAAGACACTTGTAGTGATTTTATGTCGATAAAATCACACATTGTGAGTCGTTATTAAATCGGATCAGTAGCGGTTTTCCATATCGATAGATCGGTATCGACTGAGCACAGCGCAGCGTGCGATATGCGCGCGGGTCATCGACCGCAGTACTAATGAATGCACTCGCTTGTGATGATAAAAAATATTTTTTTAAACAGCTAGAAACTGCGTCATGAAGATATGGGTAGTAATTACTGGACGGGGAAGGCTCTCATTGCCTTTCTATCGTGCCTTTTATACTAACAATAAACATTCGTGAGAGTACTGCATCCTTATTGCTATTATTATTGAATATATTAATACGCAAAGCGGAAACTTTCGTAGAGTGGTTTGGAAGAGTAACTAAATTTGGCAAAATTGTAGTTTATTCAGACGATGGTGCGCGAATGCTTATATTTTTGTAGAATACGCATTATTAATTCATTAGATTATTAAAATAAAACTTCACACACACCAGTACTCAACGATTTACACACACATGCATCCCATTTACTATATGCGACAATTAAGAATGTATATTAACTGTCGCATATAACAAGGCGCGTTGTAGGAAGAATTAAAATGTTATATGTAGTTTTAAATAACCGTATAGTTCGCAAATCTAAAGATCTGTGGCCAAATTTCACTTCCGATTATTTTTCCTTTGTTATTTAATTAAAGATGTGAGATACTAGTCGAAGACAGCCGAAAGCTTTATGTGACAGAGTTTACGTTTATCTGGTTGTTAGCTAATTTCTGAGTGATTTTGTCGCTCAATTTTTGAAGTAGCTTTTCCACCTAGGATTTCCTTTTGAAAAAGCTATAAAATATTAATATTGAACCTTAATTATTATCTAGGTATAAAAATTTAGGCTTTGACTAATTTGTAAATGTGGTAAAACTCGCAATTTATTATTTAGTGTTTTTGTTAAATGATGTTAAACGTAACCGAACTATATAGAAGCTTTTAAATTGACATTACGATTAAAGATGGCGAAATTTTATTGATGTTCCAATATCAAATATGGATCGCCTTATTATACCTCATTTAAATTCGGTACAGCATAGAGACGGCATAAAAAGTGGCGTTTAGCAATTCACATACTCTACACAGCTTCTTTAGCGAGGTTAACGAACAACGATCGATATCTATATTTATAACCAACTAAATAAAGATTATTCCTAATATCTGGAAGATTCAACGAATGATAAGTATTTCTTTATTCATATATTATCCCTATTTTCTTTCCATTATTGCCTCTTCCTAGTTTATTGACGATTGTACGAATAATAAAGAAACTTTAGCCGCAGGGGCGTATATTAAACGTGCGAAATGGTCTTCTTATACTGCGCTCTATATTACCTCGTGGCTTTACTACCAACAGCAGGGATATTACACACTTATTTCTCGTTATATTTCCTTTATATTGATAGTTTAAAAAGAGAACTTGTTACTGCCATTAAAATATTCATTACTCTTTTTTTCGTTATTTGTTTGTATCCACAAATTCACTAGTGAATTTATGCCGGAGCCAGATATAGCTTCATTTCAATGATCATGTAGCGTGACCGCGGACTTTATATAATTGTACAGTTTTGTGGTACTTTGTGGACTACAAGGACAAAAATGTACAAACACTTTGAGGTATGTCTGGCTCCGGTATTATAATTTTTAAAAGCTGTAATCTCCTCCATCTTTACACAAAATAATTTAAGAGCATTATGGAATCTACAATTTTATAGATACGGGTTTCAATTGGTCATTTCTACATTTAAGCCAGTAAGGTCCTCAGGCGTAGCCAAATTAAAACAAAACTGTTTGTTATACAAAAATTACATAAGAAGCATTCGTTAAGTCGATACCTCCCACGTAAATTGTTGTAACCCAAAATTCCCAACTTCACAGTAGAGCGTTACAAACATGTAAATTGAAATAAAATCGTCATCATATAACACATTTGTGTATAAAATTATATATTCAATAACGAAGATTACGTTATTATATACAATAACATATAAAAAAGTGACTGTTATATTACAATTTAGTTGTTTGTAACGCTCTACTGTAAAGTTGGGAATTTCGGGTTACAATAACTTACGTGGGAGGTATCGAAATATTTAATTTATAAAAAAATAATGGAACATTTTGCGTCATAAATATCCAGTAACAAGCGGTAATCCCGTAGAAAGGGTTTTATAAACACCGTTTATCTCCCAAAAGTATCTCATTTGGAGCGATTCATTAGACCGTGCATGGAATTGTGTTGTAAAATTATAATGAACCCAAATTGATGTTTGCCGACGCTGGAATTAAAAAAGTTTTATATGTATTAACTTATTTAAACACTAAAACGAGCACAATACCACACCACATCGTAATGAAACTATGTGGTATGAGAAAATATTTAATTTTTTTGTAGCTTTTATTGTAATAAAACTAATTCGGTCTATATCTATATTATACTTAACGTTGGCTTACTCTTACTATTCTTCTTCTTAGCGTTATCCCGGTTTAGTACCAGAGGCGCTTAGATTGTAGAGGATGTGGGGTGAGTTATGATGACCGATTGCCATCTGACGTCTTCATCGGAACCCCCACGATCTCTGCAACCTCACGACTAATATCATATTGTGACATTAATCGGATCCCATTAGTTTTCCGAAATACGGAGGAGGTCGGATATCAAATATAAACCAGTGTCAGAATGGATCACCCATCTATCCATCGGTCGCTACAAGAGCTACTTAACCTAGCAATCGACTCCAATGCCGACCACTGATTAGGCCACAACGTTCTCACTCTTACTATTAGATTTCAAAACATATCGCCATCTATAGGTCGCTTACCCCACCGACGGCCGGCCGCTCTGCCCCCACATTTGAAATCTCTCATATCTTCTAAGGTATTGTTTATAATGATACATTGTAAAGGGCAATTTTTATCTGCATAAAATGTATAACATATCTAGCATATTTAATTGGATAAAGATTTATACAGTATTCTTTAAAATAGCTTCATAAATAGTTTATTATTTTTTTGTAATATGTAAAAGATAAAAATGATATATGCCATTGAAATTTTTTTTATAATTATATTATTAAGATATACAAGTTCATACTACATTATTTTGACCTATCTCGTAAGGTTTAGCCGG
>JANCMC010041502.1:1627082-1754106 GCA_024363005.1 Charaxes varanes
TGTTATACTAATATATAAAGCTGAAGAGTTTGTTTGTTAACTTGAACGCGCTAATCTAAGGAACTACTAGTCCGAATCAAAAAAAAGTATTTCAGAGTTAGAAAGCCTGTTTATCGTTGAAGGCTGTAGGCTATATATCATCACGCTAAAATTTTCACATAATTTTACGCGGGCGAAATCGCGGGTAATAACTATTATTAAATAAATATAATTATGCTTTCATTAGTATAACTATTTAGCTTTATATATATATACTATAACTATTATATTATTAATTTATCACCAAATTATTAAACGATTAAAAATAAATTACATTATGCATATGACGTTAATAAGTCTTTATGAATAAACGATTTTGACCTTGACTCTTTAAATAAAACATGGAGCTTTATACGACGCGGGATTTCATTTCAAAAAGTATAATGGGAGGAATCTCAGGAATTATTGAATGACAAACTATTCGCGACTTTGTCAAGCTGAATAGCGCGCGCTTGGTTGAATCTATATTAAGCAGAAAATAACATCCAAAATAACTCTGAGAGGAGTAAACTTTTATTTGTTTGTTCTAAGGTACATTTACATACTTTTTTGAGAATTGTTTGCAGACAACGAACAAGTACTTCGACCTAACCAACGAGCTCACCAAAAACGGTTATAAAACCAGCTTATACGCGTGGAGGTAGGAGCAAGAGGTATACCAGCAAAATCCCTGTACAACCTACTAAAAGACCTTGGCTTGACAAAAACTATCATAAGTTCATTACTAGAAAGGACATCTAAAGCCGCACTAGTAGGATCTAGATTGGGCTAGACAGGGGTGGGAACACTAACAGTGAAGATGAGTGTTAGTGATCACTATAAAGATAGCGCACTTAAACCTACACCTGGGTCATAACTCCCGGGCACTGCTATGGTTCCTTCTTCTGCAACGTGATGGACCCGGCACCCGCACGGTGAATTCATGGAATGCTAAGAAATTCGTCTATGATTTATATTAATAACTAGCTGTTTCCGCGACTTCGTCCGCGTAAATTTACGAGTGCCCTTAATCTGACCTTAATCTGACCCTATCGAAAAATCCTTTCTATGCAGATGTTTACTAACTATAAACTACCTCCTTGCCAAATTTCATCACTGTACGTCTCGCGGTTTTCGAGATTTCATGTTAAATGACCTTTCGCTTTTATATAGAAAGAAAATAAGAAAAAGCTTTTATTCAAAAAATACAGTTTAACAAAACCGGTAAAAGGAAAAAAAATTGTAATACAAATAAGTAAATAAATAATAATAGCGAAGTAAAAAATAAAATAACAAAATTGAAAATAACTTACAGAAATGATAATTTTTTTACTTCTCTATATTAATTAAAAAATATTAATAACTTTATATATATTTCTACACTTATTCTTAATAATTTTATTTAGCATCGTAAATTCCAGGGACCGCGAAAAGGGATTACCGCAGCTAAGAAAAAGAACTAATGACGTTCAACCAATCGTCATAAATTATAGCTAAGAACTATCTCGCTCACATCAGATTTCAAGCAAAAATAAAACTGGGACAGAGCTTGTCAGGCTTATCGGGTTCCGTATCTGATACGCGATAAACGTACTTGTTAAATAACTTTAAAAGTTGTTATCCGATTTCACTCATAATAATTTTCCTAATGAGTTTTTAACATGTCCCATTCACGTGAAAAATTTGAAGTTTCCACATCTAATTGTTGAAAACCCTTGGGGGACCACCGTGCATATTCGTGCTGGGACCACATCGGACCCTCCTTAGTGTCAACGCGGGGTGCATCCGCATTGATTAAAAGCATGACACGATAAAGACTTGCCTCCTATGGGCCTAGCACGAATATTTTCATCCTAAATATAGTAGAATCTTCGAATTCAAACGGTTCGAAATGTTCGTGCTGTCACCGTGACTCCCACCACCGTGACGCCCATCTCATCACGGAAATGGCTGCCCCGAAGAAACCTGAAAAACAAACTTTGTCTATAGAAGATTACGTAAAATCGAAGATGACGATAAATAAAAAAAAAGAAGAAAATAATGCACGGGCCTTTAGCCTGTGGAGTATACAGTGAAGACAGAAAAAAAAATGTTCGTGCTAGGACCCCTGAACTCATATTGTGTAAATAGCAATTTGTATTATCTGAGTTTATAATAGATGTTATGTCTTAAGTTTACAAGAGAGAAAAAAGCATAAACGTTAAATTGTACACAAACCAGAAAATATTGCCTGCAGCAAAAGCTGTTTAGATAATAAATAACTACAAAGCAATATAAAACTGCGCGCCGGTCGGGAGAAATGAGGAAACTTAGATAGTTGTTTTTACAGTTGATTGTTTCCGTATTGCAACTCGATCGAGACGACAAAAGCTAATTTTTGTCTGTGGACTTATTTTACTCTATTTTTTTTACTGTTACCCTTTCATCAAAGCCTAAAATTCTAAATTAGGTCAGTGCGAGGATAACCCATCACCTTGAAGGCTTAAACTACGATTTCCCAACAACGATTGCCTTTTGTTAGGTATCATTATGTCGGAGCCAGACAGGGCTCAGTTTTTGGACATTTTTGTCCTTAAAGAGTACAAAGTTCTACAAAACTTTGCGCACCTACACAAAGTCCCCGTCCACACTACATGATCATTGAAATTGACATTCAAATGAAGCTATGTCTGGCTCCGGCATTATAAAACAAAGTCGCTTCCTGTTCTTGTACTCGTAGATATTTAAGGTTATGCGACAGATTTTAAGTGTTTTTCACCAATAATCAGAGTGATTCAATTAGAAGAAGCTTTAATTGTATAATACACTAGCTGTGCGCGCAACTTCGTCTGCGTAAAATTAGGTGACAAAATTTAGCGTGATGATATATAGTCTATAGGCTTCCTCGATAAATGACTTATATATCACTGAAAGAATTTTTTAAACCGGACCAAGAGTTCCTGAGATTAGCGCCTTTAAGCAAACAAACAAACTCTTCAGCTTTATATAATAGTATAGATAGATGTATATGTAAAGTGCATCCGTGTGAAGCCGTCTATACACCCTCCCCCTTGGTGTGATGTCACAAATTTTACAATCTTATGCATGTGTTAAAAGGATAAACAACTACAATGCAGTTTCAATTTTTTTGAAATTTTGACATGTGATGTGACTAAACCTTTTCCCTGCCCATTGTCACAAAAATCACATTTCGGTGATCCCCTCCCCCCCTTAACGTGTGATGTAATTTATGGATGACCCTTTAAAATTTTAGTTTAAAATGTTGCTTGTCTGCTTTTCTGGCAATGCATATTCATTACATAAATACAATTCCTTTTTAAACAATTCCATGTAATTTTAATTGTTGATTAGTATATTCAAAACTATTGTTGTTGATCTTGAAATAGGTACTAATACGAAAATATACCAGATTAATAAATAATGCTCTACCAAGTAGTGGCGCCTTATTTTTCTCCAACAGTATAATCCAATCTTATGAAACCTTATTGTATGATCATATTAAATTACGCAGGAATATAAAAATACAACTTTTCCAAGTTTTATCATAACGAAATCCTTTTTCTGCTCCCATTAAATTCTGGAATATTAAATGACGGTAATGTTTTACGGTTTACCTCGTTTGAAGTTGTAGGGTTCTGGACTTTTGACCTAATGTCCTATACATAAGAGCTGTTGATCTGAAGGAAATCAAATCTCCTCTAATCAGTTTTTCAACGTTTCTGTTCCGAAAACTTAGACGCGTCGCTTCAAGATAATACTTGACGGCAACTGCTGGTAAACCTAGAATCAAATTAAAATTTAATAAACGGCCATAGATAAGACTATTACGCCGGATAAAACTTTTGTCTTTTGATTTCTTATAATAGAGTACAAACCTTTTGACTTTAACCAATTGCCATATAGAATATAATGTTCCCAGTTATTCGGTTCCAATTTCAGCAACGTAGACAAAATCTGCGGCTTTTTGGAGTCCGGCTTCAAAGAGAGCAATTCTACGTGAGCTTGTACGAAACGAGGCTGAAGGAGTATGCATCGCTCCAGCATTACAACTGCTTGGTTAGTCCATCCGTATTTCCTATGAAGAATTAGGAATATGTTTTATGATAAAATGGAGTTTTTATCAAATCGATACCTCTCACGTAAGTTGTTGTATCCCCAAATGCATATTTGTATACAAAAATATATTGAATAACTACAATTATATTTCAATGTTCATTCATTTGGAACGCACAACTGTAAGGCTGTGAATTTGTAAATGTGGCAACTTACGTGGGACGTATCGGAATATTATTTATAATATGAAATGAACAGCTAATAAATCTTATTTTTAGGGTAAATATGTAATATTTATTATATTAATATACTAGCTAATTCCCGCTACTTCGTCCGCGTACAATTGCGAGAGCATTTACACTGCCTTAATCTGACATCATCGAAAATCATCCTTAAATCTTAACAGATGTCAAGTTATAAATTTCCTGCCAAATTTCATCATTGAAAGTCACGTTGTTTTCGAGATTTCCTATTAGGTAACCTTCCGCTTATATACACACATATACACATATATATATAAAACAAACGATATCTAGTTGCTATAATTTGAGAGCCTCAATAGCTCAACGGTATAAGGTATGGACTGAAGTCCGCAAGGTACCCGGTTCAAACCCACTCCTAATATGAACTTTTAATTTAAGGTTAGTAAGAGGGTAAAAGGGAAAAAATATTAGACGTACCCAAAAAGTATTTCTAATATTCTTAAAAGAAGAAAGGAAAGAAAATAAAATACTATACGCTGGCATAAACAGAGAACTTAAGTATAAACTGAAATAAAATAAAGTACTTTTCAGAACTTCGCTCCAGCATTACAAAAAGTAGTAAGCAATTAAACTAACAAAAATGTTATTAATAGATTAATAACATTTTTGTAATTATAGATTAGTTTACGTTAGTAGAGTTAATTGAAAATACAAATTATTTCCATGACGACTGCGGTTGCAACGCTTATTAATTAATTAACGATATTAATTATGTTTCAATTATTTTAAACTATGAGCTAGTTACATTAGGTCTGATCTATACTAGACAGTAAGAATATTTAAAACTATTTCCGAAATTAGTTTATCGTTGTCTGTAAGAGAGTGCTATGAGCGACAGTCCTTGAGCACTTTGAACATGTGTTGTTGTCTCTATTGTTATTGTTTAGTTTATGGTAATAAAGCATCAAGTTTTGAGCCTTACAAAAAACATAGACTAAAAGGTATTGCTTATATTTTATTAAAAAACTTATGTAGCTTAAATACGGAATAACTTCTAGAGCAAATCTTCGCGAAACAGACTTTAAATATATTATTATTATTATACTCTGTTCATATTTGACACACATATTAAGTGCCACTTCATAAATATTCCCACCTAATACGATTCGAAATTGAAATTGTCCACATTATGCTTCACTATTACTGTAATTACATAAATAAATAAATAATAAATATATAGGACTATACAACACCCGGACGTCTGTTCCTAAGGTAGACAACTTAATGCCTGTTTTATAGGTAACAGCCGCCTGTTATACGCAAATATTTTTTTTGGAAATACATAAATACATACATAAAGATAAAACACTCAGACTCGAGGCGGGAATCGAACCCACGACCCCCGGAGCAGAAGGCAGGGTCACTGCCAGTGCCACGCTTGTAGCCGAATTGGCCCGGCACGTCAGGGTACCAGTACCTTTTTCTCACATAAGATCGGCGTGAAGTGGCGGCAATGCTGTCACGTCATGTGGTGGTATTTTTGTCGCGTTTCGTTTGGTTTGTGAGACTTCATTAAAGGCCGGCAATGCATCTGCTAGCTTTCTGGTCGTGCAGATGTCCATGGGCGTCAGTAGGCACTTAGATGTCTGCTGCCAGCTCGTTTGCCCCTTGTAACATAAAAAAGACGATTCACATACAAATGTATATATATTTTACTACAAGATTTAATGTCGTTGTACAAAGTGTTGTTGTGTGTATATTTTAAAAGAAGCATGATGGTATGACATCTGAAGATTTTTGGCTTGAATTCGATCAGCCATAGATCTCCAATAAATGAAAACGCGTAAAAGACAAGCTGAAGCCCGCATATTCGATAGTTTTGGTTTTGATTTTAATTTTTATCCTTTTTTGGTGGTTTTTTAAATTTTTGTGTCACCTAAAATTTCGTTTTTTTTTTTTATTGATTTATATTAACACATTACTACTTGCTGGGAAGTGTGAAACTCGTGTATTAATATTATTAATAATTCAAATGGCGAAACATTAATTAGAATGACCGCTGAAATACTCAATACGTGAATATTTTAAATTGAAAGCGCAAACATCAATTACATGCCATTTACTAGTGAAATGTTAAAGCGTTTACTTACTACATACGATTCCAGAACTGTAGGTATCGATGCCAATTTTATTTATAAAAATCTATTTTGTATTTGTGCATACTAAGAGTTCTACTTAGAATTTAAGTGCTAAAATGCATCTATATAAAAGTAATCTTTGTGTGGTCCAAACTTTTTTATACCCTATTTATTTCGTCTTGACAAAAGATAAACAAACAATATACCGACAGTATGTTGCCACATTTTAAAAGTACCACTTTTTGTACTATATTACGACAATATTGTCGTTTCAATCAATCACATAATTGTTTTTTTTTTTTAATATATACAGAACCAACTTCTAACTTACTGAAGGGTATGATAATAGAATTTTGCTAATAGGTTTGACAATAAGATATTTTATTTATATCTCCCTATTATTATTATACTGCAACCCCTCGTGAAACAATCGATACAGCTAGTTAAATAATACTCTCTGTGCTTAATATTTAGGTCTAGATATTCATTGTGTGATTAAAAAGGTTGGGAGACACTGGTATGTTTGTTTACCTTTTGTCTCAAAACGAAATGAATAGGGTATAGTTACTTAATATTGATAAATAAATGACGAAGCAATCTAGGCGAAACTTAAAACTTATCGTCTATCATTGATTTTCATGGTAACAATTTTTACTGCGGATTTTATATCTTCGTTATCCTCTATAGATATCGCTTTCAAAGTAATTTCAATAGAAATATAATATTTTTTGCCTGTCAGCGCCGCTGCGACCTGCTAGCATTGAAGGGTGTAATTTAACTTCGGGATTAAATTTTTGTTTCCGACTAAATGTTGACGTAGATATCAGAGGGTGGCTGATTTTTAACAATAATTGAAATGGCGAATATAAAAAGCGACGAAATTGAAAATTCAACTCAACTGATATTATATCATACTGGCTAAAACCTGTTACTTTGCCCACGTTGAATTTGTTGATTTATTCATATTTGTTTGTGACCGGTGGAGGAGTATTACAATAGTAAATTACTCCTAGTCACGTAGGGGGACAGATGATTCTACTGTTAGTGTTAAAATCTCTAAATCAGAGGTTCCCAAACTTTTTCATAAACACTTTCAATATTAGCTGATTTTGCTGGAATCCCTGCAGTTATCAGGGGTGCACTGGAACCATTTCTGCCATACTCTCAAAACTAGTCAAAACTGTGAAGATTAGATCTAACTATAGAAATAATCCTTGCGGCTGAGTTTAAACCACTAATTAATAGTTTTCGGAAAAAAGCAGGTGATTGATTAATCAATTGATCCAATAAGTAAAATGGGCGAATCAAAAAATTGATTCCATTCAACTTTCTTTTTTTTCACATCTACTTACAGCTCAAAGAACCAATCAAATCTCACTTGTTTCGTTTAGAAAAGTCCACATTCGGAGTGATAAAAATAGTATATTTTCTTGTGTTGTTGTCTCGACTCGTTGTACTGAATATGGAATATGAAAGCTTTTACAAGTAACAGTCGCTCAGTTTCTTAAAATATTATCTGCCTACATTGATAGGTAAATTCAAGTCATCGTGGATCCCCGCTTACGAACCGTGTACCCCCATTTTTTTCATCACGCCGACATAGACCGCTGGGGGTCAATGTGGACCACTTTGGGAACCAATGATCTAAATCGTAAAAGCAGTTTTCAATTCGGTATTTTTTATTTCTCTAGTAAACATATTTAGATCATATATATTTGATAAATAATCGGATAAGACTTAGGGACCTTCAAGAAAAGAGCATACTCATTTCTCAAAGGCCGGCAACGCATTTGCGACCCCCCTGGTGTTGCAGTTGTCCATGGGCGTCGGAAGTGACTTAAAAGTACCGCCTGCTCGTTTGCCCCTTGTTATATATAAAAAAAGGCAGGTGATTAAAATTTGTTATTGATTTAATGTATAGACTTTTACTGTGTAGTTTTTGACGCCTGTTACACACAAACATTATTGTTGTACAGATATGTTTATAAATGTACACGTATACACAATACATAAAGACTCGAGGCGGTAATCGAACCCGCGACCCCCGGAGCGGAAGGCAAGATTATTGCCCACTGCGCCGACGAGCCAGTCCACTTTTTTGCTTTAAAATTCAATAGGAAATTTTTAATTTTATATCACTTCATCTATAATAATATACACTAATATATAAAGCTGAAGGGTTTGTTTGTTTACTTGAACGCGCTAATCTCAGGAACTACTGATCCGGTTTGAATTTTTGAAATACATAATTTTAAAAAAAACTGCCGTTTCCTTCTACTTCTTGATTTTGTGATGTTGAACAAGGAAAGGAGGAAGTATAAAAATCGTAAAAATTAATATTATACATATGACGTTCATAAGTGCTTACAAAAAAGTCTATATGAATAAACGATTTTGACTTTGAAAATTCGTGTAAAGGAATTTATGGATGAACCTTATTCGAGACGGGGCGGAATATGGCAACGCGCTTGCCCGTTTATCCCTTTAAAAAAAGGAACCGCCGTATTCGTTAATCAATATTCAAGCGACCACGTGTCTTCAACAGTTAGAAGCGAATAATTTTACACAGGAAATTGTAGGCAATATTAATTTTGTTAGATTTCTCCGAAGCGACAACCAAAATTATTCATGATCACTCATATCTATCTGAATCGGCTTTTCAATATTAATATTTAAAGTTTTCTTAATTAATGATATCTTAATTGATATTTTTTCGTTCCCAATTTAATTCACAACGATGTGGTGAAAGTGCGTTGACCCCTGTCATGGGCTTAATAACTGCTTCAGATAATTTTTTTGGGTTAAAAAGAATATCAGAGATAAATAGCATGAAATTATCAGAAACGAGACATGACTGTTGAATATTATATATGCATACTTAAACTATGTATTTTTTACTTACTACTGACTTCATCCACGCGTCGTCCTTATTCTGGCCCAATCGGAAAATCCGTTCTTAGCGGATGTCTTCTGACTACAAACTAGCTCCCTGCCAAATTCCATCTTTGTACGTCCCGCGGTTTTAGAGATTGTGTGATAGGCTGGCCTTTTGCTTTTATATGTTACTTACAATACAAGATATACAATTTTGTAACCTCAGTCGTAGTTATGGACGACGGAAAAAGTGTTTCTCTTTAGTCGTCCATAAGCCCAGGACAATTCTTTTTTTTTTGGTAAACACGAATGTCAATTTTTTTTTTCCTTTTTCCTTTCCCAATGGGTTGGTGATCTGAAGCGACCACCTTACGGATTTCAGATCGTCCTTCTAGCACTGAGCTATAGGGACTCCTATTCATTATAATATGTGGATTACTAGCTGTGCCCGCAACTTCGTTCGCGTGAAATAGGGATAAAAATATATTCTATTTTAGCGTGATGATATATAGTCTATAGCCTTCCTCGATAAATGGGCTATCTAATACTGAAAGAATTTTTCAAATCGGACCAGTAGTTCCTGAGATTAGCGCGTTCAAACAAACAAACTCTTCAACTTTATATATTAAGTATAGATATAATACATTTTTATTATAAAAGGCATGCGTATATTATTGTCTATATATCGAATACCCATAAAACTACAACATTAAAAAACTTTGTCCGTCTGTCGCTTTCTTCCGGAAACGGCTGAGCTGATTTCGATGGGACTTTCACTGGCAGATACCTGATTTGACAAGGAATAAAATAGGCTACTATTTTAAACTAGTACTAAAAGTAAACTTTTAGAAAAATAATTAGAAAGAAAGAAACAAAGAAAAAGCATTTATTTCAAACTTAAATTAGGGTTCCGTACAAAAAAAAATCCTCAAAATTTAACAAAATCGCTGTATTCACGCGAACGAATTCGCGGGATGAAACTAGTATTATATATCTTATTATGCTATATTCGTCGGCCACAAACAAATGTTGTTTCTAGCGGATTTGCATTAATTAATTTAGCATTAAATCAACATACTTATATGACATAGTAATAAATTGCTGTGAAATTGTCCGCACACAAACATAGATTTGGGCAGTTTAATGAACCCGATTTTGGGCCACATATCCGATAACATCTGTAGTTTTACATAATTTCGAATAAATAACAGACGGAACAATTTGAAACCGCGAAAATCCGATGAAATCTATGATGTGTTTTTTCGTTTTATAACATTTAAAATGGAGACATATAGAGTTGCCGGGGTCAAAAATATTAGCAATACATATGAAAATATTACTGGATAACTGACACCACTCGCCAATAATTTCCTTATCGCAAGGGAAAAGGTAACTAGTGCATCACTTCGGTGTTAGATTTTACAACCATCCCCACCCTTAAAGCAATGACGACTAAAGCATCGGTCATTTACAAAAAGCAATTAACGATTAGTAATTAACATTTAGCTGGTTGGCTTTGTTCTATTAATAAAACATATAAACTTGAAAAGCATTACTTGTAGGTTTAGGGAACGCCTTATGCCGGAACCAAACATAGCTTCATTTGAATGATCATTTCAATGATCATGTAGTGTGGCCGGGGACTTTGTGTAATTCCACAAAGTTTTGTAGAACTTTGTTGACTTCAAGGTCAAAATGTACAAACACTTTGAGCTATGCCTTAGACCACCTTCCCCCACCTTCCTCGTCACTTTCCTCTAGGCATTCAGTATAAGAGAAGTGGAGGAGAGTAACACTAGAACGCGTAACGTCTGCCTCGTTCGATTTCAGTACCCACATTTCTTCATACCGCGGACCTTATCATTTCTTAAGAAGTAAACTCAAATAATACAAGTATTAGTAAGCTTGGAAAATCAAGCATACTTTGCGAATGGAATTAGTTTAATTACGGTCACATTTAATAATACGTCCGTAAGCTAAGATCTCGTAAACATAGCTTGCGGGTTGAATATGTAATTACGAAGATATCATAAAATAATTTTATGAATATAATACATATATTTTTATAACGTAATGACATTCAAAAGTACTTGTAGTTGGTATCTAATTTAATTAAATCATTTTGTTTTTGTCCATGACCTTCAATACCGTGATAATTGAACTCGTCATATTTCACGTTCGGAAAGTGCAACAAAAAAATTAATTTGGTAAACAAAAAAAACTAGTAAGAAATGCCAAACACGTGTCTCTGGCGCACATGAAATAATAAGGAAAAGAATGAAAACTATTTTTTGAGAACATCATCACAATAACATCAAGGTCGTTAACAAATATGATAAAAGTTATAAACTAAGTATATAATATAATTATACCTTTTTATAGGTAGTTCATTATTGTTCTACACGTGATAATATGTCATTGAACTCTAAGGTACAATAGCATATTCCTAATTAAAATGAAAAGGTAAAATAGGGTCTAGGCAATATAAATACCAATTTACAAGACCATATTGCTTAGACCCTTGTTGTGGTCCACACCACACGACTGGAGACCACAAGACCACACGTCTGGAGTAAAACCATATAGCGAAGATACATAAACTTCCGTTCGCCTCGCCCGATCAAACTTCCGTAACGCTCTCGGCACGCCTTAGCCAACTATTCCCCAAGTCAATTGTGCGTAATGAAGTTTTACTTGAAAAATGCACTTACGAATTTGTTTTCTGTTAGCGCCACTTCGCTGTGAACAACGTTGGTGGTGAGCACGTTGTCCGCAGGCACGCACCGTTCCGAGCCGCTGATAGTGACCAGGATGTGAACGGACCCGAAGCCGCAGTCCAACTCCTGCCACAGGTCGTGCGTCTTCTCATTTTCCAGCTTCGAAAGATCGATGACACATCTAAGAGGTAGGAAAGTATAAAATGAGATAGCTTAAAGATGAAAGGCTGTACATTTTCAACGGACGTCAAAAAAGAGGTTCGTCATTCGATTGTATTTTTTTTTTTAATTAAGTTTGTTTACCTCAGAACTTTCGACTGGGTGAACCGATTTTGACGATTCTTTTATTATTTGAAATCTGGTGCTTCCCGTGTGCACATTTCAATTTGGTCCAGTTCTGTCAAATTGAAGTCTAACATTTTTTTTAAAGCAGAAAGAAGTCAGTGGTTATTATCAAGAAATTTTTGACGGATACTTAAATATAATTTATGTGTAAGTTCAAAAAGTTAAGCAGGTCAAGGACCTGTTAGGACATTATTTTAAAGAATTACAATTTTTTCTTTTATGTTTTTCTATCCTAGCACCTTGGGCTTTTATTAAATTTTTATTATTTAATTAAAACCTTTTCATTAACATTGCTGAAAAATAATGTTGTTTTTTATTAATTACAGTTTAACTTCCAAGATAATTATTATTTGATAATGACGTAACTATTTAATCACTTATCATAAAAATCATTTATATCGATGTTATATTATGTCAATTAATTGTTATTGTTTTAATTGAAATTACAATAAAATTAAGCGAATGGAAAATTAAACAAACACATTATACATTATAATTCCTAGAAATACTTGCTATAGATATAATACGGGTTATTTTAATATTTTATTAATACAAACATAAGGCAGCTTTCTACTTATATATAAAGAAGATTTAAGCTTCCGTATTTACAGTTGGGAAAGACAGAAATAAAAATTTTAGACGAAATTGTAGAATCCAATCACATTTTCACCAAGCGGGTTCTATTGTGAATATGTATCACATAGGTGTACAGAAAAATAAAGCAAAAGGTTCCAGACGGTATCACAAAATCTCGAAAACCGCGGGTTATATTAAGATGTCATTTGGCAAGGAGAAAGACTATTGCTAATAGACGTTCACTGAGAACGGTTTTTTCGACAGGATCAGAGTATAGAAAATTAAGAGTTTTCGCAAGTTTAATTATATACGGACGAAGTCGCTGAAAACAGGCAGTATATAATTATAAATTCGTGCGACTTACCTCCCCATAAAGTTTTTCTGCTTCGTTTTATGCCATACGTTGACCTCTAGCGAGCTATCTTCATACAGGTACAGATTGAATCTCTCGCGCCATATCGGTTTCGTTTTGTGGACGTGTTTCGACTTGTGAGATTCGCTGCCTAGCCTACAACAAATGGAAAACATTTTTTTTTTAATAATACATAATGATTTAATACATACATCGTTGTTTTTAAACTACATTCGAGGAGGTCGTGGCCTAATCAGCGGTCGGCATTTGAGTCGATCACTAAGTTAAGTTGCTCTGGCTGTAACCGGGTGATAGATGGGTGACCCATTCTAGCACTGGTTTATATTTGATATCCGACCTCCTCCGTGTTTCGGAAGGCTATTAATTATAGATTTTAATTTAATTAAATTTATAAATTATCAAGAGATAATTTGATTTTTAGTTATAATAATGCCTCCTACCCATTTAGCACTTAGCTGTCAGCCACTGACAGACACTTCCGTCCGACTATATTTCCTTCGATTATGCTCAGATGAACTGCCAGCCCGTTGCTTCTTGTTACATATAAAAAAAACTCTTTTCAAATCCCTTTTACGTAGAAAACCATAACCATATGGATCTATTTTTTTCATAGAATATAAACATAAGTGCACTGGCTGAATTCCTAAAATCCATTTTGATCATAGACACGATTATTATTGGCATGTATTGTCGATGATTATAGATTATCCGCTCAATCGGTCCAATAGACAAACGAGGCTATGCGACAGACGTTTACCAGTTATTGTAAAATGGCGGCAAATGGACCGGAAGCACGAATTATATTTTCAAAATAATTATTTATGGGTAATTGGTTAGGATGATGGGATGATGTGGATTTTAATGTGGGAAGATGACAACATGAGGTATGGAAACGTTTTGTGGTGAATTTTGAATCTGTTTTAATAAATAAAATGGCCAAGAACGTGTATAAACACGCCTGTATAAAAGGGTTCCGTATGAGTCTAGTGGATACACGATAAACACGATATTTGTTAAATAACTTCAACAGTTGTTATCCGATTTAGCTCAAAATAATTTTTCTAATGAGTTTTTAGCAAGATCTATCAACATGGAAATTTTCTTGTCTCCGAAATCTTAAGGGGAGACCACCTCGCGGGCGGACTAACAAAAAAATTACCCGACTGAGTTTGTTGCGGGCTCTTCTCAGTGCAGGGCGCGTCGGAACCCTTGTAAACTTAGCTTTTAATTCATTAAATTAAGCACCAAATTAGAAAATAATGATTAAAAAAAATAATAATAACATACTTGACGTTCATAAGTGCTGTAAACTCTATATGAATAAAACATTTTTGACTTTGACTTTGACAGACGGATGGACAGAGCTAAACTGTAAAGGTTCCTTATAGGACTAAGGAACCCTTAAAATGTCTATACCTTTTCTAATTTGATTAGATTTAAGAATTTAAGCGTGAGTCATTGAGTTATCTAGATTCGCATTTAGACTCGATAGGTGTCTCTGCGAGTGAGTTCCAGGAATTTATTTTTTGCTTCACTTTCAGGTACGGCAACGTTAAACGAAAAGGCTTGTAATTTTTTATACTACTAGCGGTAGTATTAGCGGAGCCGGCAGACGTTGTCCTGCCCGCACGTAAAAATCGATAAAAAGATAACCTAGATACTGACTGCAGCGCCGTCTACTAGACTGATTTTAAATCTAAACCATCCAGGGCGCCAACCAAGCGCATACAAAAAGTAAGTAAAAGTAAGTCCATTCAAATCGTCCAGCCGTTGAGGAAGAGTTCAGTGACATATACATGTACATCAGAATTATATATATAAAGATGTACATTATCAAATTGATTTGGTGGCTATGTTATTAATAATATAGTAAAACAGACAGACACACGGGAATCCGAAGTCTATTATACTATGGAAACAAATCTCCTTCCCACACCGCGCCGCGTCTGCACGAATTGAAAATATGAAATAACTTTGTAAACATCTTTACTTTGTGAACTGTGATCACCGAATTTGATACTTTAAGGAAATATAATATACTAGTTGTTACTCCCGACTTCGTTCGCTTAAAGTAAGGTGAAAAATTTTAGCGTAATGATATATGTATAGCCTATAGCCTTTCTCGATAAATGGACTATCTAAAACTAAAAAAATCTTCAAATCAAAGCAGTAGGTTCTGGGACTAGAGCGTTCAAAAAAACAAACAAACTCTTCAGCATTATATATTAGTATATGATATACGGTAATTATAACTTGGCAAATTCTAGACGATACGGTTTATAAGATATTTCCTGCCTTAACACATATCAAAAACTATGTAGTTGCTGCTTTAGGCCTTGTCGAATCGAAGTGATCAAGGAATCATTATGACAAAAGCAAACCAAGTCCTCAATGGCAACAGTAGTTAACGTAAGGTAGACCGCTGATGATTATAATGAAGATGGCGTTATCTGTGTTTTTAAGGTTCCATTATAATACAAGGAACCCTTATAACTTCGCTCTGTCCGTCCGTCCGCCTGTCTGCCCGTAAAGTTACCCTTCCCCCTAGAATTTCCAAACTATAAGACGTAGAGACTTGAAATTTTCCATGTTCATAGAAAATGTTAAAAACTTACTAGGAAAATTATTTTGAACGAAATCGGACAACAACTTTTGAAGTAATTTAACAAATACGTTTATAGCGCATCAGATACGGAACCCTTCTATATAAGCGTGTCTTGACACACTCTTGGCCATTTTTATTTCATTTGCAAACCAGTGCTTCCTCGTGGTTCCATTTCAATAGGGTCCAGTTCTGACAATTTGAAGTGTGTTTTTTTTTTGATAAAATTTTATTTGATGTTACAAGTATCAAAATAGCGAATCCTCAGTTTAAAACGGGAGCCCGATGCATCGATGCGTGCTAACCAAATTACGACGGTGGGTGAAGTGAACTATGAAAATAGAATTTCTTATACCCCCCCCCCCCCTTTGCTCCCACGGATCGGAAAGGCGCCCGTCTCCACCCCCGGGAAGGGAGGAGGGAGGAGGGAGAAGAGGAGAGGGGGAGGGGGAATAGGGAAAAGTTGAAAAAATAAGTAACTTCGTTCCAGTTGGCGATCCGTGGAACGGTGTATAACTAGGATAAAAAATGCTTGCGGCGTCTCTCTTTGCGATGGTCGCCAAGGTTCCCATCGGAACTCAAGCCTTTTTGGAACCCTCTTATATAACTGTTGCATTAAATACTATAACATGCTTACGATAAACTACATTTTCTTTCTTAACAATACTATTGTGGAACAAAAGTTTTGTCTCTACAATTACACTATGAAATAGCAAGAAATTCTTATAAAATGTGAACTGCTGTTTTAGGCGTTTTCTATTTAATGTAATTTAAGAAAGTACTCAATATTTTTTATGTCGGTGACTCGTGAACGACATTATTCAACATTAGTATCATCATAGTTTAAGCCTTCACCATTATCAGAAAAGAATAAGTATTAGTATGCCATAAATTTGTTATAATAAGACTTGTTACCAATAACTAATCTACTCAAATTCTATTTTATACAAATTAATGCAAAAGGAAACGATGAATCAAAAACCTCTTGATATATCGACATGAACATACATTTACAATATCAGCATATGTAGTATATTTCTACAAAAATACACTGAATATCAGATATCAGACCTAAATACAAGATTCTATAGACCTAAACACACGCTTTAAACTCTGATGCATTCCCAGACCTTCTACAAGGCGCATCAAATTCAATTCTTCTACACACAATCGTTCCCCTAAACACTTGGATCCGGATGCTTTCTCAGATCATCTAGACCCAGCCGGTCTACACCCGACCGTTCAGATCTAGATTTTTTCTCAGATATTCTAAAAGATGAACCAAACCCAAAAATTCTTCCACACATTTAAACCCAGTTACGTTTTTAAACATCCAACTAAATCATCCAGATCACGAAAACTATGACAGGCGGTGAGGTGATTTCAACGATATAAAAAAAATTTAAACGTCAAAGAATCCGAAACTCGTTTTTCTATTCGACGCATAGATTAGCAATCTATATTGCCTGATAACCTGTGTAAGCAGGATCTGAATGAAGTGTCGCACGCACTTGACCGGTTTAAAGTTTTTTTTTGACAGCCATTTCTCGGAACAATGTAATAACGTTGACCCCTTTGCCGGAGTCCATGTCCTTCCGTTTATTCAACGACTACTTCTAATTCAAGACACGTTTCGGAGTTGATTGAATTAATATTCAGCGCACACTGCCCGGGGCACACTCACATGATATCGAGTGATTGATGTGCGCGGAGAAATATTTTTTTAACTAATTAAGGTGGAAAACAAGTATAAGACCTGTCTGATAAGCAGCCAATGTAGCTGATAGAAGATCGCGAACATTTCAAAGTTTTTTGACCTCGATAGCTCTACGTAAGATATCTGCAAGGTGCTCGTTCATATCCTGACACTACTGAGCTTTTGTCGTGAATACTTATAGTACAATAATAATTCCATCAATCTTATAATTTAAATTAGTCTGTATTAAATGTAATTGTGCTCCTTGTACTTAGCTATAAGTATTTTTCCAAATTTATTGGGCAACTGTTTTGATTTCATTTGTGTTAGCACTATTTAGCAACTAAGTTGCTTAAAAAGGGTAGCATTAATGTTTTATTTGACATTTGTAAAAGTAAGTAAAACTATCGAGAATGTTCGTAATAGGCCCTCTGCAATCTAAGCAGGCCCTGATACTAGACAAGGATAATGCTACGAAGAAGAACGTACCTTCCCAAAATAACTCTAGCATTTCTAAATACCGACAGAAGAACAATGAGATTAGATTTATATGTGTTTAGTGGGTTTTTAAGAACGTAAGTTTTTTAACGCGGCTTACGAAAATTATGGGTAATGCGATTTGGCAGAAATCGTCACGTAACGAAATGCCGTATGTTGTGTGAGGGTGTGTGCACGCGAGCAATTGAATGGCTGCGCATTCAATGGGTGCGCAACTCTTCCTCTCTGGCCTTTTTTGCAATGAAGTTCCTTACAGGATAAAGAAGTAGAGGTAAATGGTTGAAGTAAAGGGGGAAGGGGAGGGGTAGGGGGAAAGGGAAGGGGAAGTAGGAAAGGGGAACTTCGTTTCTGAAGGGGGTCCCCCGATCGCACATTTTTTTTTAAATAAAAACAGTTAATTTGACTCTGCAAATGACCTTGTTTAGGCTTACTTCATAAAACCTCTTTTGAATTCAAATTTGAATGGTAAAGTGAGTTAAGGTGACGTAATACTCACCGCATGAATAATTTTCATACATTTCCATTAACATTGCAGTATGTTTTACATCTCCTTGTTCATATCTGCAAAGAATAAAAAAAATCTATAAAATCAGTATATTAAAAAGCTTATAAATCTTATATACTAATATAGAAAGCTGAAGAGTTTGTTTGTTTGTCTGAACGCGCTAATCTCAGGAACTACTGATCCGATTTGAAAAATTCTTGCAGTGTTATATAGCCCATTGCTCGAAGAAGGCTGTAGGCTATATATCGTCACGCTAAAATTTTTCACCTAATTTTACGTAGACGTAGTCGCTGGTAAGAACTAGTAAATAATAAAAACTATTTATTTAAATGCAGCGGACATTCCAAATTATGGGGTAACTGTGATAAATCACCAGGAAACTCGGCCCTGATTTTCAGTGTATGCCTGGTGACGTCACTGAAGGATGAAGTGAGAAGAGGAAAAAAAAAGATTAAAAAACTAAAATTTATACCGTTATTATACCGTTGAGCTATTGAGGCTAGGTCTTGGTCAATTAAAGATAAAACTAATAAACATGCGAGATTTTAAACTAGCAATGTTTCCTGAAGATTATTAAAAATTTCGGATTTTTTTTGATTAACCAAATCTATCATTTATAACTTACTAACCTTAGTAGGCATTTCGCCTACAAAGGTTATTTGTTATAGGCTATTTTTCACATGTTCCTAATACGTCGCCATGGAAGATTTTAAAACCGCAGAAACAGAATTAAGTGATTCAGCTAATTCAACATATACGTATATATGTATAACTTTAACGAAACTGATTATGTTGTAAATATATTATTGAGAAACAATTTAATATGAAACGTAAAACCCAATGTCATTGGGTTTTTATCTATATTTATAATTACGTCTGGCGTGCGTATTATAACAAAAAAATTGTTCGTTATGCTTTAATGTCTTAAACACGCGCGATTGTCTTTTTTTTTCATACAGGAATGAACACTGAGGACCATTTATTCAGGAAATTACTAATTTCATTTATTAATCAAGCCAATGACAAACAACTTTTCGCTTAACCAAAGATAGTGGATTTAGTGACGAGATGATGGCGAACTGTTTTTGGCAATGAGAGACGATTTGAAGAACTACGCAGGGAAGGAATACTGCCAGTGTAAGCGAGCGTTTGTGTGTATAGTAAAGGAATACCTCAAAGTTATTCCTAGGTTGCAAGTCCCAGGCCCTGCTTAGGTTCCTTCCCCTGAAAGGAGATGTCGTTCATTTCATTTTTTTGTTCATATTATAAACTATTAAAAATAACACCCTCCATTTTGGTCCCAGCCGGTGCGCGCGCCGTATGATGGTGCACGCGCATCGACTGGCAGGACCGCCATTCGAAATAGTGTCCAATGAAACGACTTGGTTGCTTGTTGAGTTATTATTGTAAATGCTTCATTATTACCTTACTAATGTCACTTATCCTAACCTTAAATGCTTATATAGGAGGAGGCCCCAATACTACACTACACCATGGCGTCGACACCCACTCGATGAATCCATGAAATGCTAAAAGATCATCTCTAAAAATAAACTACATAATTATTACTCGAGTTAAAATTGAACAAACGATGAACATTTGTTTATCTGTCATATTGACAACGTTCGTCGTCTCTACGTAAAAGTCTATACAAAAACTGACACGTTAAGAATTATTATATTTACATAAATGATCGAGATGGAACACGCTCAACGATGTGCGAAGGACACATCACGAACCATTTACAAATATTTAATATTCCTGAGTAAATTTTACGTTAACGTTCATGTGTAAATTGCGCGGGGAGAATTGAAGCCTGTACATCTAAAAGGTAAAAGGACCGTCTCAAATCTATATATAAGTAAAGTTATCTGTTCAAAACTTTACTACCAACATAGCTATCGTGGTGGCCATTCTTCTACCTACGCTAGGTGGAAGAATGGCCTCTCATGATAGATATATAACGAGAATACTATCATCAAAGAGTTCTTCGTTTGTTGTTAAAAAAAAGAGAAAAATTCCATATCCAAAGAGGCTTTAAAACGCGCCATCCTCAAACCGAGACAGTCTCATGAGAAATTGTTATTTAAATTTTGACTAACCATATAATCGTTTTAATTGCGTCTGTTTTTATAGTTTTTATAGCATACATAAGTAGGTAGTGCATAAATAATATGTGTTTAAAAGGCGTGAAATGCGATGTTGTCTTAAAGCTGGAATATTCCATTTAAAATAGAACAGAATAGAATAACTTTATTCAGACAAAAAACAACACTATAAATAAATATATACAGGACTATATGACACACGGACGTCTGTTCCTAAGGTTGACAACTTAATGCCATAAAATAATATTTTCAGTTATAAACAAACAATCCATGCTTGAACAAAGGTCTCCCCTAGTTTTCTGTGTTTATGTCTATCATGGGCCCAATATATTTAATATCTTTTAGCTTCTCGAGTTCAACGAGGGGACTCAACTATTTGGGGCCACCTACTCTTTAGTTTCATTTATCTTTATAAATAAAAATGAACTCCAGAACTACTCGACTAATTTGGTTAGTTAATTCCTTGAGGTACAAGTTTTAATACAGAGATTAAATATAAAAATGAACTTTTGACGGAACAAAGTCTGTCCGAGTTGTTAGTCAATATAAAAATCTAAAATACTGAATTTGTAATATAAGCATTTCTAGGTTTCCGTAGTCCGGCAAGGAACCCTTATAATTTCAGCCTGTCCCACGGTCGAAGGATTTCCAAACTATAAGATGTAGAGACTTGAAATTTTCCATGTTGATAGAACATGCTAAAACTCATTAGAAAAATTATTTTGAACGACATCGGACAACAACTTTTGAAGTTATTTAACAAATACGTTTATAGCGTATCAGATAGGGAACTACATAAGAGTGTCTTGACATGCTCTTGGCAACTTTTTATTATAGCTTTCCATGTTTATGTAACTTAGAAATTACCTTTCTTCTATACATACATTATCATCCTTTTACCTAAACACTATTATCTTCTTAAGACTATTGCTTACCTTTTCTAAAGTATTTATACAGTGAATTATTCCCTTCATCCTACTGATACCATCAAACGATGCGACTCCAACAATAAAGCAAAATATGATCACTTCTAAAGACCAGGTAATTAGTGGATAATTGATATTATTTAAATTTGCTCCTTCATACAGCTTTATAATTACATGGATGATCCAAATGATTTCTAAAATGAATCAATATAATGTGAATAGGTAAAGTCTCGTAAAAGGTAAACAGGCAAAATGATAGGGAGCCCAAGAGGAGATTTTGCACAATACTTGAGCGCGTCAGAAAACCGTATTGAGGGACTCCTCGCGATGTAGCTACCATCAATAACGCTTGAAATGTACGCTCCAGGCGTTTTTACATCATTAACTTACTTTAACACAACCTTTTTTTATTATTTCTGCATGTAATCTACATAAGCCAATAGATAGCCACAACGTTTAAGTGACTACAAATTAAACACCACGGGCTCCAGTTTTTTTGGGTTCCAATTTATAGTAAATTTCCTAATACTATTTTGTACTGAAGCTAACAAAGTATCATTACGGGCGTCATGATACTTTGTTAGCTCGTCGTACCTGTGTCAGTTACACTCTACACATGATTCGCTTTTTTATAGCCGATAACGTTGCTATTAATGTTACATTAAAAATTTTGGCCAATGTAACGCATTTATCATCGGTATATATACTATCGTAAGTAAATAAAAACAGTTTAATTTATACAGCAAATGTTTGGAAATATATTTTTTCTGGTTAGAGTATTAAACCTAGTGCAAAATTTGATAACATATTCTTAAATTTACGTGGGTTAAGTTCAGCATAAACACAGTTTTATATAACTCTGAAAGTATTAAAGTACTTACGTAGTAAAGAAATCAATATTTTGCCATATAATCCATTATATTTTGATACAGATATAACATAGCAGTCATGAAGTCGCTTGAAACGAAGCGGCGCTACGCCGAATAAACGTGAAGCACGCAATAAAATCGCCAGCGCTCCTCGAACTATACACGTGTCGCTCTGCTTCAAAGCTTCTTTCTTACATCCTAGCGAGATTTTAATAACATCACTTTGTTCTCGCTTATATCTAGCCATTATGCTGTTAGAATATGGTGGTATTTTAAAGCTGTTAAAGAACAATTTTCTTAAAAAAGATGGATAACCCCTTTACATTTTTATCGCATCAATTTTAATGCAGAGCCCTATTGACAGTTATAGTTTTTCTTTTTTGGTGATGTCTCTGGGCTTTTTCGTAATGTACTATTGTTAAATTTAGCCAGTAAAGACCTAAGAATGATGCTTTAGCAACGGTAGTTAAGTTTTAAATAACGTGACGTCTTTTTTCGAGACTGACTTCCACGTAATAAACTTGTATTGCGATAGCGTCGAGTCGAGTTATTTATAAATCCATATCTATTCCATTCCGTCCAATCCATTTACTTCGATCATTATTCATGATAAGACATACTGTGTAGTCATATAGTTAGATTTTTCGATCAAATTAAATGTCATATTCGCTGCGAGTTGAATAAAACATTAGAAATAACTTGAAGTATCTATATAGTTATGAACATGAAAAAAAAACACAAGTAAATTAAATTTAAAATATTTGTGTCCATCTGTATGTCCGTTTTGGATTCGGGTTATCTCCGAAACGGGTGATACCATATTGATTAAACTTTCACTAGAAGCAGCTGATATTACAAGGATTAAGGTAGGCTATTTTGCTTTTAGAAAGGTAATCAGGTTTCTGCAACAAAAACCCTCAAAATTTAACAAAATCAATTTTTTGAAATTCACATCTTTGATATGGAAGATGCCTATCGAGAATGCCTGTTTTATGGTTTTGCATGACTTTGATGAAGATTTTGTAGAATATGAGATGTTAGACATATTGATCTGTAATTGGTGGTGTTGGATGGTACACTTTTTTGTGGACCAAAACGATTTTTGAATGACACACATTAAAATACTTCATCAACTAATGCATAACTTATTGGAAAAAGCGAATTGGCCTGCGGGCTATTATTCGGCAACCAATTCTGTGAGTGCTTGAGTTTTATCAAAATAAAATTTTCATATTTAAAATAACATTTTAAACAAGAGGAGGCGTGGCTTGCGTAAACCGACATTATGGCATTGCACCGAGGATTTAAGCAAAGTAATTAATTCAAATAAAAAAAAAATATAGCGAAACGTCTGATACGACTAAGGAACTCTAAATTGATTTTGTAAGGATAAAAAAGCTTTTTTACCGGTCGAATACGAGGTATTATAAGTTGATATGGAATAAAAATTGGATTTATAAATTCCTATAATGGAATGGATCGTTAACGGAACTGAAGGGTGAGTGAAACGAGTTTAACACTATCCAACAAGCTGAGCAAATTTTGTGGTACACTTTACTGAAAATCTATCACGCCTGTTAGGTTTGTGGTTGAATTCAGTAATTTAACTTCATATATGATCGTATCTACCAAAAGAATAACATATAAAAAATATATATATGAAAAACTATGCGAGCCCTCAAAAAATGGCCAAGAGCGTGTCAAGACACGCTTATATAGAAGGGTTCCGTATCTGATACGCTACAGACGTATTTGTTATTTATTTATTTATTTAATCATCTCAATTTTACCACAGTGCTTCTAATACTCAGGAGTTAGCTGTTATCCCAAATTATGCCGATAAGGCCGAATTATTAAGACCGAATGAACTTTTTATTAGATTATGTCTTGCCTTTCTCCTTGGATCCCGAGCAATTTAGCTTATTAAAAAATAATTACAGTGAAATATTTTATATTACATTAGCTCATGTCTGCGAATGTGGCTTATTAAGGAAAATAGTATACCAGGAGCTCATAGCTTAATAAGAGCCGACATTAGAGTCGATCATTAGGTTAAGCAGTTCCTACTGCGACCGGTTATAGTTGGTAAATCATTCTAACACTGGTTTCTCAAACATATGACCCCCTCCGTTTTTCGGAAGGCACTTAATGTTAGCTGCATTGTGGTAATGGAAGAGGTAGTAGCGTAATCAGTGATCGCTAGGTTAAGCAGTTCTTACCGCAGCCAATTGATAGATAGGTGATCTCTTCTAATAAGGGTTTACAAATTCTCTTGCCTCCTCTGTGTTTCGACAGACTCTTAAAACAGTGGGTCCTGCTTAATGTCACTGACTTATATTAATCGTGAGCTTGGAGGATTTTGGGGGTTTCGGGGATGTCACCAGACGGCATCCTTAATCGCTCCATAATCACATCCTCTGCAATATAAACGGACCATCATAATAGTCCGGAATAACTAGGAAGAAGGAAAATCTATTTATATACTAATGTATAAAGCTGAAGAATTTGTTTGTTTGCTTGGACGCGCTAAACTCAGGAATTACTGGGCCGATTTGGAAAATTCTTTCAGTGTTAGATAGCCCATTTATGGAGGAAGGTTATAGACTATATGTCATCACGGTTAAATTAAATCAATTTTTTTTACCTAATTTTACGTGGCC
This sequence comes from Charaxes varanes, assembly GCA_024363005.1. Lineage (NCBI taxonomy): Eukaryota > Metazoa > Arthropoda > Insecta > Lepidoptera > Nymphalidae > Charaxes > Charaxes varanes. The sequence goes on from JANCMC010041502.1 coordinate 1,652,244, forward strand.
GAAGCCGTGGGCACATCTAGTAGTACACATTTTTAATAAATGTTGAATTATAAATTAAAGTTTATCGTTAATGCCTCAGCTCACCGGATGTAATACAATTTACAAAGCTAAAAATACGTACCTTTTAAATTCTGTAAAAGCCGTCTGCCCGGGCTAAAATTAGAGGGCAAAGTTTCCATTCAATTTTCTCTTTTTCGTTCGACAGCTTCAATTTCCAATTCCCAAAGGGCCGTTTTATTAAATTGAACAAATTTTCCACGGCATCTCAGGTACTTTTACAGTAACAGGGATTATGGAGTCACTACGTGTTTTTCACACCTAGATAAAGTCTTTCCCCATTTACAGCTATAGGGTAAGAGCCTCCTATAATTTATATATTGTCATTCCTTTGGTATACTGATCTAGCTGTGCCCGCGACTTAGGCCGCGAAAAATTTGGCAAAAAAGAAATAAATTCCATTTATGGCGTGATGATGTATATAGTCCATAGCCTTTCTTAGATAATGGGCTATCTAACACTGAAAGAATTTCAAATCGGACAAATAGCTCCAGAGATTAGCGCGTTCAAGCAAATAAAGGAAAATTGCAGCTTTATATATTTATTACTGAACTAGCTGTGCCCGCGACACGGTCTGTTTAAAATTATTCAATTTTAGCGTGATGATATAAAGCCTTCCGCGATACATAGGCTATCTAACATTGAAAGAATTTTTCAAATCGGATCAGTTGTTCCTGAGATTAGCGCGTTGAAGCAAACAAACAATCCAATTCTTCAGCTTTATATATTAGTATAGATGTACCATAGCTATAACAAAAACGCAAGTTAAAACATGTTTGCCATTATTATAGCAACACTATTATGTTTTATTCAAATTGCCAACACAGCTGTTGATTTACGTCACCTAATTCAGGGGGAAGGGAGACTTAAAGTGTCAATAACCGTCAATGTTGATCTAACGAACTGCTCCTGAAATGTTTTGTTTCTTGTACTTTTATTAATTACGTCATTTACTCCCCCACCCCTAATTTATTGGACGCCCGAGAAATCCATTACAGTTTAGAGCTATCGATATAAATTTGTCACATCCGTATCGACGATGTTTCAAAGTTCCTGACAAATAGCGGGTTAGGGTTTAATTTCGCGAAGAAAAATTATATTTTCTAAGTATACATCGGTAAATGTCGCAACTCTACGTAGTGATGTCGACATTTATCGATATTAGAACAACACGTACAAAAGATTAATTGTTTGAAGAACAAACATATCTTCGATGTTTTAAAATTTCAGATAAATAGCGGGTTAGGGTTTAATTTTGCGAAGAAAAATAATTTTTTTGAATATACATCTGTAAATGTCGCAACTCTACGTAGTGATGTCGACATTTATCGATATTAGAACAACACCTATAGAAGATTAATTGTTTGAAAAACAAACATATCTTTAATATTGAGAGGAAAAGTAACGTTTTAGAAGTACACATCAATAAATACCGCAACTCTACGCAGTGAATTCGACATTTATCGACGTTAAATCGACAGCTTGAAGTTTGAAGAATTCTTTTTATTGGATATTTTAAAATTGTTATTGATTTTGACGTTGGACGTGTTATAAATGCGAAGTTCTCTAAGCTGAACTAATCAACTATTAAAAGAAAAAAAAAACACGATAATTCATTTCACTATAGCCAGACTCCAACATGTCTTCTGGGAATCCCGCCACTTAAGGCAATTTCTCGATATACTTAACTTATCGTTGCGGATTCTATCTTTCAGAGAAACTCCGAGCATAGCACGCTCCATAGCACGCTGAGCGACTTTGAACTGGTGGATCAGCCGTATCGTGAGTGTCCACGTCTCAGCACCGTAGGTCATGACTGGTAGGACGCACTGGTTGAAAACCTTTGTTTTCAAACATTGCGGTAGGGGTGACGAGAAGACGCGACGTAGTTTTCCAAATGCTGCCCAGCCCAACTGGATCCTCCTCTTAGCCTCCTTCTCGAAGCTGTTCCTACCCAATTGCAGAATCTGTCCAAGATAAGTGTATTGGGAGACAACCTCAAGCTGGAGGCCATTTACAGCGACAGGTCTTGGATCAAGGTGTTCATTGATCATAACCTTGGTTTTATCCAAGTTCATATTAAGACCTATTCGCTGTGAGGCTGATGCTAGGTCGGTCAGCATCTGTTGCAGCTCCTCCAGCGACTCCGCCACCAGGACTATGTCGTCTGCGAATCGTAAGTGTGAGATGTAATCGCCGTTTATGTTGATGCCCATGCCTTTCCAGTTCAGCGTCTTGAACATGTCCTCCAGTGCGCTTGAGAACAGTTTCGGTGATATAACATCGCCCTGTCTCACACCTCGGCGCAACTGGATTGGCCCAGACTGCTGGTTCTGTACTTGGACGCACATAGTGGCAGCTTCGTATATACACCTCAACACTTCGATATACCGATAGTCCACTTGGCAACGCTGTAAGGATTCCAGAACAGCCCAGGTTTCGATGGAGTCAAAGGCCTTCTCATAGTCTATGAAGGCTAGACACAGTGGCCGGTTATACTCATAAGACTTCTGTATAATTTGCCTTACTGTGTGAATATGATCTAAAGTGCTATATCCTCCGCGAAACCCGGCCTGTTCTGGGGGCTGAAACTCGTCAAGTCTTCTAGCGAGGCGATTCGTGATGACCCTAGAGAACAACTTATAGACGTGGCTCAGGAGTGAAATGGGCCTGTAGTTTTTAAGTAGAGTTTTATCTCCTTTTTTATAAAAGAGAACTACCAAACTCCTGCTCCACATCGCTGGAGTTCTCCCACAGTGAAGAACAGTGTTAAATAAGTTTTGGAGTTCTCGTAAAACAGGAGCTCCTCCTGCCTTCAGAAGTTCTGAAGTAATTCCGTCTTCACCGGGGGCTTTTCCGTTTTTAAGTTGTCTCAAGGCCAGCACAATTTCGCCTTGGTCGATATCTGGCAGTTCGTCTGTGTGATGGCGTGTCAGAGTGGCTCTAGGATCGTGGTCGTCATGCTGGGGACGAGGAGCATGTGCAGCGTATAAACGGCCATAAAAGTCTTCGATCTCGGCAAATATCTCCGGCTTAGACAAGGCGGTTTTGCCCTCGCTTGTCGTCAACTTTGTCAGGTGGCTTCTTCCGAGCTGTTTTGTAAAAACCTTAGTACCTCGGTTTCGCTCTATTACTTGTTCAATGAAGCGCGTATTCGAGTTCCGAAGGTCCCGGCGTATCATTCTTGCAATGAGTTTGTTCTCCGACGAAGTAACTTGAGCGGTTTCGCGTCTTTTTGCCATAAGCCGAAGAGTCTCGTCCGAGAGCTTGGACTTTCTGCCTCTGTGCTGCGTTTGTTTAAATTTGATGCCCCCATCCCTAAGCGCTTCGACCAGATTATGTAGGGTCTCGTCTACGCATTGAGTGGGTTCCAGTGCAGCAAATCGATCTCCGAGCATCCTCTGGAACTTCTCGGAGTCCACCATGATCTGGAGTGAGTTAGGTCGGAGCGTAGATTTCATCAGACGGTGTCTTTCAAGCTTAAGATCGATACTCAGAGAGCCTCGTAAGAGTCGGTGATCTGATCCGGTATTAAACCTGTTGATCACAGAGACATCTCTGAATATGTGCTTCTTGTCCGTCATGATGAAATCTATCTCATTTTTTGTCACAGTATCCGGACTTCGCCACGTCCACTTTCTTTGGGGTCTCTTTTTAAAGAATGAATTCATTAAAAAGCTTTTTATACCGGCCAGTGCTATTTTAGTTTTTTATACTCTTTGTGTATTTAATATATATATTGCTATTGCTTATCACATCTTTGATCAATCTTTCTTATCACATCTTTCACATGGTGAAAGCATAAATTTGTAGATTCGTTGTATTGTTAAAAAATTTACATCACATCATTTAACACCAATTAAGAACGTGGTCAAACTTTACTCCACATTAAAATGAATAGAATTTAAAAGTTTGTCACATACTTTGACCAAAGCTTTATGACAATTTAAATTAAATACACCCAACCCCCATATGTACGCATAACTGTCATCAAATCGTGTACGAACCCCATGGACATCACAAAAACTAATTCCAGGCGTGATAATACACCTTATTGTGACAAATTTTTCGCTTCGGAACACTCTATTAACGTCACAATGGTGGCGGTGTTTTTTTTTTTTCGAAAATTTCCGAGTAACCATTTGTCGGGACCACAAAGATCTATCGGCGCGTTTTGTTGTCTAGGCCACATTTGCAAGTATTGCCAGTTCACCGATGTCCTCGCTCGATAATTGGTACATTTGTGTAGTGAAAATTTCACAAAAAAATGTCTGTACCTGTTAGTTGTATGTAATTAAAAACTCGACACCTATTTTGACAAAATGTTACCACCATAGATTAAAATTGTAAAGGTATATACACAATCTGTAATACTTTTGAATCTGTAAAGAAGCTCTTATGTCCGCCTTCTCACGACCGCCTAATATAATTTATAAAAAAAAAACTATGAAGAAAACTGCTTTATAATCAAGGTTATATAAAAATGAGAAGTAAAGATTGAAGACAAAACTAAAAAAAATAATTCAAAGAATGTATTAATATACAGTCATTAAAGTGTTCTGAGTATGTTATTTGTACTATTTATACCTTAAAATACACTTATTTTATATTCCAACGCCATAAATATCCCTTATACCAATTGATTTCTAGCTGTAAAAGCCAATGACGCGAATACACTTCAAAACCACACCGACAAACCCGAGAAGGTACCAAAAATCATTGTTATACAACCGAACACCTTTGGGTCTCGCCAAAAACGGCTCATGCAGAAATCCTTGTAAAAAGAACCTATTTCGCATACAACATAGCTAGGATTTTTGCCTCTTGTTACATAAAAAAAGATGACAAAAAGAGACACGGATACTACTTTAAACGTCATTGAATATATCCATCCCTCTCTCCTTTAGTGGCAACGTGTGTAAAGAGGTTACTTTAAGGTACAGATTAGGAATAAAACAAGGTTCTTTATAAAGAACCGATCTTTATCTATGGTTTTAGTATAATCTCTTGTTGACAAAGAAGCGGAAAGTAAGCGTTTTCTGCGAAAAGAATCCCTTTGCAGAAAGTGACGATGATTAAAAATTTCGCTTTCGTCGAATATTTTTTTGAATAGAAGAAAGTTTCGCACGTTCTTTTGTTTCGTTTTTTTTTTCTTTAATGAGTCACAGGTTAGTTAATACGCAGAGGTGACCATATACTTCTTATGTCAAAGCGGGACGCTGGCAGTTTAGTCAAATAGAGACTGGAATATAATGTATATTTAACTATTTATTAAATAACATAACAGTTATTAAAAACTTTGTAAGAAAAACGTTAATACATTGAACTAAATTTTCTCCACGATCTGCATTAATTATAATCATAATTTTAAATTAACTTTTTAACATTTGTTAAGTAACTATTATTCTCTATACTACTATTCTTCCAACTATTATGAACATATTTTCTAATATACATTTCGGATTAAGGTAAAAAACCACTTCTTTTGGACGCTGGAAAAGATTCGATGAATTTTTAGGTAATAAACTTGTTTGAATTAAAAAAAAATTGTTACGTATTAATAAAAACAAATAAATGATGAAATAATTACCTTTTACATAATAGATATAATTATTTTAAACTAGGAAACACAAGTAAGCGTGTGACAAACAATTTGATATTGAGATTATTTTGACTTTGACAAATGAGTCAAGACCTTGATTCGAAAATAAATTAAAAAAAGAACATAAAAAAAGTGTGAGTCAGCTTCGACGCAGGACTGGAGTTTATTCCCCTACATTACGCGTAACATTAAATAAAAAATTTACTCTTCTTAATTTTCATACCTCGGGTTAATGAGTACTAAACTCCAATATAAATAAACAACTTTATATTATATTTTTTTATTGATACCTACTCGAACAACAAAATAAACACATCTATTGTTGAAGTAAAGAAATAATATCATTTATGCAACAATTTGTATTACATCTTTCAGATCATACAAGCAATATCTCTTTCGCCTCATATGTCGACACATTGATACCCAACTCACATCAACACAAAGCTGTCACAAGCTCGATCATAGCCCCCTCAATTTGGCAAAGGAATCTCAGGTAACGGCCGAAAAAAAATAAACGTGACAAAATGTCTGTAAACATGTACCTCCGCTGCTTTTGCCGTCCTAAAAAAAAACACGCAGAGAAAAAAACTTTACAATTCGCGATCCGAATCCGTGCGTTTCGGTCGTGACGAATCGAATATTTGAATTTGGAAGGCGTTCCGTTTGACTTTTGTATTGCAGTGTTGCAATGGCGCGGAAAATTTCCTATTGTGCGGGGTAATTGTGTAGTAATTGTAAAAATACTTTATGATTGTTGCAAAAAAATTAGATTGACGTGGGCCTTAATTGAAACGAACGTGAATTCAATTGAGAAATATGAAATGGCGAATTAGCCGTGAGTAATGTGTTGCTCGAGGCGCTCTTAAAGATATCGATACGGTAATTACTTTTAAACTATCTTTTATCTGTGACTTCGTCCGCGTTGTACCTATTCAACTATTCTGTGGAATTTCGTAGGTTTTAAGTTTTTTGTGCATATCACCAATTATTTTGTTAACGTTAAAGTAGCATATTATGTCATTACCTATAAAATCAGCTACATGCGACTCAAAACTCTCATTAATAGTTTTAGATGTTTCGGATATTACCCGTAATACGTAGATGTACAAAAATTATTATTGTTAATAGTATGATGGTACCAATTGGTCAAATAACTTAAGTAAAATCATTTTATTTCGTCGTTACAAACAGGTATTTCTTTATTTTTTTTTTTCAAACTGTATCGATGCTATTCATTAGTGATTTAAATTAATATTTTTTTGTATTTAATATTATCTACAAAGGATTAGCGTTATCTGCGGTGTGATTGATTGTACGTCAACAGTAATGATTAAATGTGTGGTTAGATCCAATTTATTCGGTCTTCAAATATGTATACCTATTTATCAATTAACGTTTGATAATACCAACATAGCACATTCATCAAGACACGGTTCGTCGTAAATCCGAAATTGAGTAATTTCCTAAGAATTGGAGAAAAAAGCGTACACTTCTTTAAATCCTTCTTTTAAGGTCGGAAACGCATCTGCGAGTCTCCTGGTACTGCAGATGTCCTTGAGCGTCGGTTAGACGACGAACCGCCTGTTCGTTTTTGTTATTTTCACCAAATATAAAAAAAAAAACTTGTCACACTTGGAAAAAACCTTTATAATTTATAGTTACGAGCAATCTCGATCACTTCAGCTCTCAAACAAAATAATGGTATCGAAATCGATCGATTCGCTTAGCAGCTACGATGCCACAGATAAAAGCTCCAATACACAGACTCATCAAACTTACAACGCCCGAAATTTTGCGTTAGGGGTTGAAAAATCTATTAAGTTTTTTCTTTCTTTTGTTCCAGCTCACCCAAACAAAAAATGACAAGCCATCATAGAACATCAAAAGAGTGCTAAACAAATCAGCAATCATGTCAATCCACACAAGGAAGAGGTCGACTCGGTGACTACCTTTCGATCCACGTCAAGAGATGGCGCTACTCACCAATTCGTCTGCGAGTGGGCCCACGGCTGCTCCCACGGCTCCCCAAGCCCACCACTCCACGACGCCGCTTCACCACTACTTCCACTACCTCAAGCAACCTTCGCCCCTAGCCCAGAACCCGTACGCCCACCATTCCAGTGCCCACCACATGGGAATGGGCCCTGGACCGCTCGGTGGGCTCGGCCCGTTTGGACTTACCCATCATGGTCTGGAAGCAGTTGGATTTCCTCAAGGTAATGTATCTAACACTGACTAAACTGTACACTAGCACTTATTTGGTGCCTACTCCATAGTGTACGTTGGTGATATTTTTTACCTGAGAAGTTTGCCTAATAATAAATAACTATCAGAGCGTTGAAGAGTTTGGTCACTTCTTAAATGTGTTCGGAGATATAATTAAACGTAAATATTTTAGTCAGATCGGATCAAATTTGCCATAAGTTAATATCTACATATATACGAGAAGATAATTTTTGCTTCTATTTAAGCTATATAATTTTTGTATGTCTATTAAGAAGTCGTCATATTAAAATATACCTAGGACGTCACTTACAAAGAAACTGCGAAAAAGCTCTAAGCACAATTTATATCACGCCCGCCATATTTCAAAAGCTCCTTCGAAAAGTGTATTTCGCGCTGGAATATGAAGTTCCTTAATTTACTTCAATTTCTTATTCCCGTGATCGCGTAATGGAATTTTAATGGGGGCGAGATTGTTTCTGCTATATTATTGTAGTCGGGAAATTAGTGTGGAATGTTTTGGCAACATTATTCAAAAAAATAAAAATTGTTTTTTTTAAAGTCGTAGGAGGAAAATTAATGGGAAATGTTTTGGCAACATTAATTTAAAAAGCAAAAATATAATTAGTTTAGATTTTTCCAATATTGTTCGTTTATAAACAATAGTTTCGCCTTTTTCAATATTGTTGATTTATTAAAATAATAGGCTTGTATCCGTACTTAAGAAATTGTAAACTTAATAGAATAGATTATAAATTATAGTGTCTAAATTGCTTATTTATTTATTTTTAATAAAATAATTAAGAAGAATGCAGCCATAGACAAACTGTTCGGGTATTGCACTTGGTGTTACTTGTTAGGATCAAGGCGTGTCTTAGTCAGTTGAGAGTCTGATTATTTTTAACGTCTAGCCAATTTAATGTTGTTTTGCCTATTAAAGATAATAACAATTGATACTGAAACGCGGTAAAAAGGTCTTGTAATAACATTTAATACACTGCGGAACATAGATTGTGAACGTTATAAATAAAATATGACTGGCTGGTAACCTGACAGGCAGTTTTTTTTTAAGTTTGATGTGATATATACCTAGATTATCTACTTATGGTTTAGGCTAGCGAGTTTCTTGCTGATTCTTCTCCTAGCTTGATTAATTTGAATCTATGGTAGCTTTTAAAATATTTGCGAGCCTTATAATTCACTGAGACGGGAAGGTAAATGCCAGCAATTCCTTATAGACACCAGTAGCCATCGTTATTTGCACTTTTTAACTATTAAAAATATTTCTTTTCTTTATTCTCAACGTCGTTCTCAACTATGCCTAAATAAATGTAACTTTGGTTAGAAATCAATGAAAATATGGGGTGACTATCTAATTGAAACAACTGTATATTACAACACAGGCATAATTTTAATAAAGTGTAATTAATGTAATGCTTTATTGAAACCTCTAATAGCCGCTAGACAAGTATCGATAAATCGTTTCGAAAAAACTGTGTAGTTTAAACTGCGCACTTTTATAGATACGTGTGTATGAAAAATCGTTGTCAATTAAACTGCACAGTTTAATCATTCCTTTTAGATGGCGATCGCTCATTTCGATAGCTCTTTACGTAGCTCTAAGAACGTTCGATTTAACTGCACAGTTTTTTCGCTACGATCAATTGCACAGTTATTTCGCAACGATTTTTCGATACGCGTGTAGCGGTGTGTGCGTGTATATTTTACGGTAAAATGATTTCGTCACAATATGTTAGAAGAATAAGAATGGACTGCCATACTTATTAAATTTAGAAGTCACACCAATGCTTGGCGAATGCACTTCCTTTGGTTATCATTGAAGTTATTAAGCTTACTTTTGTGTATCATACAAAGGAGATGACCATAAAGGGCTTGTATGGATATAGATAAGGCCCACTAGTCTCAAGTGGATAGGTAGGATCATAGGAACTGTTCCAGCAAATCTTTTTAATTTAATCGTTCTTTAAAATATTCTTGCCAGTTTGCTCTTATCTAAGATAGAATACTGTCCTTATTCTTGTTTTTTTCCATAAGGAAAAATATATCACAGAGATAACAAATGAAGGAAGTAGATGAGTGTATAATAGCCTTCGTCCAGCCTTTTGTGTGAAATAGCTTTCTTTAAAATGTATAAAGGAGGTGCTCGTAACGAGCGAGCTCCTCGGGCCTTTCACTTTAACAGTGTCAAAATGGATATTTATCAAAGGCTATGCTTTCTACTCCTTTGAAATAAAATACGTCGTTATACTTATTAGTACAAGGAAAATACAACGCGAATAAATCCTTAGGTCACACTACTAAAAGAATCAAATGTCAATCGTTCTATCAATTTCAATATTCTCAAACTCGTCATTCACACACGTCGTCAGTCATACACACACGCACGCACGAACGCACGTATGCCCGCACGCTCGTACGCACGCACGCGCGCGCGCACGCACGCACGCACGCACGCACGCACGCACGCACGCACACACACGCACGCACGCACGCACGCACGCACGCACGCACGCACGCACGCACGCACACACACACACACGAAAGAATTTTTCAAGTCGGACCGATAGTTCCTAATATTAGCGCGTTCAAGTAAACAAACTCATCTTTATATTAGTATAGCATGTTACTTGTATAGTTTTTGAGTTAATAAACATACGATTATTAAAGGTAATTAATTTCTCAGTCAGAAATAACTGTATACTTTTACAGCTTTCCATCACATTTACGTGATGTTAATGCAAATTATCCCTTGTGTTCTAGATAGAGACAACCTTTGTTACAAAGCATCAACCTCTTTAATTTAATATACTGTGTTCATAACATGAACTAGAGTTCACTTAAGTAATTTCATAGATTTCGTTCAAAGGAAACTGTTAAATAGATTGATAAGTCATTTATTGTATAAATTGTGTACAATACATAAGTCTTAAATTAATAGAGTATAACAGTTTGACATTACAGGCGTGTTACAATTAATTATTATTTAAATTACCGTCAAATCAATACAAATATAAATACAAATTCAGTGACAGATGTCCGAATCTTCCCAAAGTCAAATACAGAAATGTCATAGCAGCAACTTAATATTTTTAAAATACTAACGTATCGTTAAAATGCAATTTTACTAATACATAAATCTCAGATATATTTAGAATTTTGAACACTAACGTATATTTTTATTTTTTAAAGATATGTTACACAATCCTCATAGCTGATATAAAATATTGTCAGACCCGCTTCAGTCTGACATTATCCCCGGAAATCTCGTCTAACATAAGTGACATCAATAAGGCCCCACTGTTTTACGTACGTTCCGAATCACAAAGGCGGTCGGTTGTTTGAAAACCAGTGCTAGAGTTGGTCACCCATCTACCGCTCGGCCGCGGTAAGAGCTACTTAACTTAGTGATCGATTCAAATGCCAGCTACTGATTAAGCTATGACCTTCTCATTATCACTTCATGATCACTTACTATTTATTGTCCCTTCTTCATTCTATATTACAACCTGCCTTTATAGTGCATAGTATTAATTCTACGTTATAAATAAATAAACAATATTTAACAAAAAAAAAAGTTGTTTTCTTAAGTAAATTAAAATTTGGTTTCCCTTTGTCAACTGTGTTGTTTATAATTTTTAAATTGACTATATAGAGAACTGTGTAACTTTTTTTTTTAATGTTACAAGGGGGCAGACGAGCAGGCAGCAGGCACCGAAGTGCCTACCGGCGCCCATGGACATCTGTTATGCCATTAACCATTTTTATTAGATTTATTACATTATAATTTGACATTTTAATAATATAAAATTAGCATCATTACAATTGCAAGAATGTTATTGTAATTTGGATTAATATTAATTCTTGTATTTTTGCATGTCCTAAAAATGGCAGATTGTAGATAAGTCATCAAAACAATGCACCTAACACCCTATGTACCTACAATTACGTAAATAAATATTTATGATTTAAACAAAATGCGCGCGTATAAGTTAAGTGACGAACCCTAAAAATGACACACTAGGCGTTGTGTCTAAATTTACATTATAAAGACACCTTCTTGTATGAAAGCATTAGCCGGGGTAAGACAAGGTATAGTTTGCTAGTTACATATTAATTTAGGCAGCTGCCCCACCCTGAGCTGGCTACGCCCATGGGAAAGAGGAATAAATAAAACGTTAGATATCAATAGAGAAAATATAGGTACCGCCAGTTGTTACAGGCACTTCCATAGATTATCCAAATCAATAGATTCCATAGATTATCCTAATCGTATCCAAAAGGAGCTAGAAATGAACGTAATGTAATCCCCTGAAACGAATGTAAATTCCATAGATACTTTGGGTTTACAGATATGGTATTTACGAATCATTCAACGGATTATTGGCTGCAGTAGGATTTGGCTCTCATATACATACATAACATGGTTATTTATTTACTAGCTGGCTGTTACTCGTGAGTTCCTTAGCGATGTAAAGGAATATTTGAATGATGATAAAGCTTGTTCCAATTACGTTCCAATAATTATATAAATACGTATATGACGTTCATAAGTACTTTAATAACGTCTATATGAATAATGGATTTTCAGTTTGAGATCATTGAATCCATCAAGGATTCAATGATCTTATAAATTCGAGGGTTTGAACTTTTTTGCACGGATCGCCTAAACCTTTTGCTTAAAATAACGTGGTCTGGGTATTTTCGGTATAAAATCAACTATCTACCAGTAAAAGTCCATTCGATATCAGTCCACCCGCTTCGAGGTTACACATATAAATAAACAGACAGACTGACGGACATTCAGTTTCTAAGTAGTAGTATGTTTTTTGCCACAACTTTCTCCAACGCTGAAAACGTCTTTAGGCAAAACGTCTTTAGTAAAAAATTCTACTCGGTTCTTCTTCTTAGTCCTCCTGTTTAGAATAAAAGGAGTAGCGGAAAAAAGTGACCTAAAATTCGGACCCGGCAAATCCTCGTTACAATTCATAGCTTAATGTTAGCAGGAGAGAAAAAGAAGTATTAGGTACACTTAATTCTTCTTCCACCTAGCGTTATCCCGGGCTAGTACCAGGGACCAAACGACCAGACCAAACGATTTGGCTGTGGGGCGAGTTAAGAGGACCGACTGCTGTCTGACGTCATTCTGACGTACCACCATAATCTCTACAATCTCGCGATTGATGTCACACAGTGACATTAATCTGGACCGGTTCCCGACCAATAGGTTTAACCTGTCTTTCGAAACACGAAGGAGGGCGAATATATGAAAACCATTGTTAGAATTGGTCACCCATCTATCGCCCGCATACTTAACCTAATGATCGACTCAAATACCGGCCACTGATTAAACTACGACCTCCTCTATTGAGCATACTAACAGTATTCCGAAAAACATCCATTCTACAAAGCAATGTAATAAGTGATACGAATTAAGCTGTTCTATAGAACATGATTATTATTATGTCGATACCTCCCACGTAAATAGTTGTAGTTCCAAATTCCAAACTTCACAGTAGACATATCATTACAATATAGCATTACAAACATATAAATTGAATCAATAGATATAGCATTACAAACATATAAATTGAAATAACATTGTCATTATGTAACACATTTAAGTATACAATTACAAATTCAATAATGACGTTTAGATTATTGCTTCCAATAATGTATTAAAAATTGAATGTCATAACCACAGATCATCAATACGCTCTGTGGTTATATTACAATTTAGTTGTTTGTAACGCTCAACTGTTAAGTTGGGAATTTGGAGTTACAACTTACTTAGTATATGTTTTTTTCGATGGGTCTAGCATAATCTTAAATAGATTGAAACCTTTAAATAAATCAGATATAAAAAGACGTGTTTATTATTTACTATAGCCACAATGTAGCCGCGAGTTGGGTGTTCGATATAAACCCCGTCGGGTTAACACCATTCATAAACCTAACACGTTTTGATGAGAAAAGTATTCCTAAAACTTTAAAACGTTGAAAGTTGAGAGCCTCAATAACGGTAGAAGGGATGGACTGAATTCCGCAAGGTACCCGGTTTAAGCCCCGACCCCGCTGGGGTATCGTCGCACCCACTTCTAACTTCCTAGCTTTTAATTTAAGCTTAGTGCGAGGGAAAACGGAAATAGTAGACCAACTTAAGAAGCATTTCTAATATTCTTTATAAATAACGAATAATAAATAAAATGTACATATTTTTTAGGTTTCCATGACATAACTGCATGATAAAAAAAGTGTGTGTATAAATGACTGAATTGAACCTTATTTATAGTGTATACGTGATCAACTTAAATCGAGTAGGCTTATATATTTTTCTTTTCCTTTTCAAACATTTTATAGGGCCGCTAGTATTACGTATAAGTAAAAATATATATAATTATTTACGACTAAACAAACTTATTTCGGATAAACATGGGTATACCTATCGGGGTGTTCTTGATACCTATTACCCACATATATAAACCCACTTCAGTGAGTTTAGTTCACTTACTCATCGCTGTTATCATATGACGACATTCCTGTATTAACTCCTCGACAGATTTACAGCTAAGGATAACATTTTAAGGTACTTCGTAGTAAATAAGGGGCGATTTACAGTTGATAGATATACATTATCTTTCATTCGTTATAATCTTGGAAATGATTAAAAACAAAAATGTATGCCAAAAGTTGACTTTATTGCACTTTTTATAATACACAATACATATCAGTTCTATATGTTATCTTACGTTATATCTAAGTCATATACAAATGTATATGAAGCAGATCTTACAACATTATTACTGAAACAATCATTTAGTGGAACACGTCGATAAATTGAGGCACTACCTGCTAATACATGGAAAAGGTAAACAATATCAAAAATCTCTTCAGTTCCTGTAATAACATTACATGAAATACATACAAAAAATCGACATTAAAACGTGTATTTACAATTTTTCAATAAAATACATGTAAGGTTCATAAAAAGAAATACTTGTACCTATATCTTTCCATCTATTAAATATTTTTATATCATTACTATCAATAAGAAGATCAAACTTGCAATTCTTTCGAAACATTTAAAAAAAATGTAAATCTGAGATAATTTAAGAATAAATTTGTTACTGAATATGAACACAACAAATTCATCAACATTAAACATCTCAGAAGAAAAATATTCACGTGTATTCGAGGTCGTAAAATAGTTGCAATCGACTCTCTGACTAGATGGAACCAAACCATACTCGTATGTTGTCACAAATACATTAATATCATCACCACCATATAATCTATTGATGTTTTGCTCATGTTAGCTGTATATAAGATATTATCTACACTAATTTTATAATAGGAAAGTGTCTATGTACAGAGAAATCGAACTCCGGTGGCGTGGTTGAATCTTTCTTGTGACCGCCAGCTAACAACTTTAAAACTACAAAATTTGTTTTGGCTACCTTCAGAAGATCAGTTACCTGAAAAATTTACAAACGTGAGTCTCGATTCTGTTTAATAAGAGGCACATAAAGACAATGAAGAATCCCTATGGGCTAGGACCTGCTCTTTTTTTAAGTACTCTCTCACAATAACTGTATTTTTAAAAAGTAAATTAAACTATGTTCCTCGTGTATGTTACAAGAGTATCATAGGCCACTTTTCTACAGCTATATGCTAAAAAAAGTCCCGTCCAAATTGGTCCAGCCGTTTCGGAGATTACCCGTTAGAAAGAGACAGACAAACAGACGGACAGACAAAAATGTTTCAACTGGCGTTTTTGCTTTAGGTATCGTATATAGTCATATGCAATTGTAAAAAAAAAACAATATCGCATTTACAAACAGACCTTTGAATTTTATTTATATGTATAGCTCGTATATAATTTATTAATTCTATTTTCTAGGCTTTTGCCTAACTTTATCTAGGTCATGGTACTTTTAATGACACATTCTTCACTATTAGAAATAAAGACGTTAAAATTACCTCTTGATCTGGTGCAGTTATAGATTCCAGTAAAGTTCGTGCTTGCTGAAAGTGTTTGCATCCGCCAAGGTATAAAATTACAGGATTCTCGTATCTGCAAAAAAATAAAAGGTAAGTATTAAGAATAATTAGAATTTCTGAAGGAAAGTCGTGGGAAGTGCTTGTTCGAAAAAAAATGAAGACCTTAAATAAATATGAAACCAGAAAATATTAAAAACTAGCGTTTGGCTGCGGGTCGGCTCATGTTTCTTTTTAACTTACCTACCTACCAAATAACACAACTTTTTTCCGAGCGAAAGATAACATCGTTCTCTGTATCGTTCGCAATGTGTATATTATATTTCTTAACCACATTACCTACGCCCGTTGGCTCAGTGGGTAGGTATCCTGCTTTCCGCTCCGGAGGTCGTGGGTTCGATTCCCACCTGGAGTCTGGGTGAATTGTCTATATGTATGTATTCATATATTTTTAGAAAAAATAGTGTACAACAGGCGTCCGTTACCTATAACACAGGCATTAAGTTGTCTACCTTAGGAACAGACGCCCGTGTGTCATACAGTCCTGTCATATATTTATTTTTTCATTTATATCGGTCAATAGAGGTAAAAGGAGGTAAAAAAGGGTAATAGATAAACTCACATTTTCATTTGTAATTTTTTAAGAACATTGGTTAATACACTCACTGTAAAGGTTGCGTCATATCCAAAAATTCGTGATATTGTACTTGCGGTGGGGTCAGCACCGACAGCGGGGCGAAACGGTGCTTGTAGCGCACGGCCTCGTTGTCAAACTCCGACTGCGGTTGTCGAATCTTCCCTTGTAATTTGAAGGCGACAAGAGCCTGTAAAAAGAGTTTTTTTTTCTGATTTGAATCTGTAATGATATAATTTTAATCCAAATCTGCAGGAAACTGTTGTTATTTCTGTTTTAAAAAAGCTTTAGGTTATAAAATGTGCCCCTTATAAAAATCGAGTTCAGAAGTCGCAAACAAATGTCTAATACCCGTTTCCTACCCTACCGCAGTCCCATCACAGCATTGGGACGAGTCAATGAGTGGGTTACGTATGCTGTGGGGCGAGGTAAGGGCTGCTGTCCGACGTCATCTCCGGAACTCCCACAATCACTGCAATCTCACGACTAATATAACTCAGTGACATCAATCGGGACCCACTATTTTACGTGCCATCCGAAATACGGATTAGATCGGATCTCTGGAAACCAGTGTTTGAATGGGTCACCCATCTATCACCCAGCCGCTGCAGGAACTGTCAATCTTATCGAGTGACTCAAATGCCCACCACTGATTACTAAAGCTAGTACTAGGATTTAGTGCGTCGATCTTCCAAATGAGTCTAAAAGAGGCTGCATCCGTAAAAAATCGGCTACGAAATAAACAGTTGATTTGAAACAAAGATGTTATATATTAAACGTACATATATGAAACCATCATCACAATTTTTGGCAGCCAATTCATACATCGTTGCGGGTCTGATGGCGGATTTAATTAGGCTGTACATCCGCAACCAAATGAAAAGTTGATTGAATGTAACCGCATGCGATGCTCTATCTTATTACACGTCAATCACTGTAAAATAAATCCAAGCACTCATTCACTAGCCTTTATCCGCTGCTTCACTCAAAGCCAAAGTCAAACTTTTTCGTATAAAAAGAATATTAGAAATACTTTTTAGATATGCCTAATATTTTCGTTAACCCCCCAACTAAGTTTAAAAGCTAGGATGAGGGGTGCGATAATACCTTTCGAGTTGCAATTCATCCCTTCCACCGATGAGCTATTGAGTCACTAAATATTAATACGTTAGGCAAAAACTTTCGGTACCGCTTTACGAAAATTGCGCGGACGGAGTATGAAATTTGACCCAATTATCGTTTATATATGAGAGGGTGCGCGAATGCTAAGGTTTTTTTTTTAAATATACATTATTAATATATTAAATTAGGAAAATCAAACCTCACGCACACAAATGCTAAATGATTTACACACACATGTACACATTTTATTAATGGACGAGGTCAAACCGTAGTTATGACAACCGTACGTTATAGTAATAGACAAATGTACCTAACAATGTCGTTGAACTATATATACAAAACAAATAATTAAAGTTTTGCTTATATTGTTAAATAAACATATCTACGGTACGCTAATCTATAGATTTGTGGCCGAATTCGAATCTACCAGCAGACGATCTCTAGTAACATTAAATACGCGAACATAGTATACGCGAACACACACAAATACTGAAGTCACAGAAAACAGCTAGTCATAATATACATAATATAAACTTGAACACCTCTCCACTCGAGTCGCTAACAACTCCATTACAATCAGTCTAACAAACAAAACAGCAAGAGCCGGCAACAAATCAGGCTGCAGCTGTTCGTGACGGACGGACGGACCGGCGCTCCCTTTGACTCGTCTTAAATTATGTCCGGGACGTGATAACGATCGGGGGGAAAGTGGCCAGGGGGGGCGATACTTCTGCGACACTGCTTCAACTAAAGGTTCCGGTTCCGTTTGAATTTTCAAATGTCTTCGTTGTAATTGTATGCACATCAAAGTCAAAGTCAAATTTTATTTACTCATGTAGTCTTTACAGTACTTATAAACGTTATATTTATAATTATTATCTTTTTAATTTAATATTTAATTTGGTGTAACGATTTAAAAGTTAACTTTACGATGGTTTCTCGCGCCCTGCTCCTTCTCGAGCCCGCAACAAATTCATTCGGGATCTTTTTTTTGTTTTTATCATTTCACATACTGATTTAGACACAATAATTCTAATCTATTATATTTATATTATAGCTTTTTATTATTATGTATGTACATGATGTGTTTACGTGTATTCTTTGTGTGCGTTTAATTTAAAATAGGCTACGTGAGTCACCGGAAGACTCACCAAAGAGCCGAGCCCAGGGGCGGTGCAAGCCAGGCAGCTCTAGGTTTTTGACTTTATAAGCCTGAAGAATTTTTACAAAGAAACACATCTATCTTACTATCAAAGACCGCAACTCGTTTTGTTATAGACATTGAGACGCGGGGTAATCTGCTTGATTTTATTTGATGATTAGTCTATGGTGCGGGAAACCCTACCGCCCCAGGGTGCTGAATATGCCCCAGGGCGCCGAATTTTAAAATACGCCACTGGCCTAGTCTGTGTCTTTCTGTCCTGATAGAGTCAAACAATCAATCAACCAATAATCATTTATTGCATAAACATACTATTTCTCTTAAAAGAAAAAAGCCTTAACAGTTTGCCATCTTAGGCATACAACAATTTTTAAATTAATTAATTTTTATAAAGTTAATTAATTATGACTAATGTCAAATAAACAATTAAATACAAGATTATAATATTATTAATGAAGTCATCATAATTAAAAGTATTAAAAGAATAATTACATTGTTAATAAATATACTATTGTTGGAACTTACATAACCACTTAATTTTAAATTCATCACACACGTCTGTTCCTAAGGTAGACAACCTAATGCCTGTGTTATAGGTAACAGACGCCTGCTATATACAAATATTTTTAATTTCTTTTTTGTTAGAATTATATAAATACATACATGTAGATAATACATCCAGACTCGAGGCGGGAATCGAACCCACGACCCTCGGAGCGGAAGGCAGGGTCACTGCCCCATCCATGGATAGTGAATTTGAAAACGAAAGTAAAAGTTCGTTTACGGAAAGTGCTGGATCGCCGACGATTCGAGCCGCTCTACATTGTATGCGGTCAAATGGAAGCAGCTGATATTGAGGGGCCCCCGCCCAAAGGTGACAGCAGTATTCCATGTGAGGCCGAACTTGCGCCTTGTACAGTTGCAAGCGATGGGCCGGCATGAAATACTGTTTCACCCTGTTGAGGACACCAAGCTTTTTGGAGGCTAATTTAGCCTTCTCTTCCAGTACAAAAACGCCAAAATACCCTGCAGCAAGTTTTAGCATCGACCAGGTTGGACATTGTCTGCCAGGGCCGCATAAATTAAATTCAAGTATCTGTTTGTAAAATTGAAATTGCCCTGAAGAAGCTCCAGCGGATTCTGGCAGGAGTTGGGCTAGATGGAGTAAACCAGGGCTCCCCCCCTTTCACGCACAACGGTCGCCCTATAGCGAATAAGTGCGAAAATGTAGCCCGCGAAGAAGAAGAGGATATTAACGTTGAAATCGAATAAGTCTACTAATTTCATATGAACATACATCAAATGCCTACAAAAAACTCCCAAATCAAAACATTTTTGTGTGTCGATCTGTCTGTTTGTTCCTCGTACTGTCCGAAACGGCTGGGCCGCTTTCAATGGGACGTTCTCTGTACACAGAGATAGCTAAGATATCAAGGGTTTCGACGCGCCCCGCACTAAGAAGAGCCCGCAACAAATTCAGTCGGGTAATTTTTTTGTTATCACCATTTCACAATAATTCAGACTTGATAATACTTTCAACCCTGTGAGAGTTCCCGGTGGCCTAAACGCCTCTTTGAAGGCCGGCAACGCATCTGCAAGCCTTCTGGTTCTGCAGATATCCATGGATGGCGTTTCGCCTTAAAGATTACTTAGATAAACCACCTGCTCCTATTCCCCTTACAAAATATATATAAAGAAACACGTCCAAAGAAAAATTCTAAGAATACGATTCAACGTTAAAAACAGTAATCAACTTTCTAAAACCAGAACCTAAACTAGTCTATTAATCAGAAAATCTACACACGGTCGGGTACAAAGCAAATTCTGAAAGTACTGGTTACGTAGATTATGGTGACAGGCAAACAAACAACTTGCACGGCCGCTTTATCACCATCGATTCGAGCCCAGCCACTAATGAAAGGGGCATTTATAAATAACCAGCATCGCATGCAAAGTTTGAATTCCCGGAATGTAACCCCGATACCATCGCCGGCTCGCAGATTTGAAATGACAACAAATTTCTAAACTATCTTATATCTTTTGTTTTGTAAGAATATATATAAAGAGATAGATATACTTGCTTCACATTATATATTTGACAATATTATGTTTGTTAGGAATAGTTCATATTTTTTTTTAAAAAAGATTATGATATGTATTATACATTAACAGACACAGAAGCAAATATTTTTTCCACTATCGTTATATTTTGGGCAATTCCCACAATATCATTATAATTTATAACCTATTTGTTATCCTGATGTATAAACTATATTATTGTAAAGTTTCACTGAAATCCATTCAGTAGCTTTACCGTGAAAGAGCGTCAAACATACATCCACACATCCATGTGTACAAACTTTCGCGTTCAAATATTACTAGGAAGGATATATAAATAAAACGAAAGCGTGTTATTTATACCATTTTTAATTCTAGATTATTTAGATGCGACTCCAACTCACAAACAAAATAATGAAAAAATTTAGAACATGATTTGTAATTAACAATAAATATAAATTTATATACAAAAACAAAACAGAAAAGTCTTCTGTCATTTTTTTTACACTGGACTGTTTAAATATCGATTTTACGAACAAGATATAAAAAAATATGAGGAGTGAAATCAAACATTACGCCTTAAAGGAGTAATTTCCAATCGCCCATCGGATCTGCCACACATACTTTTTTGTACACCATGTAGAATATATTATATTTCAAGCGAAAGCTTCCGAGCACCCTGTAGCTGGGGTTATCTCGACAGCCGTATATTAGCAGCGCATCGTTTGTCTCCGGAAGTGCTTTATTTGTTCACGCTCCGAGAGTTTTATTAGAAACGGTGCAGTTTTCGCGTCTTCCCTTCGACTGTTCCTCTAGTATTACTTGAAGCTTAGCAAATTTTTGCTTAATAATTGTAAAGTAAATTCAATTATATCTTTATTTAGATAGACACATATATTATGTATTATCCAATTATAATATGACCTTGTATTTAATATAGTATTTATTTATACCAGACTTCTCGGGCTGGTCGAGATTTGCCCACAAACCTTTTTGCGTTAAATGACCTAGTATGTTGTTCTATTCACAGAAAAATAGAATTTGACAACTACCTTCTTTGACAAATACGGCTGTCACGATTACGCTTTGACATCGTCCAATACACGTGTATGTAAATGTTGTAAATCATTTAGCATTGGTGTGCGTGTGCTTTTATTATAATAATTTAGTACATTAATATTGCATATTATAAATGAAAAAACATTAGCATTCGCACACCTTCGACTATTCTTCTTCTTCCTAGCGTTATCCCGGTTAAATACCAGGGTCCGCTTAGATTGTAGAGGATGTGGCTGTGCCCATATAAAATTGTTTTGCAACCCTCTTGCACTTTCACACTTTACTCAGTTGATAGGATCCGCCGTTAGATAGGAAACCGAAACACGGAGGAGGTCGGATATCAAATATAAACCAGTGCTAGAATGGTTCACTCATCTAACACCCGGTCGCAGCAAGAGCTACTTGACCTAGCGATCGACTCAAATGCCGAGCACTGATTAGGCCTTGATTATTTATTTTAGGTTAATTAAATTAAATAATGCTAATTAACTCTAACTGTAGCTGCGTACGTGAACGTACGCAATTGCAATTCTTCGAACAAAGACAATCGAAGTTTACGTTACGCGGTCTTACCTGCTTGTAAATACGTCGCCATAAAAATAGATTGTCTATGGAGCGAACCTAAAAATAGATTGTCTATGGAGCCAACCTAAAAATAGATTCTGCCTTCCTAGATAGGTACAAAAGTATCGACTTGAATAAAATTTAAATATATGTTTGTAACTGCGAAATAATTGTAGATTATTGCACCGAGCGCAAAGTGAGTTATTAATGCACGAGTGTTATGTTGGTGGCGCGGGCACTAAATTAACACGAGTGCATTAATTACTCACTTGAGAAAGGTGCGTTATCTACTCTTCTTTCAACTTCATCGCTGTCTGTTTCTATTTTATTTAAAGTTTTCTAGTTAAATATCAAATGCGCGCCATGTTTTTTTTTTTCGAATTTATTCGGTTGATTTTTATTTCCAGCCAGTATTTTTTGATCCAATACATTTTATAATATGAAACTTAATGGGAGATATTAAACCTCTGTGGTAAATTTATATAAAAAACAATGCAGTAATTAAATTTCATACAACATTACAGCGTAGTTGAGAGAAAAATTCATTTTCTCAGTGCTCATAGGTCTTATTTACAAAAACCTTCGGTCTATCGGACGCCATCCAAAAAATGGTAATCTTTATGAAAACAAAAATTATAAAAATCATGAAAAAAAAATATTGTTTCTGTCATGGATATTTGAGTTTTTTTTTTATTACTTTCAGATTACAAAACTTACCTCCCGGCCAAAATTTGCTGGAGGCTGATCTCACGGAGCTGGCTGAGGGACTCGAGGGTAGGAGTCAAAATCCCATACCGTTATTAGTGAGTACATGAAAATAATTTATTGATTCCATTTTGTGCGCCATTGGTTTAACATTTTTTTTTTCAATTTTTTCTTCCGTCTTCGGTCTCTCTTATGGAATGTTTTTGTACGAAATGGGGCAACGGGTCTTACCTTTATTTTAAGTGACAACACACGCCCACCAAATGCACTTATTACTCTTTAATAGAAACTCTTTTTTCGTCTAAACTCGGTCTTCATCCTGTCAACTGAATTTTGTATTGAAAGACGACTTTCTCGGCAATCTATAAATTCATCGTGCAGGTCGTGCAGGCGCCAGGTCTGTCGCATTGCAGAGGAAGAAACCAAAGTTTGAAATTTCTTCGTAATGTCCATGTAGAGACGAGGTTGATCCGATTGTGGGGTGAAACGCAGATTAAATTTATGTAATTAGTTACTATAAAGCTTTTTGTCTATCACTAGCGATTTTTACAATTGAAGGGCTTAAATTGTAAAAACCGTTAGATTGTAATCTATCTCGCGACAAACTGTCGAAAAGTTTTGAACTGCTTACAATTTAACGTATTGTTTTTCGGTCGATTACAATCTATCGAAATGAAACCATCAAATTGTGTAATTATATGCGACGGAAGGAACCTCGTGGGCTATGTGGCTAAAAGTCATGTGCCCTCGTCGCCATATTTGTTAGTTAATTCGCTTAAAAAATAATTATCTTGGGTTTTTTTTTGTTTAAGTCCAAATAACATTTTTGTAATATACATAAATTGCCTGCCATATACACATAACGACCTACCGTAAGACTGGCCAATCAGGGACAGTTGATAATGTAACGCGCGAGAAATTGTAATTTAACAGTTTTTGTTTCGATAATTTATAATCTACCGAAAAATAATGACGTTAAATTGTAAGCAGTACATTCAGCTCTCAATAAATAAATAAATATATACAGGACAAGATACACGGACGTCTGTTCCTAAGGTAGACAACTTAATGCCTTTGTTCTAGGTAATAGCCGCCTGTTATACACAAATGATTTTTTTTAGAAATAAATAAATACATACATATGGATAAAACACCCAGACTCGAGGCGGTAATCGAACTCGGAGCGGAAGGCAGGGTCTCTGCCCACTGCGCCAATAGGAAGCCTCACAAGAAATTTCCTGCCTCGCGCAATAAACACTAACACGTCTTTATTATAAGAATTTACACATTACATATTATTAGTTTACAGTTTGGTTTAATGTAATATATAAAATTCTCGTGTCACAGTGTTTGTTGCCATACACCTCCGAAACGACTTGACCGATTTTTATGTTTTTTTTTTGCATACTTGGTCGTAAACTATTTTTAAAATCCTAGTCATAAGGGTGGCCCACGTGGGGTCAATTTGATATAGTTTCCATATTTATATAGTTTTACACCAAAAACTCTTGAGTATAGACTATAACAAGGGTTTTTAGCCAAAAAAAAAGTTAAATTTTATAAAAACATTGTTTATTTGGAAATCTCCACATAAAATACACATTTATCACAAATATACTAAACATTTATACGTAGTTTTATGGCACAATTATATATTAACTTTGTTAATAAATTGATCGATTTACAAGAGATGTTATTGTCAAAGTTGCTCACTCACAAGCCGGCGGTACTGTCTATGCGGCGATGATAGTATTCCTTATTTGGTAGGTTTTTTTCATTCTTATGTCAACTGCTGTACAATGTAACTTTTTTTTTTAATGTAACTAAACTCTAATTAATAAAGTATATTAATTTCAATCCTTTATTATTTTCGGCCATCCCCATCACATCTCGATGCCGATTTATGCAATTTTGAACTTTATAACAACTTTCGACATACATTTTTAAGAGAGGATTAATTGGAATTTTCGTTCAGCGCTCAAAACAATGGCGCGAAGAACCTAATTTATTTTTTAATGTTTACTTTTTTTTTAAATAGGATAGTCAACAGCTGAGACAATAAGACATTTACTTCATTATTATTATTAAGTGGGTAACATGGAAAATATTCAACTTCAATAACAGACTATCTTAGCATGCAAAATTACAAAAGAAAAAATATAAATTAAAAATTATGTAAAATTTTAACTGAGTATACTAATGAATAAGTTAGTAATGAATATTTAGAGGTAATTAATTTAAGACACAATTATACTATAACAATTTCAACAAATTACAATTACGTAAAAATGTCAAATACGTTACCAAATTTAATAAAATTCTTGGTTAAGTGTCAACAACAAACAATATGTCAGAGATTTTTACAACGTGCCAACAATATTAAATTTAACATTAAGAAACGTAAATTTAAAAATGACCAAAAGCGTGTCAATCCACGCTTATATAGAAGGGTTCCGTATCTGATACACTATAAACACATTTGATAAATAACTTCAAAATTTGTTGACCGATTTCGTTCTAAAATATTTTCCTAATGAGTTTTTAGCATGTTCTATCTACATGGAAAATTCAAGTCTCTATATCTAATAGTTTGGAAATACTAGGGGAGGGGGGGGCACCTAACGTGGAGACAGACGGACGGACAAAGCTAAATTATAAGGGTTCCTTGGAGTACTACGGAACCCTAAAAATGTCAATGTTACAGATGGTGCTAGTCTAGAAAAGATATGAATGCCCAGCAGTGGGGACAATCCAGATTTATTAACAATAAGATAATCATCATCATTGTACAAGTATATCCCCAAAATACAAATAAATATAAATAAAACATACAATAATTTACTCCTATTATTTTTACAATTATTGAAAGGTTTTAAATATGCTTAAAACCTTTACTAAAGTTATTTTAAATAGTTTGTTATTAAAACCTGATCCACCAACTTTTCACTCCATCATATCTTTACTTTTAAATTAATCATTGTACAAACCCGGTTGTACAAACAGCGACCAATTTCTCGTTAAAAGATCTCAAATTAATGTCATCCAAACTTTGCAGTGAATTTGTGCATTGAAAATATATGCGTCGAACCTAATTTACATCTCATCGTTAGCAAAACTTCTGATACGCCATTAAGAACTCAAAATACTGAGTTTAATTTGGATGAGTGGAAAAAATTCGTTGAATCGCATTTCCTTTTACGTGAATCGAATCTTTCCGCCATGTTTTATTCGAGTGTCAAACTTTGACAGTCGTACGAGAGAAATCGCAAATTGCTTCCCGGGTAAGCGCTTTTACATTAATTGTATTCCTGAGTGAATAGGGGTGTATTTATTTAAGTTGAGTTTTTGTATTGTATGCGTGTATATCTTACAATCACGTATCGTAAATCATGGGTACGAACCTTGTACTGTTAACTCATTTTAAGAATTCATTGATCAATTATGTAGAGACAGAACACAGAGCAACAGAATTTCCATTACCCGAGATAAAATTATCTGAGTCGTATCTGTCCGTCCTTCTATCGTTGAATTATGTCGGAGCCAGACATACATAGCTCGAAGTGTACATGTTTGTCCACAAAGTTCTACAAAAGTTTGCGCAGCTACACAAAGTCCCCAGGAACACTACATTATGATTGGAATGATCATTCACATGAAGTGTCTAGCTCCGATGTTATATATGTAAGTTTTAGTGCTACATTATTTAATAAAAGGTAGCGCTACGCTTCCAGCCTGGTAAAAGCTACAAGTGTAGCGCTCTTCACATAATATCGGCGTAGAATGGCGGCAATACTGTCACGTCAAGTGATTGTATAGTTGTCGCGTTTCGTTCGGTTTGCGAGAGATCCCAGTGGCCTAAATGCTTCTTTAAAGGCCGGCAACATACCTCACCTCGATGTCCAAAAGTCTACAACTGAGTGATTCTCTAGAAATTTCTTACCTCGCACAATTCCCCTCTGGAATCAGTTACCAGCTTCGGTATTTACGAACGGATTCGGACCTTCACGAAAAGAGCATATCATTTCTCAAAGGCCGGCAACGCATCTGCGAGCCCTCCGGTGTTGAAGTTGGCCATGGGTATCAGTAGTCACTTTGGTGAGTGCCGGCTGCTCGTTTGCCCATTGTTATATATTAAAAAAAACTTGCGACCTGTCCATGGGCGTTTGTAGTCACTTAAGTGCTCAATGTAAAATAAAAGAACATATATGTGCGTTTTATTTGTTTGACTCATATTTCATTTTATAATGATCATGAACTCAATAAACAGCGAGGTTTCGAGGAGGTCGTGGCCTAATCAGTGGTCGGCATTTGAGTCGATCACTAAGTTAAGTTGCTCTGGCTGCAACCGGGTAAAGAAGATGAAGGAGATGTGAATCACGACGAGACCTAATCGAAAGCGAAAGAAAATTTATTATATACTAGCGGAGGTTACGTATCCAAATAATTCATATCAAAATTTAGGACAGGCAACTCACTTGGTGACGGTTTGGCGACGTCGCCAAATTAGAAGCGTAGCCACGACTACTAGCTAGTAGCTCCACTGTCAACCGCAGGTATCTATGGCTACGTACCCGGCGACCACGCCATGGCGTCTCGAAACAGGAAAGGCTTTAAGTGTAAAGTCAATAGTGGGTATAATAAATAGCCCAAAAGAGTCGGAGTTTCAAATAAGTACCGTATACTTCAACATGAATTTAAAATGTTGTGTGAAATTGTGAATCCACTTACCTCGTAGTCATTGTATCCATTTTGTCTGACATATCCATTCAACTGCGCCTTCTTGACCATATCAGCGTACGGTATTCTATTATACGAAGATGCTTCAGGGATATTATTAATGGTAACGGATTCTGGTATTAGGTAGTTTTGTAAGTAGGTCACATCTGTTGGATTCGCCAAAGGTAACACTGGGCTGTAAGCAATATTCGTGACTTGGGTTGGCTGAGCTATGGAATTATTGGCTGAGTTTTGGCTGAGATCGTTTCTTGTGAATTCTGCGAGCGGTCTTGCTGTAACGATGAATGGTCGTTTGGGCGGTGGTGTATTGTTGCTTGGGAAGAGAACTGGACCCTTTCTGAAAAAAAAAATATCTCTTATCTACATATTTTTTTTTTAAAGAATATTAGGAATACTTTTTAGGTATGGCTAATATTCCCCTTTTATACCCTCCTACTAAGCTTAAATTTTAAACTTGTATTAAGAGTGGGTGGGACAATACCCTAACGGCGGTGGGGTTTGAAACGGGTTTCTTGCGGATTTCAATCCATACCTTATACCGTTGAGCTATTGAGGCTCAAACAGCACATATGTATGTACTGTTACAGATTTTAAAGAAACAAGTATTTCCTTTGCAAATCAAACTATTTCAAAACGACTTTGACTACCATCGCCATAATCTCCTAAACATAAAAATTCAATAACAGGTTATGTAACATTTTTAATTGCTTTTAAAATATCCTAGTTAATTTGGAACATCCAAAATGATTTACGCCAATGTCATTCAACAATGCTTCTATAATATAAAGGACATGTTTAAATAAATAAACGTAATACGTTGACATTCTATTTTATTTATATTATATAAATTTTCACTCTGACATTATTATATGTAATATTGATGATTTGATATTACTTGTCAAATTGACATTTTTTATGCACTCCACATTATTAGTACTTGACATGATTTGCAAATTTGACGTTATTTGAATAACCTTGACATTTGAAAATCGAAGTTATTTTATCCAATTCTTTTTATCCTGCTAATTAAATTAAATTAATTATTGTTATCTCATTTTGTTCATACCTTCCAACTTTAGTATCTTATAAAATTATAGTGTAATAAAATAGTTCCGATATAAAATTTATCCATTAAATTTGCAACGGGGCACCATGTACGATGTATAAATTATAAACATGTGCAATTAAATAAACGAATATGAATATGTGGTCTGCTTCTAATTTGAGTGCTAGTATCAAACAGCATTAATTAAGTTTTCTTCCTAGTGCCGGTCTATTACCAGAGTCCGCTTAGATTGCAGAGGATCTGGCAGTGGGGAGAGTTAAGATGACCAAACGGCCGTCTGACATCATCCCCTTAACCCCTATGATCTCTACAGTCACACGACCAGTAACACTCAGTAACATTAACCGGAATCTACTGTTTTATGTGCCTTCTGAAACAGGCAAGAGATATCCGACTTCGGATATCTGGAAACCAGTGTCAGAATGGGTCATCGCGTCCCGACAAGAGCTACTTAACTTAGCGTTCGACTCAAACGTCGATCACGGATTAAGAGACGACCGCCACAAATACCATTAATTAACTAATTATAGTTAATTTATCTAAGTTATAATCATAGAGGTAGCAATACCCGACTGTCCATACGATGAAATTAATGTTAATATTAGACAGAAATAAAAAAGAAATTACAGTATAGTTGACTCAATAATCACCGCACAGCGAATCAAAGCTAGTTCTAATGAGATCAGAGGCTGCCTCTTTCTAAGGTTAGCATAATTTACAGAAAATATATTAACTGTGCAGTCTAGTATTACCATGTCTATGGTTATAATGCTAACCTCTAGATTGAACCAAATCAATAACAAGTTTCAGTTTCCAATATCGCTGTCGGAAGACACATTTGAAGCCATTCGTCGAACAAGTTCAACTCGAATTTCATTAAACAATACTCGTTAGCAAGAATAGTTAAAAGTT
Organism: Charaxes varanes; assembly: GCA_024363005.1. Taxonomy (NCBI): domain Eukaryota; kingdom Metazoa; phylum Arthropoda; class Insecta; order Lepidoptera; family Nymphalidae; genus Charaxes; species Charaxes varanes. Next base: position 1,682,161 of record JANCMC010041502.1, read on the forward strand.
TCTCCATCTGTCGGTGTGTTTATAGCTTTTATGTACTTCCCATTAATCGAATCCATCACTTGAGAGGGTTTGTTGGGTTTTGATTAATTTCAAGGTAAATTTGTGGTTCAAGACATTAAGAGGGATGAGGCTTTTGTTTATTTCTCTTATTAAACAACTGCTTCATTCCTCATGCATTACATTGCATTATTTAATACAAACGAACGCTGCTGATTCCTTTGTGTTAGGGATTTTGAACTAAACTCTTCTTCTTGGTGTAATGACATTATAATAATATTAAACAATGCTAATAACAATATTATGACTGAATAGACGGGGTTTTATTTTTGTATGAGTGTATTTATATTGGACCTCCTCAAATTTTTTTCTTAAATTGGGAGAGGCGTATACCCTATCAAGGAATTCCTATAAATAAAAATGAAAAACAATCTTTTACTTTATATATCAATACGTAAGCGTTCTTAGCCGACTTAAAAAAAGGCGGCATTAAACATTATTAATTTTGTCACTAAAACACTGCGAAATTACCATAATTCAGATTTTTTACAACTAATTTATGTATCCTCGTATGTGAAGTCACGTTTGTTATTATAAGCGCTAAAATAAACTCATCTTTACTCGTCCTCTTTTGTATGCTCAGTCATAAAGCGTCTGCCTGCAAGGTGCGATGGACGTAGCATAAATACACTAAGACCACATTTAACAATTTTAATATTTTAAATATTTAGGTAGTGTATGAAAGACTTCTTCTATTTGGAAAAATCTGCGAATGAAAAGAGAGTAAATTTGTGCACCTCTAACACTACCTTCAAAGCACAATACTGTACTGATTCGCTATCGCAATCACAGAGCACATTTCGCTCTAAAGCTGAAAGCCATATCAAGAACACAGACACAACAAAGGAAAACAAAATCACAAAACTTAACTCCAGTAGTGCCGTCAAGAGTGAAAACATTATGTTTTATTATACATATTTTGTGGTCCGATAAGGGTGAAGGTGTCGCAAGTTTAATGGTTTTTTCGCACCTCAATAATGCACAACACGGCTAACGCTGTTTTTACTTCAAAAACATTGGTTATTTGTAAGGTCGGTTTATGGACCATAATATTACGTGATAAGACCGAATGTTTATTCCGCTCATGTCTCTCTATCGCTTGTTCCGCGCTCTCGCTTGCACGTTCAACTCAGGCGGAACGTGACAATGTATCATGCTTTTTCGTGCATGCAGATGGCGAGCATCAATTTAAAAGACATTATCACACCAAAAATAATATTTTACAACTCACAATTTTGGTACTTCCTTCGAATATTCTTCTTTATGATGAACATACGATGTTTAGCAGATTATAACGCCACATTGTGGTTCTTGAGGCTTGCAAACAGAAGTTGCAGAAGCCTGGCTGAACACATCATAGCGGATAACCACTGATTTAGCGTGTTCTGCAGTGGCTAGTGGTAACTTCATCCGTGTCGCTGAAGACCAGGGTTAGCCACGAGATCTGTGTAGCCGAAGACCAGGCTGAGTCACGTGATCTGTGTAGCCGAAAACCTAGCTGAGTTACGAGACCACGAAAGAGGTCTATATCCAGTAGTAGATTGCCGCAGATTGATGATAAAGATGAATTGTAGCATTCCAGTTCATCACGGTTTTCAACAAACTCTTGATTGTACCAATTTTATATAACTGAACTTGATGGAGAACTATTAAAGTTGACTGCTGAAGTGTTTACTGAACCCCTCGAAATCCAATTTGCGATATCCCCCGCAAACAGACGTCTACATTTTAAACAGTATTAAACGTTGCGTTTATTTTACTTTCTCGTTTAACGTTCTAAAGTAGTGATGTGACACATCGTTTAATGTAATACATATCCGCCAAAACGGATACGGATACAAATTTTCTCATTCAGACAATTGACATACAGATGCAAAAAGTTAGATTTATAAAAAAAAGAGAAGAGTAATTGTAAGTCTGGGGTATATGGGGTAGAAATATTTACATTTATAATAAACTAGTAGTTCTCCGCGACTTCATCAGTGTAAAATTATGTGAAAAAGTTTAGCGTGATGGTATATAGCCAATAGCGTTTCTCGGTAAATGCGCTATCTAGCACCAAAAGAATTTTTCAAATCGGACCAGTAGTTCCTAAGACTGAGCGCGTTCGAGCAATTAAACAAAACTCTTCAGTTTTTATATTAAAAAGTATAAGACTTACAAAAAATGAATATTGAATATAAAGAAATTAGGGATATGGTTAATTTCATATTCCAGAAGATGCAGATACGGATACAGATATCTGGCACATCTCTAGCTCCAAGTAGCAGTTGTAAATGGTTTTAATTAATTTCCACAGTTCAATTCTGTCTTTGTCACTTGTTTTTCTTTACACATCGAAATATCCCAAACCAGAGGTTGGCAACATTTGGCATGCAAGGGCCACATCGTTAAAAAATGAGATGCAGGCGGACCATATTGATAAGAAATTAGACGTAAGCGGGCCACACTTATAAAGTAATTATTTGGAAATAGGTATCTAGTTACCTATTTATGTAGCTGACATTATAAGCTACATTAAAAATACAAAATTTTAGTACATCACAACAAAACTTTGCGCTCGTGTAATATAATTATAATATATTTATAGGAATTAAATTGCTATCTGCTATATCTATGCTATGCAAAGAGAGCGGTCGCGGGCCACATGCGGCCCGCAGACTCGGCGTTGCCAATCACTGTGACCTAAACAAAAAAAACAACTACGCAAACAAGTCTGGAGTTTAATTCATTTGTTATTTTTTCAGCTACTTTGGGTTCCGTACCACAAGGAACTCTTATAATTTAGCTCTATCCATCCGGATATTCATTTCACAAAGCTCACCTTGTTATATCTGATGCCAATATAAAAATATATTAAAGTTCCGATTTTTATATTTTATCAAATCCTATGTGGTATTTTAGCCTTAAATTCCCTTAATGACTTTAAAGAATTTAGATATTTTATTATATGAAGATAATACTTTACATATTAAATGCTTATTATCTGGACTCACGGTAGTGAACGAGACAAGCGAGGCGCGAGGGCACTATATACCTATTTTTCGGCATGTTTCATCGTTTTTTTTTAATGCTCTTTACATATATACTTAATCGAATTAAAAAGAATGCGTCAGAGATTTTTATATGTATCAGTATTGATTTTTGAATAGTAATAAAATTTTTCAATTTTACATCCCTAACAAAAAGCACATCATTATTGTAATGGATGTCACGCGCTGCAACTCACAAGTGCACTAAAGGCGGTAACCATGTTACCTTACAGTTTTTTTACAATAAAATAACTCTTATTCCCTTTAAATAAGGTCCAAACTGTTCAACCGAATATGTTTGCGACGCTCATGACTAGATGGCGCGACATCCGAGAGAATGACACATTAGCGACATCTCTCGCCGGTAGTGAGAAAATTACGCGGGAATTGTAATCTCGAGGTTTGTGGGCTTTTAGTGACGCTCTTGTAATCACTTGAGAGGCGTCGCGGGCGACCAAAATACGATTTTTACGAAAATTTGTGATATACGAATTTAACTGCTTAATGTAAAATGACTATGGTTGCCAATTTTTTTTTGTTTTAAACGACCGCTTCGGTAGTGAAGCGTGGTTTAAAGTTACCCATAACTTTGATTGTGACACAAAGTTTAGATTTTGTTTTTAATTTTGTAACAAAACTCATTGTAAACCTCATTAAATTGCACATTATAAATCACAGAGGTATGTCTAATATGGAAAAGCTCGATTACATTATATCTCTGCAGGCGCATAAAACAACTATCTATTCATTTAGTTCATCTCCTAGTAATAAGTATGTAAGTAGGAAGGTAGCTAGTAATAGGTAGGTAGATTAGATCAGCTTTTAAATAAAAAAAACCACATCATAATATATTCGTTTGTTTAAGAGTTATGTCACAGTTGTGCCACAGACAGACAAAATTACGCACCAACACGTCAAACTTATACCCCTCTTTCACCATTGGGAGTTAAAACGCGTCTCAGATTAAATATACGTTATTAATTATTAATAAAGTATTTTTAATCTGATTATTATACTAATTATTATTATTATTATAATCGATTGATTGTTATCATAATAATCAATCGTAATAGAGTGATTTTTTTATTTTAATAGTTGCTTATATTAAATTATTAAACCAAAATATACGCGAGGTTAAGACGTTCTTATCGCCTGGCCTTCTAATTAAGATAATATACTAAAAAATAATGACACGTCAAAATAAAACAACACTGTTTTTTGTTTACATGTACAAAGTTATCACAATCATTGTTTCAACTCTGGATAAGGTTTAAAAAAATTTAAAACCTATATAATCTATCTAAAAAGAAATAAATGTTGCTATGCGCAAAAACTCGATCACGGTTCTACCAATTCGGCTCATTTTTTTTTCGTGTGTTTCTTAGGGTACATGGAAGGTGTAATAAAGAGAAATAATATGATATTTGTGCCCTGTTGTGACGAAGTCTGTCTGAATTGCACTCCATTGTATGGCAAATTTTGGCATGACATGGTATTGACTTAGTAAAATCCCTCACCACCTCTTCATCACCATCTTGCAAATAAAAGAAAAGGCCATATTCATTTATCAAAGGTCGGCAAAGAATATGGGAGCTGGAAGTTATCCACGTGGTTACAGGAGAGTGTGTACAAGTTGGTCTGATAGCATAGAGGAGGCGGTGGGGGGTAGTATACAGCGTGCCGTCCATTCTGCACATAATTGTGACTTATGGAGACTGTTTGTTTATGATCACGGTTCTCAGTTAAGATGGAACGAGGAAGAAGAAGAAGAAGAAGTTATCCATGGACCCCAGGTGATTTGGTATTATTCGGTACCAAGGCAAAAAAATTCCCCGCTAAGCCGATACAGATGGTACCAACTTTCTCAAAAGTCGCTGGATCGACTTTGATAAAGTTTATATGGGACGACATTTGAAGTATGGTCTATACAACTTAAAAAGAATCATCAAAATCGGTTCATAAATGGCGGAGTAATCGCGTAACTTACATACAAAAATTAAAAAAGAGCATACACTCGAATTGAGAACCTTCTCCTTTTTTTGAAGTCGGCTAAAAATTTAAAAAAAAGTTTAACTATTAACGTAATTTGAATCCTTGAGTATAAAAGATGCATATTCCCATTGCATGCAGATGCATCCGCAATGCGGGCTCCATAATAATAATATTGTAAAACGTAGTAAACACGTATTATACAAACAATTTCTCAGTACCTATATATTTTAATTGATATACCTACTGCATTATGCAATCCATTAGTAATGCAAATCTGTATCTAGACCTAGAGTGGGACAGATATTTAATATTTAGCACCAGTCACTTCCTAACTGCGTAGTTCAAGCGATACCATTTGAATTACTATTATTAAAGCCTATGAAAAGAAAATTTATGCAACAAAATTACAAATCCAAGGGATGAATCTTGCTTTTTATCTGTCTGATAACTGATCCAATCTACCACAGGTACGCGACCCCAAACTAACCTAGCTCCTCCTGCATCGTCGCCTGGAACACGCATCGCTTACCTTTGTTTGTTCTTTAGTGATTGGATTAAAGAGCTACTTAACAAATTTTAAAAGCATATTTTGTCTTATTTATTTTAATTCATTTTAAAAATATGATGAAGTAAAAGGTATAGTCTTAAAATATAATTATTTATAATGTCTGTTTTTATAAAGAGTAGTAATTTTATTTTATACGATGGCTATTCTGATCTGTACAAAGCAACGCGAGTTGTGTCAGTCGAAGATTATTGCGATTTCATACAATAGTTGTAGATTCAGTGAAAAAATGTGATATATATTAAACACGTTATAAATAAAACCGATAAATATGTATGTTAAGAATTCATTTTTCTGACGACTGTATATTTTCATTATTTAAGCTAGAAATTTTCTATATGACTTGATGTGTCAAATTTTAGGGCTGACGAGAACACAATAAATTAATACTCATCACAGTTCCTAATTCAATTGGTCTCCTGGTATTAGTGATATCTTATAAAGTAAAATGAGCTGTTAAATTTAATAAAATCATAATTACTTTGTTGATTGTTTTGTATCCGAATTTACATCTGTTTAATCATTACTTTCACTCAATTCAAAAGTGGTAAAGCCACTACCTTTGCGTTTTTCCCAATTAGACATTTAAAAAAATATATATTACGTTTACATTGCACTAACAACATATTTTGTACAGGCTGCGGTTCATTTGATCACTAAATTTTTGTCGTAAAATTTTATTAGATATGTAAAAGATTTAGTATATTTACACAGTTTTATGTACACATTTATCAGTTTTGTTTGTCTTAAATGCAGTGGATCTCGTGTTGTGATGTGTGTACTAAGTGATTTTATCTTTTCGTATTTTAAAATCCTTTTTGAGTCATAAAAATGGCCAAGAAGTCTGAGAACACTGGTGGTAAGCTGATAACAATATCAGTGGTGGGACTTTCTGGTGAGTTTTTTCTTAAAATATGTTAATAATTCGACAATACACTTATAACAATTTCAATACACATATTTATCATTTTTTTCCCATTTAACATATACCTTCTATATTTTTCGATAGAATAGATTAGTAAATGTAATTATATTATTTTGTTTATGTACCAATTATGACCAAGTAAACAAACAGATTTTAACACATTATGTTTCTAAACATATATTTAAACAAAGCATTTTATTTTAAATTAAATATGTACTCTGCACATTATTTATACTCTAAAATTATTTTAATATCTACAAATAGATTGTGAATTTAATATTATATGTTTATTATATTGCATGGAAATTTAATGTTTCTGTAAAGTAAATTACTAATTTTGATGTAGCTTAGTAAGAAACAATTGTATATAAATACCAATAAATAAACCTATTTATAGATTTCGAAATCCTTGTACTTCAGCAGCAACATCAAGAATTAAATAAGCCTAAATGATTGAGAGGAGACTGCACTTAAAGAAGTAAATGATAGATTTCTAGGATACCTATATATATGTTTTTATATGATGTTCATTTCATATAGATATACTAATCTTTATTATCTATTAGACTTTCAATTCTCTCATATTATAAACTAGCAGACCTGGTAGAAGTTTGCTTGCCTGAATGTTTTTACTTACATTCTATTATCATATATTCAAAAATTACTCATAACAGACAGACTTGACAATTTTTTTTAATTATACAAATCTCATTGTGACAACAATAATAAAACTATTATCTAGCGGAGTTAAGCACTTACATACATTTTAGAATTTTTTTTTTAAAGATTGGTAACTTTGACCGATGCATCACTTTTAAACAATATTCATTTCTTTACATCTGCACACATTTTGTTAATGTTATGTCAAACACTTTTAGGTAACATGAAAAAAAGTTTCAATTTTCAAAAGCTAAAGTTACATTTGGGAAGCCTTGGCCTAGTACTGGGATATTATAGGCTATTTGGGAAGCCTTGGCCTAGTACTGGGATATTATAGGCTATTTTTTTTAAAAAGGTTACATTATAAATAATTTAATATGTTGGTTAAGTATCCTTAAACTCTCTATTTTTCCCACACAAGTTTTTATTTAATAAGAACCTTCTCCTGACAATAACAAACACAACATAACTTAAAAAAAAAAAACGAAAAAAATTGTGGTCCAGCAGTTTTACACCTAAACCGATGAACCAATTTTGATGAATTTTTATATAGAGATAGAGTAGACCTTGGGTATGATGAGCTTGAGGTTAGAGCATGGGCTGCTCTGTCACCCAAAAATAAAATTTGAAAGGGGTAAAGTAGAAGTTGAAAGCGTTTATTCATACAATGTATCAACTCTAGTCTGTCATTTTTGAAGATTAGAAAAATTTAACTTAATTCTTGGGCTACTGATTAAAAATGGGCAAATATCTACTTCAGTATTTGTGCAAATTTTATCTCTAAGGGGATGAAATTAGAGTTGAAACTTTGATCAACCTTTCAGAGGCAGATAGCCGATTTTATAAGGCACAAGAATTAGGCAAAAGCTTTAATATTTTTAACCATGTTACGTAATTTAACAAGGATGGAGTCATGGGTAACAACTAGTTATTATAAAAACATTCTAGTTAGAAACACAGCATCTGTATATTGCAATGTTATCACATCTTATTTCTACTTCCTGTGCTATGCAGCTCTCCTGTAAATCATTGCCTTATCAATAAACAAACATTTGATAACAGCCTCTCTGTTCATTCTATGATGTAGTGTTCAAAATATTTAGTGAGCTGTTTTATATATATATGTCAAAATTTTATTAATAAACTTAATTGAACTAATTTTTTATATATTTGTTAAATTTTACATAATATATAAATTAAGTCTAATTACAGATTCTTTGTTTATCAACAGTCTTCTAAAAGAAGGAGATTTTAAGTTTGGCTGCTTTTTTTCATGTTTGTTATCTCAGAACTTTCGACGGGCTGAATCGATTTTGATAATACTTTTTTGATTTGATAGCTGATCCTCCCCATGTGTTCCCATTTCAATTTGGTCCATTACTGACAATTTCACAAGTCTGATATTTCTTTTTAAAGAAAGAAATATCATTGTTTCAAACATACATTATTATTCTTTGTTTTTGATTCACTCTATTTTTCTGTTATGAAACAAACTTGAGGAACTTAATCAGTTATTTTTTTTTAATGTTAAAATGATTTGCAAATTTGCCAGCCTTGTTTCCAGCCATTATTCCCCCTACACACATATTTACAAATTGTTGCGAAAAAACAGCAATTAAATCAACATACATTTTTCATACACACCTATCAATAAAACTGTGCAATTTAAACTGTACAATTTTTTTTGCAACTTCAAATTGAAAAGTGTGTAGTAGCTGTTATATGTTTTTTATCATATTATTCAATTTAATAAATTTATACCCTTATAATTTAGCTCTGTCCGTCTGTCTGCTCATAAGGAGATCCCCCTCCTAGCATTTTCATACTATTACATGTAGAGACTTGAAATTTTCCATGTTGATAGAACACGCTGAAAACTCGTTAGAAAAATTAATTTGAACGTAATTGGACAAAAACTTTTGAAGTTGTTTAACAAATACATTTATAGCAAAGCAGATACGGAACCCTCCTATATAAGCGTGTCTTGACACAGTCTTGGCCATTTTATTTTAAAGTTTTGATGTATTTAAATTAACAAACATATATGTATGGCAGCAGCATGTAAATATTAAATAACATTTTGTTTTGTTTAAATTTACAGGTACTGAAAAGGAGAAAGGGCAGCTAGGGGTTGGGAAATCTTGCCTTTGTAATAGATTTGTTCGCACTGATGCAGATGATTACAATGTGGACCACATTTCTGTTCTGAGTCAAGTGAGTTTTACATGTAAAATTTTGGTGTCTCTCTCTTCCTGGACTATACCACATGGTGCTGAGAGCAGCTTTACCTTATTCCTTCAATTAGCCCCATCCTTGACCTCAGCTTCGGAAACCTTTAACATCCTTTTATCCTCTGACACTACATCTTGCCATTTTATTTTGGGTCTATGCGGAGATCTTCAATCTGTGATGGACAGCTGCAGTGCCAGATTCCCTGCATAATTAGATGGTCTCCTTTTCACATGACCATACATACCAACACAGCAGGGATTCCTGCATCTTTTTTACTTAGCCTATTGTGTCCCATTGCTGGGCAAAGGCCTCCCCCGTCTCGATCCAACTTCCTCTTTCCTGGGACGATCTCGTCCATGTCATCCCCGCAAAGTTATCCAAATCCTCGCGCCACCTATTCCTCGGCCTGCCGTGTTGTCGGCGGCCATTGGTGTGCATCTAGGAAGTCGCGATATTGGCCCACCTTTGCGGGTCCATTCGAGCTACATGCCCAGCCCATTCAGCCTGTCACTCATTGCTTGGCAAAGGCCTCCCCCGTCTCGATCCACCTTTCTTATTCCTGGGACGATCTCGTCCATAACATCCCCGCAAATTTATCCAAACTGTCGCGTCACCTCTTCCTCGGCCAGCCGTTCGTCGGCGGCCATTGGTGGGCTTCCAGGACGTCACGATGTTTGCCCACCTTTGCGTATCCATTCGAGGCATAAGCCCAGCCCATTCCCACCTCAGCTTTGCGTACTTCTTCCCTACATCCACCATCCTGCATCTTATCATCGTATATTTTATTTTAGTCCGACTTCAGCGGTCGTGTCGTGAACAACGATCACTTTCTTTATTGGGGCAACGTGCAGAAGGAACAGGATGAGCAGGAGTATCGATTCGAAGTGGTCGAGCAGACGGAGTTCGTCGACGACGCGTGCTTCCAGCCGTTTAAAGGTTGGTACAGTTTAATCTTATTAAAGATTCTTCGAGAAGATCGTTATGTCTATTAACTTTATTTCGTTTACAAATTGCTTACAGGCACATTTTCAAAAATATACGTTAAAAAAAGGTCACTGGGTATTTCATCTAAATTCCTTTTTTAAATACGTACTGACAATCTTGCATGTCCTTGCCTTTTAACAATATTTTTAAAAACAGCACCGTGTTTACGTTTTTTGTCCCGCCAATTTTAAACTAGTTTTCATTATCTTTCTTTTAAACCATAAAAAGCAACGACCGTGCGACTTAGTGCACTTATTATTTTACAATATTTGACTGTATGCTGACGCCCATCGAACTTATTTGAATTTCGAACACTGAGCATACTTTTAGGTATCTATATAGACTAGAGATCACAGCTCACAGTTGACTGACTCGTTGGCGCAGTTGGTGCAGTGGCAGTGCTTACCGCTCCGGGGTTGTGGGTTCGAGTCCCACCACGAGTCTGGGTGTATGTGTATATAAATTTAAAAAAAAATTGTGTATCAGTCAGCTGTTACCTATAACACAGGGATTAAGTTACCCACCTTAGGAACAGACGACCGTGTGTTTATAGTCCTATAGTATTTATTAATTAGTTTCAACTTGTTCTAGCTCGTAAGATTAAAAAAATATATAAACTTATTTTTCTTTTAAGTATAAGGCGTTCAATACTCGTCATTCGTTTGCTTTATAGGATGACCCGTATCAAGGAAAGCCACTTTGAATCTCCTTACTACATCTACTCTTAATGTAATTCAATTAGGGTAATGTCATTTCTATCTTTCTATTGATGTCTCTTACAACATATTCTCAGGACGTGGTTAATATTAAGTTCTTTAATATTTACCTAGTATATAAAAAAGTATCTTTACAGTTCTTACGCGGGTCGTTAGTATCTATATACTATTAATAGATAAAGCTGAAGGCTTTGTTTGCTTGTTTGCTAGAACGGGCTAATCAGAAGAACAACTGGTCCGATTTGAAAAATTATTTCAGTGTTAAATAGCCCATTTATTGAGGAAGGCTATAGGCTATATATCATCACGCTAAGACTAATAGGAGCGGAACACCAATGAGGAATGTTTCGAAATCGGGGTTTTTTTTCTTTTTTTCGAAAATGCTTAAAGTTTCGCAAAAATCATGTATGACAGAATTGTTCGTTTTTAAATGTTCTAAATAAAAGTCTGCAACAGCATAGGTCTATCTTTTAAGATTGGCTCACTATAACCTTTTTAATGCTAATGAAATTTGCTCTAAAATAATGCATTCTTCGTGAAGGTTTTTTAATAGCATTATATGAATCCTTATGCACAAACCTATTTTTTAAACTAAGTGATAAGAGTGGCCCACGAGGACGCGCGAAGCCGCGGGCTACAGCTAGTGTTTATATAATTCTATTCTCTTTAATACGTTCCAAAGCACTTGTAAGTAAAAAAGGCATGCCACCAAAATATCTATTGTTTGGCTTTCTCGCTTGTAAGCTCGGCTCATCCGGAACGTGACGATGAGTCACGTTTTTTCGCTCACGCGGACGAAGTCGCGCGGTACAGCTAGTGTTTATGTAATTCTATTCTCTTTAATTCGTTCCAAAGCACTTGTAAGTAAAAAAGACATGCCACAAAAATATCTACTGACGCTACACGTATATTCGAAATCTCGTAATGGAAATCCTCAACCTTAATGCACTGCGTCGCGTCGGTATTTATTTCCTCCGACTACATAGTTCATATCCGCTTGCTTAATGAGGAAATGACCAAAGAGACAAGCGATAATGTTAGGATTGATAAATCTCATCTCACATTAGTATACTATTGTGCGAGCAACTTGATGAGTGATTTTTTTTTATTATTTAAAGTTCACAAAACTGATATTCAATTATTCACCGTATACATGGAAACGTTCTTAAAATTAAGTATAGAATTAATACCTTATATAAGTGAAGCTAACATGCTTCACGGAAATTTATTAATAAAATATATAAAAAGTATAATTGATTGTTTTTAGAAAATCGAAACTATGAAAAAGTAACCGAAAATATAAAAAATAATCAAAGTTATTTTTAGTGCCCTTTTCCGCTTAATGGAGGCAAGAAGGCAAGAATAGATGAATTAAATAAACAAAGCTTTTCAGGGTTCCGCAGTCCTTCAAGGAGCCTTTATAGTGTCGCTCAATTCGCTAGTCTGTCCGTCTGTCCGGCCGCAAGGTGGTCCCCCATGGCGGAAAATTTCAAGGCTCTACATATAGAATTTGAATTTTTCCATGCTGATAGGAAGAAAAAATATTTTGAGCGAATTGAAGCAAATACCCATTATCCCATGTCTTTCATAACTTTAGTAAATATTCTTTATCGATCATTTTTGTGTAAGGCAATCTACGGAACAGCACTAACTGGGTCTTATGTTTCACATTGTTAATCATCAAAGCTTCGTGTAACGTACTTACTTGATATATAATATATTACGATTTTTGATGTTTTGTCATATAAAAGGGAAACTAAAAGGATTTCTTGTAGGACTAAGGAACCCTAAAAATATGTATTTAGTACGTACATTATCTGACAACTGTCTCTTTGAGTAGCGGTTAACAAACGGAGGCGTAGACGATCGTTACTGTTATAGTTATTGCTCTGTTGTCTTTGTCTCCAGTAATAGCTGGCAACACTTTACTGAATATTTTGCAGGACCAAGTGCTTTATGGGTACTGTGGTTTATTGGTTTAATACGGTTTGACTCCTTTTTGCAAATAGCTAAGAAAATATTTCTCACAGCATTGATTTCAAGTAAAAAAAGCTTGAAAAAAATAGTTCTCTCTAAAGTCGGCTTACGGACAATAATTTATGTGATATCATTTGCTGTCGCGTGTACGCTTCGCTCAAGCGGAACGTGACAATGAGTCGTGCTTTATTTTGCGTGCAGCCGGCGTTCATCGATTTAAAAGATGTTATCACGTGACAAGTTTCGCTTGTTAGTTACATTTTTTAAATAGAGTTCAAAGAAAATAACCTTAGTCCTTTACTTTATTAACCTACATAAATATCTCAGTTATATATTGCCACACCGTCATATGCAATTATGAGTTTGAAATGTATGAATGGATTAATATTGTAGGTGTATTATATTGTTGTTGTATGTGTCGGAGAGTGGTCTAAGTGTGGGGAGGCCTTTGCCCAGCAGTGGGATATTATAGGCTAATTTTTTAAAAAATGTGTATAATGTTGTTATCGTGTTATATATCAACTGTTCTATACCATATATAGAAGATACATACACACATATGTTTAGAACAGACAATGTGTTTTAGTGAGTTTTTCTATATATTTTAACAACAAAAGTTACAGCGCTGCATTCATCACATGCTTCGAAACTTTAGTCTATATACATATATAACAAATCCAAATGTCAAGGGCAGCAAATCAAAGGCAGTTTATAGTCAGTAGACATCCGCTACGAATTGTTTTTGATATTGCCAGGTTAAGATATATGGGCTCTCGCAATTTTACACGGAAGAAGTCGCAGGAAACAGCCAGTACACTATAATAAAATGGCCAAGAACGTGTGAAGACACGCTTATATCGAAGGGTTCCGTATCTGATACACTATAAACGTATTTGTTAAATAACTTCAAAAGTTGTTGTCCGATTTCGTTCAGAATAATTTTCCTAATGAGTTTTAAGCATGTTCTATCAACATGGAAAATTTCAATTCTCTACGTCTAATAGCTTGGAAATGCTTCGGGGATTACCACCTTACGGCAGATTGACGGACGGTCGGACAGAGCGAAATTATAAGGGTTCCTTGTAGCACTAAGGAACCCTAAAAAATATTTTGTCATAAACCTACTTATATACATATGTATAGTAACTTCTTTATCTATAGTCGATATTTCTTCACGTGTGCAGGTAATTTCGTCGTCAACCCATTTTATTTGATAGGGCCAGATTTAGGAGATCTCTTTAATTTTACGCGAACAAATTCGCGGGAAAGAGCTAGCCTAATATATAAGTGAATGTAAGTAAATACATTTCAATTGTCAAAAGATTTAGGCCATACAATATATATTCCATTCTCCCAAAGAAAAAGTTCGCAACAAAAGGGAAAATACCAATAAATAAATCCGGGGTAAAACCGCGTTTTCTTTATTACGCTTGTGTAAACTTAAACAAGTATTCCTCGGGAAAAATTCAGGGGCACGTAATACTCGGGGCAAATACCCGCGTAATCCGTACTCGAAATGAACCCCCTTTATGAAGTATGGTGTTTGTTTCCCTTCATTTTGTAGCACAGATGCGACTAAGAATTGCCGAAGAGCCTTCATAAAAGCCGCTCTTAGAAACCGTAGCTTATTAAAGTGTTTGTTAATAAATTATGTGGAAAAATTCGAGGGCGAAATATTTTTTTGAGGTTATTAAAACATTTAAAACGTTGCTACTGATTACTAGTACAACCAGTATTACCTATCTATATCTATAATCTACATCTATCTATTATATATATATATATATGTATTACTACGTTAAGCAAAATCTTTAGGTACCATTTTACGAAAATTGCGAGGACGGAGGAGTATAAAATTTGGCACAATTGTAGTTGATAAAGAGGAAGGTGTGTGAATGCTAATATTTTTAGTAATATGCAATATTATAATATTATACTGGAGCCAGACATAGCAGAAAAGTTTTTGTACATTTTGACATTGAAGTCCATATAGTACTGCAAAACTTTGTACAGTGACACAAAGTCCCCGACCACACTATATGACCATTCAAATGAAGCTATATCTGGCTCCGGCATTAAATAAAACCACACGCACAATACAATCTTCAGTTTTAGATTGCTTAGTGCCAAATTTTATAGTTTAACATGCTATATTTAAATACAATTCAATAAATAATCTCAAAGAAGTGATAAAGAGGAAAAAATACAATGTTTTATCTATATAAAAATCTTTATAGATTTTGCTAAGCTAATATTATATATTAGCTTTAAACTTTAGCTATTAAACCAGTTTCTTTCTGGGTACACTACAGCTGTGCGCAACAAAACTAAACATAACTCTGCCAGTTTGCGATTTTAGACGTGCAACAGTTAATTGTTATTAAATTGCAGTCAATTTACAAATCGATCCAAATAAAATTACAAATTCGATGACATATGTACAATTTCTTCCAAAGTAGGTATACAACAGAAATGTCATACCAGCAACTTAATACTTACTTTTATGTTCGAAACGCAATGCCAAATGAAGGTTCGTGCTTCCATTTTCACGTCGAGGATTCGATAAGTGGGAGTTCTAATTTCATTCGTGGTAGCAATAATTACACGACTCCTCGGTACTTTGTTTGCTATAACTTATAAATCCACATAATCACACACAAAATCCACATTTTTGTACATAATTAATAAAATTTGAGGCTTTAATTTAAATTATAAAAATCAAAATGTCATATGTAAACTTTACTATCGGATTTCCGTAAGCAAATCTATTGATTTGTATAGATTCAACCTTCAAATTGGCCGTAAAGGTGTTGCGGCAAAACCGTCTACCCTTGTGGGCTTTAATCCAACAGGTAGTGAGGTGAAACCCTCGACCCTTGAACCCCGACCCCGCGAGCTGTGAACCCTCGTCGTTCACACGCCCTGATCCCATGTTGCTAAAGGATATTTTTTTTTGACATTTTTATTTTGTTATATTCTAAATCAGTTTATATATAAATATAAATTTTCCATTTGTAATTAATATTTCTTTTAACGTAGTTCTTTAGTTTATTTTTTCTCATAAGCTTATAGTTGTATACCACCTTAATTTATACTATGTCTACTTTCAAAAACCTTGAGAGCAAAATTTTTGTTATTATTTTTGTAATTTATTTATTTTCTCGATCTTCCCGCATTAGAACAACCCTAAAAAGGTACTGTAATTTTATGGAGACACGCAAAAAGTTCATTGTTTTTGTTTGTATTTTTTTACTTCTCGAATAAACGTACTTTGGGCATAAGTGGTATTCCACTTTTTGGATTCTTACATCACCACGCAGTATCTATCGATGTAGTAATGGAATTTATGTGAAGAACTTTCCGCCGTTGCTGAAAGTCGATTAAATATTAACTACCGAAATAAAATTTCACCTTTCAATATATTTGGCGAGTTACCCTACGTGTGTGTCTCTATGGAAGCGTAAGGCGCACGATAAGAAAGCCGAAACGTGCGTCGAGTTTGTGATGGAAAATCACTAGTGCTGTGCTTTATTTCGTATTATTTTTTAAATATTATCAGAAGTATTTGACAACGGGAAATTCAATGCAGTACCTAGAGTTTGAATAGGGCAAGCCGAGAGCTTACATTTGTAGATACCTTTTTTTTTTGTCGCTGGCAAGTGCTTTTACCCACAGCCCCGCTCACAAATATCTACTCTTTTGCTGGCATAATCTACGCACGTAATTAATTTAGACAAACCAAGCCAAGTAGCAGATCATGGTAGACGGTAGACTGACCTTAGTCTGCAGTTTAAATTAGTTTGACAGTAGAGTCTACCTCCTAACGAGGCTGGGGTTTCGAAGGAACCTCGTATCGTAAAAAAAAATCCGGTATATTCGACGATGTAACGAGTGCTCTGTCAAGAGTGCCTCTGAGAAGAAGTAATGCAGTTGATCTAGTGCCAGTATAGCATTTGGTATGTGGTATTGGTCAAATTTCTCTTTTTACTACCGTATCTTTTTCTTGTGACAGTTTACCCGCAATATATCACTTGTCATTATGTGTATTCTCTTTGTCTAGTGATATATGGACTGGCTGATTCTCGCAACTTCGTCCGCGTGAAATTTAACGTACCCTTAGACTTCCTTAATCTGTTCGTATTGGAAAATCAGTTCTTAGCGGATGTCCCTATCAGATTTCATCTTTGTACGTCCCGCAATTTTCAAGATTTCCTGATAGTTGCACTTTCGCTTTTATATATATATAGATAAAGAGCTACTACGCTAGCTGGAATCTTCTAATATCTTTGTGTAGTCGACCAAGAAAAAGCTTTAACACTTTGGATGAAAGTTCCTACTTAAAGAAAATTTTGCTAAGGTTTATTGTTAGAAATTAATGTAATGAATAGCAAGCAAAAATGAGCCTTTTAACTAATTGACGTGCAAGCGACATTCGACTTTAGCGTGGCAAACCAATTTCTTGTTCGGCTAAACGTCCCGTAGTTTTAAAAATTTCGTTATAGTTGAACTTTCGCTTTTATATATAGATAAACAGAGACTACGCTAGCTCGAATCTTTTAATATCATAAATGCCGAGGCGTTTCGCGTCTCTCCGGAGTCTCCGCCATTTCTCAGCACGTAATAAAGATAAATAACCTGATTTACGTTACGTGCGAGATGACTGTGAGAGTTGTGAATAAAATATTAAATTACGGCCTCTCTCGCACCCGTAGCCTCGCTCGGAGCCTTAACCTTGTGTTAGAAGCTGCTACGATGGCCTCGTATTTACTACAAGAAGTTCTTACTACAATGAATATTGTAAGCTGTAACAATTTGTTAACACTACAGTCCAGTCGATCTAGATTTAATTTATATGTGTTTTCATAGAGCTAAGACCCGGCCCATCGGACATTTATCAATGGGTCGCGAAACATACCCTGATTATCAAAATGTTTCAGCTGCACGTGAATAGGAAAAATTGTATTTATTTGAAAAGTATGTTACAAAATTCACTTTAACCTTATTTAGGGCATTAAATGTAGCCTTATCACAAAGTTTGCGTTACGTTGTCAGATACACCCTGTATATTTAGGTAATATGAACGAAAATGAAAGGTCGTAGAAAGATTAAATTTGGTAAGGTGGTAGTCTATACTGAGTAGAAATCGGCTAACAAATGATTTTTTAATAAGACCGTAGGAGGTCCATGGGCTACCGAAGGCCTAGTTCTACGCGGACTACATCGCGGAGAACAGCTATTAAAAAAAAAGTACTAACCAAAGAAAAACGGGATGTTGTCGAACCCTACGTCAAAACCATAATTTGCAGTTTAAAATTTAGTTGTTAATGTTAGTTTATAATAGTTAGATGTTAATTTAGGTTACGATGGGGCTGGCATGTTCGTAGAAGAACAAAAGTCCCTAAAACGGCAGACAAAAAGAAGAAAAAAAAAAGATAAACGAGCAGAAGGCAGTCGGTAATATTATCTCGGCTCACAGTTACAGCCTTTACAATATAAGATGACCCTATGATGTTCCTAGACCGGGATAACAACAGGTAGAAAAAGAGTATGGTCTTCCTCTCAACGTTATAAAAAGGTCTCCAGGTTTTATCGTTTCAGAAACACCGGTTGCGGCATTCCGTTTCACAGATACGTTGTGTGAAGCCGGAATCTTCTTACAAATCGCATTGTTGAAGATCAGACACTAGTTGTACCCTGCGATATCTTCCGCGTGGGCCACTCTTATCAATTAGTTGTTTATAAAATAGTTTTTGGATAAGGATTAATATCATGTTTATAAAAACACCTTCACAATAATGCATTATTTTAGAACGAATTTGGTTAGCATAAAACAAGGTTATAGTGAGTCAACGTTAAAAGATAGACATATTCTGTAGTAGACTTTTATTTAGAACTTTTAAAGGGAAACAATTCTGTGATACATGATTTTTGCGTAACTTTAACCGTTTACGGACATATCGGAAGCTATAAAAAGGGAAAAAATCTCCCCGATTTCGAAATATTTTTCCTTGGTGCTCCGCTCCTATTGATCTTAGCGTGGTGATATATAACGTACAGTCTCCCTCGATAAATGGACTATGTAACACTGAAAGAATTTTTCAAATCGGACCAGTAGTTCCTGAGATTAACGCGTTCAAGCAAACAAACAAACTCTTCTTCTTTTTTTTCTTAGCGTTATCCCGCTCGAGTACCGGGGTCCACTTGGATTGCAGAGGATGTGGCAGGGAAGTCTCATAAACAGAACGAAACGCGACAACAATACCATCACCTGACATGACAGCATTGCCGACACTTCACGACGATCTTATGTGAGAAACTATGAGAAGCGGTACTGGAACCTGGACGCGCCGGCCCAATTCGGCTGCAGACCAAAAGAACTGCAACCGTGGCGCTACCTCTAATTTATAATTAAATAACCCTTTAAGAAATAAGTCTCAAGGTCTCCAAGTTTCACGCATGGATTTCACGATATAGAGAATTTCAAGCTATTTGCTTGTGGTAAGATATATTTTCCGAACCGATACGACTTAGGGACCACCAAGAAGGGAGCATACTCATTCCTCAAAATCCGGCATAGCACCTGCGAGCCCTCTGGTGTTGCAGTTGTCCATGGGAATCGGTAGTCACTTATATGAATGCCGCCTGCTCGTTTGCCCCTTGCCATATAAAAAAAAAAAAAATTCTACCTTACCCATAATCCATGCCCCTTTCTAATACAAACTGCTTCCGGTCCAAATTTAAACGTCATAATATATATATATGTTTCTTTTTTTCAATGCAAAGGATGTTGTTATATTTAATGGCGCGTTATTAACAATGGCGTATATCATTGCGAGCTACTCTCGGAAAAAACTATTTTCGTTTCGCGATAAATTCACTATGTCACGGTCGGACGAAATAGTGTGATTTCATAACGGATCTCTATGGATCATTTACCGTCTATACATACAAATTTAATAAGTGTGTCCGTTTGTATTTTTTTTTTTTGAAGCGGACCTAGGGGCCCTATCGTTACTGCGACCAGTAAGGTCTATTTTACAGTTGCAATAGATCTTACTGGTCGCAGTAACGATAGGGCCTCTTGGTCCGCCTCAAAAAAAAAAGGTCTATTTTAACTGCCTCATTTTATAGCTCAACCTCAAGACAATCAGAGCACATATACCCTGCAATGGCTTGAGGTGTGAACTCCCGTTTGTATATCCGACTACAGTAATCCCCCCTATAACGCGGTAAGTTTATTCCGTGTTATAGGAAAACGCGTTATCGGAATATTATTCTCCTACAACGCGCTTGTACGGCCGCCACGAATGCGCATAATAGAATATTATATATGTTAGAGTATTATATATACCAATGAAGAATGTTTTAAAATCGGAGGTTATTTTTTCCATTTGAGAGCTTCTGCTGCGTGCGCTGCGTAAATGGTTAAAGTGTCGCAAGAGTCATGTATGACAAAATTGTTTCCTTTTAAAAGTTCTAACTAAAAGTCCGCGACAGCATATGTCTACCTTTTAAGGTTGGCTGCCTGTAACTTTTTTTATGTTAACCAAATTTGTTCTAAAATAATATATTACTTGAGAAGATGTATTCATAAACATGATATCGATCCTTATCCAAAAACTATTTTTAAACCCCTAATTGATAATTCACTAAGTTTTTCACATTTTAATTGTTAAGGAAAATTTCTAATATTTGCATGCTACAAGGCAGAATATTGTTAATAGCATATTCAGCAAATAAAAATCATTTCATTTCAATCATATGATACGGGGTGCCTTAAATCGGTTGATGATCCGTAATTTTTTAAAGTTTAGGAACTCCTGCGTGTGACAAAGATATATATATACTCCTCTAGAAAAACATGACCCCCCCTTCTGGCGCAGTCGGGTTAAAATAAAACCTACAATTAACGTACACCGGTACATATTAGAGAACGATTAGTTATCGCTCGCTATTTACCTAATGGGGCATTAAATTTTGTTTTAATGGCTATTTAGATATCAGAGTATAACGAATGGTATATTCCTAGGTCAATTATTATAAGATGACAGCAATCGGTTTGTTCATTCCGTAAATGAGAAAATATTAAGTTGCTGGCAAAAGTCTTATTCAGGCATTTGTAGGTATGTTTTACTTTAATTTTATGTCTAAAATATTTCTAAAAATAAAGACTAAATTTAGACATTATAACTTTAGAATATTTTAGATATTATCTAGTATATAAAATTCTCGTGTCACGGGGTGCGTTGCGAAACGGCTCGACCGTTTTATGAAATATTGCGTGCATATTGGCTAGGGTTGAGAATCGGTCACCATCTATTTTTCATCCCCCTAAATTTTAAGGATGGCCCACGCGGACGCAGTCTCGGGGCGCAGCTGGTAATTTTATAAAAAATTCTCGAAATAAACTGCGTCTTACAACAGTAAATACAACTCTTCTGTATACTATATACACTCTATATTTATACTTATATCTATATATTTATCTATCTATACTTTATACTTATTACTTATAACAACAACATATTAATCCTTATCCAAAAAATACTTTTAAAACCGCTGAATGATACGAGTGGTCCACGCGGATGATGTCGCGAGGTACAGATAGTAATATACATATATTCCTGTATACACTGTTCATAATAAATAAACACTGCACGTAATTTGGCCATACCTGCAACTTTAGATATACTAAATGCCGAGTTGAAACGAAAACGCATTAGCCATATCATAAAATCACCTTGCTTTGTTATGTCGGATCCAGACATAGCTTCATTTCAATGACCATGTAGTGTGGCCGGGGACTTTATGTAGTACATGTACAAACACTTTGACGTATGTCTGGCCCCGGCATTAAAATAATCAAAAAAAATCATTATCTGTCAACACTTAATACCAATTTCCCGCCATATATAAAAAAAAAACCTGATTTGTACGGACGTCACAAATCAATTCCCGCGAGCTAGTACGGCACGAATCGCTCAAATCCAACCGGTTATTCAATAAACTAATAGCATACTCACGACCAACTTAGGTTTTCCCTTAATTCATAGGAATAATAAATCTTAGTATTGTTATACTTAAATATATACAATCTTAAAACGATTTAGACAATTTGAGGACGATGAGATGAGAACAAAAAGATCGGACATATGAGTTAAGTAAAGATGGTTACATATCGTTGTATATGGATGGTTAGTTATGTGCAGTAAATAAGTAATAATATTTTGCAAGTGGAGGTGGATGCTTTGGAGTTGCGTACATTTTTTGGAGTTGCTGTACGCATTCAAACAGCGAAGTCAAATCTATATCTCTTTGCAGACACTTTCTGGTTCTTCAGTCTTTTCTTTGCAATGGGATAGGTACCAGCACTGTGAATCCATGCTTAAGAATTCGTCTCGTCTCTTGTTAATATTATTTTAAAATAACTATTGATGATTATTATTAAATGTGTTTATGTATTAGTTATTTAATAAAACATTGGTGTTCACATGCCAACCAACAGGTTCGAATTGATTTTTTGCAACGGAATCGGAAGTCTTCGACTTATACGATATATATCGTCTCAATTTGAATCGATTTCACAAAGATTGTTGATTGAATATAACGTAAAATTATTTATGTACGATTACAGACTGGTGACCGTGTAGATGTTGATAAAAAAAAACAACTAATCTATAGTATTAAGTTTATCCTACATTGAACTGGGACCAAATGAGATGTGGCCTTATGATGAAAATCAAGACCATAATGTATTAAAAATCAAAAATTTTCCCTCTTTTTCCACTATAGTGACAGCGTCAATATCCTGTGCGAAGATTACACCGGAGCTGTTAGTCTCAGTCTTCGGACATCCACAGAGTGGGATCAGCCCTGAGGTCCAAGCTGCTCAAGCGAAACCCATATCGCCGGAGAACATTCCTGCGGCGGCAGAAAATACAGAATATATTCAAGTTATTGACCATTACAAACCGTCTGCAGCCGATTATGACAAATTTGACTGGACGCTAACTAAAGTAAATAAATAAATTGTTAAGTATACTGTCAATAATACTGTAATCATACTAAAAGATATCTATAGAGTTTGCCATTGGTACTGACCAATTTCTTAGACATAATTTGCGGTTCTTCAATATGGTTTAATAGTAAATGAGTTACATGAATACTGCTAGAATCCTGTATCAATTGTTGGAAATATTGGAGATTTAATGAACTTATGAATCTATAACCGTTGAAATATCGAGATTTAATGGAGGAGACTCTTGATAATCATTTTAATAAATCTGACAAGTTTAATTGCAGTCCACCGCTGGACATAGGCCTCCCCCAAATCGCGCCATTTCACCCTGTCTTCGGCTTGACGCATCCTACATTTGCCAGCGACTTGTTGCAAGTCGTCACTCCACCTAGATGGAGGACGTCCTACGCTACGCTTGCCGAGACCATTTATGACCGAGGAAGCAGAAGAACATTTATGACCGTTCTAATGCCGGAGCCAAACATAGTTCAAAGTGTTTGTACATTTTCGTCCTTCAAAGGACGCTATGTCTGGCTCCAGCATAATACAAAGAACTCAGCAAAGTTCAGGCAAAGAGCAATCATTTCTCAAAGGCTAGCCTTCTGATAACGTTGAGTAATGTAGGTGTCTATGTGATCCTGTAGACTCTTTAACAACGTCAGTTGAATCATTTTCCTGTATTATCTAAAGAACCGTTAATAAAAAAATTGTGCGATCGGCGGACCATCGTCAGGAACGAAGTTGATTATTCCTTCAACTCGGAACTATTTCCTTTGGAGTTGAAGAAATAAGGAACTTCGTTTCGACCATCTTTCGTCCACCTTTCGCTCACGTTAGCCCACCGCAACCTACCTTGCATCCACCTTTCAGCCAGCTTAGCCTATTTGTAGCCCACCCACACGCACGCACGCACACACACAGCATACGTCATTTTGTTACGTGAGATTTCTGCGAAATCGCATTACCCAAAAATTTCTTAAGCCGTACGTTCAATAAATATCTAAATCTCAGGAAACCCTAGCCTGTATTATAATGAAGAAAATTTGAAATGTTTTTGTCGCTTGTAAGAAAAACTAAACCACTTTGCTTAAAGCTTTGGTTATTCGTAAAGTAGGTAATAATAAAATAACCTTTGTAGAGTATATCTCCTAATGACGCTTCGGTGTTGAAGCGAAACGTACGTTGAGACACATCGGATAGTCAGTTTAGTGTTTCTTTAGTGGCGGGTTCAGTGGTGTGACTTTTGGATTGCAACATTGCACCTAGTTTCTCTCATATTTATTAGCGGATTCAAGCAAAGTCGTTTAGTTTTTCATGCATGCGCGCAGGATTTCCGCAAAGTAACGCCTGATTCCATCATTTATTTTTTGTTGCTTTCAAATTTCATTTTCTTTTTCAGATGATTACTTCAGCGATGATGTATTTAATCATTTTAGTGCAATTTGATAAAAGACCAGGGTAATTTCACATTGGAATGCCGTCGAGCTTACAAATCAAAGAAAGTTCAATTCCCTTGCACATACTTGTCATAGCTCGCTTCGACTCTTCTATCAGTGTGATTGTGACCTTACGACTTATTTTATTCGAGTGTGATTACAGATTGATTAGTGTGGAATTATATTTTTTGTTGAGGTTGGTCTTATGACGGATCCAGACATAGCTCAAAGTGTTTGTACATTTTTGACCTTGAAGATTACAAAATACTACAAAACTTGTCTGATGGCTTTACTCGTGTCATTTTTATAGCCCTGAAAACCCTACTCTATAGTATTACTAAAGTCAAGGTTCAAGATCATTATGTCTTTCATTTCACACTTTGACATCACAAACATACTTTTTCGCTTTAACTGCACAAGCGAATATTTTAAAAATTTAACATACCTACCAGTTGTAAATGTTACAAGAGGGGATACAGGGTTCTGTTCGTAAGAAAAAATTATAACGGATACAATAGAAGGTTAACATGAACAAGACCGCGGCCAAAGGCGATTCTGATATAATAGTAAAAGATATTCAATAAAGTGGTTTTATTTTATAAATGTTCGTTTTTCCATTGTGAAAAATACGGTGAAAACAGTAAACATACTAAGTTGATAATTGAGTCAATTAACTTTTGCAGACTAATAATAAGAGCCAATTAACTTTTGCAGATTAAAATTTTTGTCTATCTATCTATTTGAACCAAATAGTCTCAGCGACGGATCGACCGATTTCGACGGAATTCTACTGTCAGAGAGCTACGTTAACAAAGAGTGACATATATTACTTACTAGAAAAAATATTAAAGTTCCGCACAAAAAAATTAAAATTTAAAGTTTAACGAAATAACTAAATTCACGCGGACAATGTCACGGCTTACAGTCATTTTAGTACTATTTTGGCAAAATTCTAACTACAGTTTAAGGTATTTGACATGAGTATCGTTGAAAACACAGCACACTTACTTCGCAAACTACGACTGAACTTCAGTAGTGTGGCAGGCTATGGAAAATTTATTTGTACAAATATCAACTTAAAACGCTTTGATGTGTCCCAAAAAACCGACATCGCATGGAAAAATGCAAATATTTTAAAAAACTGATCACATACTTAAAGTCCCCGGCTACACTCAGTGATCAAATAAGTGAAGCTGGAATTGGGGCTCCGGCTTTACATTATTAACTTGGCAAGTCCGAATTCTGTTAACTTTAGTATGGCAACTTTATTAATTTAATTTCATTCGGGTCTTCGCTATCGGTGTTTCTGAAATCTATTAATATATTTACATTTTTGTTGAAGTTTTGTAGAATAATAAAATTGGAGTGATCAGTGATTTTAATTTAAATATCGTAGTTTTAATAAAGTTGCAGCTGTGGAGAGATTACACAAAATGGTAAGACTGGGTTTATTTTTTCTCTTTCTTGTGTCGACAGACGATAGAAGTATGTCCTAAATAAAACGAATAATTCACGAATAAATTGTATTGAATCAAGATTGGATAGTGCTAATTGAATGGGAGATAGAAAAATGAAACAAGAAGAACAAGACAAAATTAATAAAAAAATGAATATGGAAACTAACAAAGATAACCTTATTATTAAGTAAAGGATAAATAAAATATATTTTTTTCATTGTTGATGTCGCAATTATAGTCACCCATATAGCATTTCCATGATCCTGGTTTGACATTGTATTTCTACGCAACATTATAGCTCAAAGTGTTTGTAATTTTTTTTCATATGGACTTTGAACACTTATTTGCACAGCGAACCATACTTGCAGCGTCGCCAATTTCAAGCAGGCTACTTTATACACATGTTAACTTTGAATGTTACAATACCGCATGGAAAAGTCCAAACTTAGTAAGAACTTCGAACAATTACTCAAAGTCCCCGGCTACACTACATGATTGTGTCAACTATGTATAAATATTTCTACAAAATTGTACACACGCGCACTTATACATAGTCCCTGGCTACATGATCATTGAAATGATCATTCAAATGAAACTATCCGGGGCGCCGGCATAAACGCATAATCTAGAATGTATAGAGCATTTTTTAAAGTCTTGTAGGTATCTGTCAAAAGTATGTTTCTCTTTGGTGAAGATGTCCACGAAATAAAAATAAGATGTTTACAAAATAAAATGTATAATTTTCTATTTTAATTATTCACTTTTTAAATTGTTATAAAAAAACAAAAATAAAATGGACAAATGTCACCCATGCTTGGAACCTGTTATTGAAAAATCTCCCGCTTGCCCTCTTCAATGCATGTCGCCTAAATGCAAGTCGTATTGCTGTGTAAGAAATCAGACATTATTAAATTAGTATTGATAAGAATAATTCCCCCCCCCCTCCCACCGTACAATAAATTCGCTTATCATTAAAAAAAACTTACCTAATTGTAGTACTTGAGACACAATTGACGATACATATTTACTAGAATGTAGTCAAAATGAAGGGTTAGACAAGAGTTTTTTGAAGAGTTTGGTCAGAACAGAATTGATGTGGGATTAATCCAAAGTGCACTTTCAGATCCTTCATCTAAATTGGACAATGAAATGTGCACAATAGCCGCGTACTCGTTAATATAAATAGAAAACTAACTATGCTCTAGACTAAGACTAGTTTCAGTGTTGTAGAGAAACAGCTTACTAGATTATAATCATAGTTTAGAGTGTGTGCGTGTTTCCGAGTATGGTTGCATATGTGTGCGTGTGTGATATGTGTGTTCATTTACAACACTACAAGAAAAAACGGCCATTTTATTGAAACTTGCTGTAACTTCTGGACGCCATGCGATCGGGACGTCATTGTAATTCAAATGAATCTATCTGCTTGCTGTATGCCCGTCGTTACTTAAACGTATCCATATCAACATGGTTCTTCTTCTTATTGATTCGACGGTAAATACATTGTTGTAGAATTTTTTTTTTTCAATTATTTTTGTTTAATTGTTTCAATTTCAATCAACATGATTGTGACTATTATATAGATACTAGCAGTAGCAGACCTGGCAGGCATTGTCCTGTCCGAAGGTTAAGTTACATGTTATTTACTACATTCTATTATCCTATTATATTATTTATTATACCCGTTCCCGTTCCGTATATTAGTATAGATGAATAACCTAGGTACCGACTGCAGCGCCATCTGACGTGCTGATTTGTCTGAATCAAAACCATACAGAGCGCCATCCAAAAGCACACAAAAAAATCATTCAAATCGGTTCCGCCGTTTAGGGAGGAGTTCAGTGACATACAGTACAGTAGAATTTGTATATATAAAGAATAATATACAGACTTTTTGAAAGCATGTTTGTGGGAAAATTTTCAGTCCAAATGTGTCGACACGAACAAAACCCCCATCGTTTGGGTGATTGGCGTTCCTGGCTGCGGCAAGAGCACCGTATGCGGAATGATTGCCACCAAGTATGGGTTCTCCCTTTTCGTCTCCGGCGACGTCGTGCGTTCGGAGGCGAAGACCGACTCGAAAAGGGCTGAATGTCTTAATACAGTATTGAAACGCAGTGAGTATAGTGTACTATGTCAATGTCTTACATAATTGTCTCTTAATAGATTGGTCCTTCAATCCTACTCTAATCTAATTATCATATAAACATATATTTAGATGAATTGCTTCCAAACGACGTGGTGTTTGACCTGTTAAAAGAAGCCATTTTGGCGGTAAAAGATCAAGCTAAGGGGTACATTGTAGACGGATACCCTATCAATAAGCCTCAATGTCTTCTTTTTGAAAGACAAATTGGACCACCCAATGTAAGTAAAATATAATTTATGCTGACTGTTAACAGTTATTTTTGAAAAATGCTGTAAGCAGCAAGATTACGAAATCTTACATACATCTTCTATCAGCTTATTTTGAACACGATATCACAAACTAAGGAGGTCTTATATTGATCAGTGATCGGCATTTGAGTTGATCGCTTGGTTAAGTTAAGTAGTTCATGCTGCGCCGGGTTATAGATGGGTTACCCATTCTAACATTAGTTTATATATGATATCCGACCTCCTCCGTTTTTCGGAAGGCACGTTAAACGGTGGGACCCGATTAATGTCACTGAGTAATGATTTAAAAAAGAAGTATCGATACATCACATCACTAGTACTACATCGTAAGATGCTGTGTCAATCTTCCCATTTAAAGAGCCTAAGTCAGGTTTTGATTATAATGATAAAGTCGATACTATCAGATTCACTTTGTAGTCATATAGCCGTCCGTCTGAAAACACAACTATGTTGTTCCAAGAACAAAAAAGGCAGAAAAACCTTTTGTACTATGTACATAAATACAAAAGATAAGTACGCCTTTTGTTGCGCAAAGTAAATAGTTTTAAGTTGACTTTACAATCAGCGGCCGGTTATGGATGTCTAGCTGTTACACGCGACTTTGTCCGCGTAAAATCAGGTGAAAAAGATTCAATTTTAGCGTGATGATATATAGCTTATGGCCCTCGATAAATGGGTTATCTAACGCTGAAAGTATTTTTCAATACAGACCAGTAGTTTCTGAGATAAGCGCGTTCAAACACACTAATGAACTCTCCAGCAATATTCGTATGGATGTAATAGTTAATATTTAACCGACATTCAAAAAGTAAAATCCCCTATTATAGAAACAGTTTCTGTGTACGTTAATTTCTATTAACGTACACAGAGGTAAAAACTTTATTTAAAGAAATCAAAGACAAAATCAAATAACATTCGGCTTTTAAAAATATTTATTAACATCATTAAAGCTTACCCTCTTCATTATATTTACAAAACTAAAATGAGTTCGCAATTCAAATTAAAGCAATAATAAACATAACATCATCAAAATCGGACACTCTATATCTATTTATATAAAAACTTATAGAAATATAAGCACATTACTGTACTGTCCAAAATCAGTAGTCCTCAAACTATTTTTTGATTTTTAACGAATAAATTTTCGGCAAATAAACGTTCTATTATATGCCTAATAAATCCAACGCCATTTCCACTCTTTGGTGTCTTGTAACTCATAATGTTCACGCTTACGAGAATCTCTACATTTGTTCTTTGTATATTTACGTAGATAGATACCTCGGGATACGAAAATAAGTGGTCCTCGTACTAGGAAATAGTTTGAGGACAACAGATTTTTGTAACAAATAATCGTCGGCAAATAAACGATCTATTATACGCCTTACAAATCCAACGCTATTTCAACTTTTTGGCGGCGTGTAAGTCATAAGACAATAATATTCATGCTGACGAGAATCTCTGTATTTGTTCTTTGTTTATTTACGTAGATACTTCGGGATAGAAAATCAGTGGTCCCCAAACTAGGGCATGGTCTGAGGACAACAGATTTTTGTAACAAATAAACTTTCTATTATACGCCTAACAAATCCAACGCTATTTCCATTCTTTGGCGGCGTGAAAGTCATAAGGGAATAATATACAAGCTGACGAGATTCTTTATATTTGATCTTTGCATATTTACGTAGATACCTCGAGATACAAAAATCAGCGGTCGTCAAACCAGGGAATAGTTTGAGGATCACCGAATTTTTCAACGAATAAATTTTCGGCAAATAAAAGTTCTTTTATATACCTAACAAATCCAACGCTATTTCAACTCTTTGGCGGCGTGTAAGTCATAAGGGAATAATGTTCAAGCTGTCGAGAATCTTTATATTTGTTCTTTGCACGTTTACGTAGATACCTCGAGATACAAAAATCAGCCGTCGGTAATCTAGGGAATAGTTTTAGGATCACCGGTTTTTAACGAATAAATTTTCGGCAAATAAAAGTTCTTTCATATGCCTAACAAATCCAACGCTATTTCAACTCTTTGGCGGCGTGTAAGTCATAAGGGAATAATGTTCAAGCTGTCGAGAATCTTTATATTTGTTCTTTGTATATTTACGTAGATACCTCGGGAGGCTCATAGTATGCGTGGTCCACATGTATGTGGTAGGCGGGTCAAGTGAACGGAGGTCTGCCTCAGCCGTCGAAACGACTATTTGTCTTAACGCAATACCCTGTCAATAGCCGTCCCAAGTTCATTGGCATGCCCACTTTGGCGCATTGCATTCAGTAGAATTTATGCAGTCTATACCACCGTTCAATATGAAGCCACCAAACGGGTACACAGCTTCGTAACATGATCTCCGGTATGCCATTAGCTTGTTGACGCATTAAACAGAAACTAATTATACTCAAGCACTTGCTTACAACGCGGAGTTTAATTTGATGTTCATCGGTAGCTGCCTCCGTAGCACTTTCCATTATCATACTGGTATTGATATCATCTCTTTCATATAATCCTAACAAATATTATTATATAATGACGAATTTGAATTTGTTGTGTCTTTAAGTCTTTAGTACTATTCTTAACTAATCATCGTGTTATTTTGGAAACACGTTGTTAGGAAAAGATTTAGGTATATCTTGTAAAAAGTATTGTAATCGAAGTATAAAATCCTCTAAAATAATTAGATTTTGAAGGTAAATACAAAAACATTTTCCTTACAATATAAATAAATAAATATATGCAGGACTATACAAGTGTATTATATTTAGATAAAATACAGACTCGAGGAGGGTATCGAACCCACGATCCCCAAGTCGGAGGTAAAGTCACTGCCCACTGCGACAACGGGCCAGTATCATATAAAAATAAATCATACATGACATACTTTTTCAAGTGAAACAATAATTTTTTAATAAAAAATCTATTAGTTAATCTAGATTTAAGATTTTTATTCTGTTTCAAGACATGTTTATTGTTGCACTTTATATCATTATATATAAATAAGGATGTAAGACGAGTAACGCAACTTTAAAACTCATGTATTTATATTTGTGATAAGTATTTAAATTGAATCCACGCTACGTTAAGTACACGCAGTACATATATGAATTCTATAATCATAACATATATACTAGAGACGAAAAAGAAGCACAAAGATTACAGGACATTATTCAAAAAGAAATTACAGTGTGTGGCTCTTCTTGTGGGTTTTAGATATTATAATATGTAGATTATCAAATTTCAGAAAAATAAAATAAGAATTTACACTTCTGGAACTTGTGAATGCTACATTATAATTCGTGGGAGTCATAACCGTGTCCTCAGATCCCAGTAGTCTGTCCCCAAATATGAGAAGGCACTATAATTTAATTCTATAATACAGGTGACCAAAACGCGTGATGTGTTACTTTGCGGCGTTCGTGTGCCTAAACTAGACCTTAATTGGCTCTATTTTCATTTTGTATGTCACTGTTTTTATTGTAGAATGAGTCGGAAAGGAGATATTGTCAAAAAGCTGCCATTTTCTCAATATGGCGACACGAGGGGCAGATCAATCAGGTAGAAGAGTTGCAAGACTTTTTCTTTACAAGTTTGGTTTGTGATGGCATCTCATTTCTTTTTGTAGATAGTCGTACTTTTTCTCTATTATTCCATTATAATACATATATACAGGTACACTAATTAATTCACTGAAAATTAATATAACATACGATTGTCGCGATTACGCTTTGATATCATCTAATACTTATGTATATCTATAAAAGGTGTAAATCACTGGTATGGCACTGGTATGCGTATGGTTTTATTTTATTAATTTAATATATTAAGATTGCATATTATAAAAAATATTGTGCCAAATTTCTCACTCCTCCAACTGCTTAATTTTCGTAAAGTGGTACCTAAAGTTTTCGCTTCACGTATTAATAATATATAAATAACTGATAATGTTCAGAACAGAATAAAGACTAACGTAATTCTTTATAATTAAGGTAACCAGAAAGTTATGCGCCTCCCAGGGGGTGGATCTTCTTTTATCTGTCCGATAACTGAGCCCTAGCTGCTATTCTAACACCCTCTATCCCGTCCGTGACAGCAGTATCCGCATCATTTCTCTCCTCCCCATCTACCTGAACCATCTATGGAAAGGAACCCCAGACTTTATCAATTGATAAGGTTTTATTTAAAAACAATCCGCATTTGTTTCAAATTTATTTTTTATGTGTGCGTGTGTTTATTGTAGGTATTTATGATTGTTTATTGTATGTACGATTGTCATTTTTAGAAGTGCAAGTACATTATATGTACTTTATATGTAACACCTTTTCATGTTTTATTCTTAATGCCAAATATGTCACGGTAACGCAAACAATTTATGTTATTGACTAATGTTTTTGTTATTTGAAGTGTGTTTCTGATTTCTAAAAAACAATTAACAATTATTTTTATTGAAGGTTTTTTTGGTAATAATATATATAAATTTTATAATTATAAAATATATACTAGAGAGGAAAAATGACCACAAAGAAAATAGCAAACATTATTGCACAAGAAACTGCGATGTGTGACTCCCTTAACCGGTTTTGAATATTATAATGTGTTATTATTATAATGTACAAGACCTGTTTATGGTTTCACTACATACAAAACCGTCCATTTACGAAAAAAAAATAAGAAGGACAAGTTATTAAAGTAACTGCAGTCAACATACGACCGACTGAAGTGAGCTGACGGAAACCAAGAAAGATATGAAGAATTACATCATGAATTTGTCGGTATTTGTGATTGGGAACGGTAATCGGTGAAACTGAAGCCGTACAAATTACATATCCAAGAATAATTGAACAGTGAATGCTAAAGATATAAAGAATAATTGAGAACACCGTACAAGACTAATGAAGAAACCAGAATTAGTCGAACTAAGATCATGTTTTGAGTATTACAGATTTTTAAGCTGTAGCTCAAAACGTGTTCACCGTTTGACTAAATTCATTATCAACTACGCTCTGTATCGTAAAATTGTTGTTCAGATTTGATAATGTAACTGATAATATTCAGAAAAGAATAAAGACTAACGCGGTTTTTTTTAATAATGTACCCATAAATATATGCGCCTTTTAAATCTTGTTTAAATTATGCCTCACTCACCTGACTATCCCTACCTAAGTTTCCAGAGGGCAGATCTATTAATTATCTTTCCACGCTAGATTACATAATTTTGATTGAAGTTATTTTAATGATATTACATACAAATGCTATAAATATAAAATATATCGGAACATAGTAAGCCCATTTGCTAATATTGCTTAAATACAAAAGTAGCAAATTTAATATCGCAGCTATGTTTGTGGAATCCTGAATGTCATCAAACAAAAGCTTCAAATTGACAAAATACATATGATTTTGTAAGTCCTTAAATATTTTTAGGCAACGGTTTTGTATAAATTATTTTACATCCTTGGTATAAATTGTTTTTCAAAATAAATACTGTTTCAATTGTTGAGTAAATATTATTTATTGTGAACCATTTAGTAAAAGTATACTATAGACAATAAATATTGTAATGTTATTATATCTATTCTTGCAAATAACTAACAAGAAAATATACAAATAAATAAAGAGGCCTAGAACGTGTCAAGACACGCTTATAAAGAAGGGATCCGTATTTGACATGCGTCAAAGTTTTGTTCGTTTTTATCAGATGGTCTTTAGGGATATTGGTGTGATTTAGTTTTCCGCGTGTCATGGATTATGGACTCCGATTCTATCAATTTAGTCCTAGCCTAGCGTTATCCCGGTTAAGTACCAGGGTCCGCTTAGATTGCGGAAGATTTGGCTGTGGGGCGAGTTAAGATGACCGATTGCCATCTGACGTCATCCTCGGAACCCCAACGACCCGTATTGTATTGTAATTAACAATGCATATTGCATTCCTGTCGACGTTTTGTACCGAGTCCGCCTTCGGGAAGGTACGGCGTAGTGTTGCGTCCACATTTAATTATTTCTCTGTTGTAATTGTACAAGTTAATTCCGTGTTTGGAAATGTGTTAATTGGAATCGAATTCGCATGCAATTCGAGTATAATTGTTGATTGTTCTCATTTAATATTATTTTTTACATTCTGGCGCAGATTTTACATTGTAATAGTTGAATGTGAATATATTTTGTTTTCCAACTACGCCAGTAATGTTATCATTAATCACTACATAACCGATCACAACGGTCGTCTTTTCTGCTTAGAACTAAAACAGTGCAGTAATATTGTATGAAATTTTATTACTGCACTGTTTCTCATTAATGCACTGTTTTAATTTGATATAAATTTACCACATAGGTTTAATGTCTCCCATTAAGTTTCATATAAAATGAACGAAACTTAATGAGAGACATTAAATGTATGCATTCGATCAAAAAGATACTGGCTAAAAATAAAAATCGACCGAATAAATTCGAAAAAAAAAACAAATTGCACGCATTCTATACCATTGTAAATCTTTTGATACTTCAGATTTGGCAAGAAAGTTTAAAAATGAAAATAGACAACAATGTAGTTGAAAGAAAAATAGATTACGCGCACCTTGTTGAAGTGAGTAATTAATGCACTCGTGTTAATTTAGTGCCCTCATCTTCGCTCGAGCACATCGAAACACTAGTACATTAATGACTCACTTTGCGGCCGGTGCAATAATCTCTTTTACTATTTTTGTATATTTTACGTTTTTTACTGTATTAAACGTTCACGATAATGTACTTAGTTACCAATGCACCATGTTAGCCATCGTACCATCTTAATTCTATTTCTAAGACTAAGTTATTGTGCAAAATTTTTAGTTGGTCCTTGTTGTATAATCTGTGGTAAAACTCGAATGAGTTTATTTTTGAATTATTCAATATAGAAAATTAAACGCTATTTTTTTAACTATTTAAATTGAAAAAAATTACATCCCTTGACTTTATGTAACATTAATCAAATCCTATAAACTGAATTAAATTAAAAAAAAAACCTACTAATTAACGACGCTGATTAAGTAACGTCTTTCAAACAAACCATAATCTAATTCTTGCCTGAATAAATCTTCAACGAAAAAGACTTGCCTTAAAATGACCGCCTTGGCTTTACAATACTCGGCTTTCATTAAAAGAGACTAATTAATGAAATATACTTTGTACGTAATTTTCTTTGAATGATAAAATATTCTTTGTCATTATCAGATTGAAGGCAACCATTTTTATTTAATTGAGAGATCAAGGTGTTTTGTAGAAATCCGTGAGAAATGGAAAACTGGCTTTTACAAAACTAACAGATAGAATCAGGCGTTACTTTGCGGAAATCCATGACATGCATGAAAAACTAACCTACTTTGCTTTAATTTGCAAATGACATTGCGAATGAAATTCGAATGAAATTCATTCGCGGATTAAAGCAAAGTAGTTTAGTTTTTCATGCATTTTACAAGACTGCCAAAAAACGTGACACCGTATAAGTGAATAAAGAAATTTTGATATTGAATTCAAATAACTGAAAATCTGACCCCAATGCTACATTGCATCGATTCTTCGTCCAATTTTTCTCATTTATGCAGATTAATTTAATTTTTCCCGATATACTAGAATCAACGTCTGAAACTAAATTAAGAAAAAATATAATATAGATAAATTTTTATGGTATTTTTATGCAATGTTAGTAGTATTAAATAAGTACATTTATTGAATTCTAAGTAACTGTTACAAATATACAAAATATATGTGTAAAAGATGTTAAATTCAAATGTCTTTGTTGCGAACTTGGATGTTTATAGCAGACCTTACAGCTAAAATAGTACAGCCAAATTTCGCTTACAAAGTGCAATACAATATATTTTAATATTAATTAAAATTATATGAATAGCAGGGAAAGAAGATATAGAAGTCTCACAAACCGAACGAAGCGCGACAACAATACCATCACTTCACGCCGATCTTGTGTTAGGAAGAAGTACTGGTACCCGGACGCGCCAGCCCATTTCGGCTACAAGCATGGCGCTACCTCTAATTAGAAAGACAGGAGTAAGGAAAAGGGATGGAGTAAAAGGATATGAAGGTAGATGGGGAGGAGAGAAAGGATGCGGATACTACTGTCACGGACGGTATAGGGAGAGTGACAATAACAGCTAGGGTGCTCCGGTTCACGCCTCATGACGACAATAAAAAAAATACTTGTCAAAAATTATAAAGTTGTGGTACAGGTATGGAAATCTCATACTTAAATATTTATCTCGAAGACATCAAGACCATCCCTTCCGATGATTAGCTGCTTCCCGCAACATCGTTCGCGTTAAATTAAAGCCACCCATCAGTCATCCGGCCGCGGTAAGAGCTACCTAACCTGGAGATCGACTTAAACACCGGCCACTGATTAAACTACGACCTCTTCAAGAATTAAATGAAGTACGGCATAGATTTAATCCTTTCGATCAGTGAGCTGTAGAGGTTCTAAAAAAAATTATCACCTGTCATCCGAGTGGGCCGCTAGCTCCTACTCGTTGGCATTGCCACAGTGAAATCATTGACAATAATACGTTTTCCTTGAGCAGAATCTTATGAATCATCTGTCGTGAGAGCGGTCAGAGATGACGTCATCGGGACCGCCCACCGGACCGAGTTAAAGGATATGTCAGGAATGTACCCAGTGGTGGGTAGTCGAAGGTGTACCTGTTATGTAGCTCTGACCTCTTCTCATTAAAAGGCGCGAGGAACCTCGTTTAACTAAGCTCCAACTCGAATTTATATTCACCAGGACATTAAACATTAATTGAATATTTTTATTTTAGTCTATAATGTCCCACAGCTTGGCAAAGGCCTCCCTCCTCTCCAACTATCCTATCCAGGACTAATTGGATCCACTTCCTTCCCGCAAAAGCGTCCTCGCGTCATCTCGAAACTTCTTTCTCGACCTACCTAGTCCTGAGGTAACATTGGCCCACCTTTGCGAGTCCATCCTTGCCACATGTCCAGACCATTACCTCTTCCCAAAAAATATTCCCATACAAACTCGCCTATACAAGTTTTCACTTCAAAAACATTGCTGGATAGCCGTGTCTTGACTGATCTAGCAACCTCACGAGGCTGCCTCGAAAGTTGGTCGCGCAATTTTTTTGGTTCGAGAACGTGTATTTTTGTCGCTAGAGGCTCTTCCTGACCGACCGAGGAATTTGGCTCCAGAGGCTACCTCGCGAGGCTACTCGTTCAGTCAATCATGGCAAGAGACTTTTCGATTTGAGAAGAGCCTACAACAAACTCATTCTTTTCTCAGACAATTTTCACTTTTTAACATCAGCTCCCGTATTTACCTAACCGGCATTTAAAATACATTAAAAATGTATACAGACTAGCTTTAAACGCTTATGTAATACTGAATAAACATTCTTCGTGAAATGTGGCCAAAGAATATGGCGTCACATGTTTAAAATTCAAATACTGTCGACAAACAAGTTGAAATATTTAGTATTGTCGCGTGTCGTTTTAGCCAATTTTGGCAAATTTATTCTCGGAGCAAATTCTCTATGCTTTGTTTATTTTTCCTGAAATAATATTCTTGAAAAATGCAGTAGTCTATGGGTTTCGGTCCTCACTTGTAAGTGATCCGCTTCCCAGTTTTCCTGTCCCTTAATAGTTCAAAAAAGTACACTCACTCCGGAAGTGCCGACAGAAGTGAACGTACAGAGGATGCGATCGCTTGGAACGCAGCCAGGGGTGTCGGTACAGTAACAGGGTCGCGAATTATTATTAAAATTAATGTATTATTAAAAAAAAATGATTATGTGCATATTTCATTTCTTAGTAATACATAACCTTTAACACAAGGCGACGGATAATGGGTCGGGCCTTGCGCGACCATTTTGGGACGTATTGTGATAAAATACTTCCGTGGTCCATTGCGGAAAGACCATTTACGTTCAGTCAAATTTTGGGCCTCCATAGCAGAGAGAAGGTTTAAAATGTTTTTTTTAATATTCCTTGAAGTGCGAATAAGGTTCGTATGAAGTGTTAAATAATATTGTTACATTAACCTTTGACAATATACTTAGAGCTCTCGCTTGCACGTTCGGCTCAGGCGGAACGTGACAATGCGTTATGCTTCTTTGTGTCTGCAGGCGACGTTCATTGATTTATCAGGCACGTCAAAAACACGGCTTTAATCTTTTATGTCGGTCAATTCTTGCATGTCGATCCGATCGTAATCGGACAACCTTGTCGTTGCATAATGACCTCTATTGTTATTAAGATAAGGCACACAGGTGCTGTTCAATTCACCTGTCAGTCGAATTGTAATGGTCAAGGCGAACTGGTATATCGGCTTGGACCTGCGAATCAATAATTAAGTATGATGGCTGATGTTTGTATGCAACTTTTATAAGTGACTAGCTAACTCCCGCGACTTCGCCCGCGTAAAACACTTGCTGTGCGAATGCGATAGGCTGGCATAAATGAGAATGAATCTCTTTGGCGTGGCCTGTCCGAGGTCGGAAGACTACGGTTCCTTCAGGTTACAGGCGATCCTAGTACTTTTCGTCTAGATTTTTGAGGCCCTGTAGCTGAGAGAAGAAGGGACGGGACGAGTACAAAAGATCCAGCCGGGTCGAGGTGCATCCGCAGTGCGGGCCCCATCAGAAGCAAAAAAATAAAAAAAACTAATTTCATCTTTGTGCGGTTTTCGAGATTTTGTGAAAGATGACCTTTGGCTTTTATATATATAGAAGAGGCGAGGTCGAGTCGTGGGTTTTAACTAGTCTTATATCATTCTTTAATGAACTATAATGAATACGTATTAAATGTAAATGTAATCATCATTCTCAGCTAATCAAAAACTCTAAGTCGTATCTGTTTAGCATTTTGCTCATGACATCTTGATTAGGTACTAGTCTACACGCGAACGAACAAGCCGAGGATTGGCTCGTTCAATTTGTTGGCCCAAATGTTGGTCCAGCTACATGGTATTGGTTTAACTTGACTCAAAAATTGATTCAAGTTGTAGACCAAAACCTTAGTCTAATAGCTTGGATCAAATATTGGTTAACTTGGTTCAAACTTTGGGTACAAGATGTAGACCAATAACTTAGTTCAATTGCTTGGATGAAATATTAGTTTAACTTAGATCAACCATCAGTTCAAGTTTTAGACCCAAATGTTAGTTAAATTATTTGGTCCAAAGATTGGTTTTACTTGGCTCAAACATTGGTTCAAGGTGTAGAACAAAACGTGAGTTCAATTATTGGTTTAACTTAGATCAACCATTAGTTCAAGTTTTAGACCCAAATGTTAGTTCAATTATTTGGTCCAAAGATTGGTTTCACTTGGCTCAAACATTGATTCAAAGTATAGAATAAAAAGTGAGTTCAATTACTTGGCGCAATTATTGGATTATCTTGACTCTATTATCAAGATTTAATTAGTTGGCCCAAAACTTTGCCCAAATGTTGGTTGAACTTGACACAGATATTGCTTCAAATACCCAAACTATAGTTAAAAAATGTTAGCCCAATCGTTAGTGCAATTACTTTACCAAAATTTTGGTTTTAATTACTCGGGCCAAAATTTTAGTCAAGTATTTGGTCTCCGATCACCTCGATCTTCACAAGTCACCAACCATGTGATTTGCTAGGAATTTATTGCCTAGCCCAGTACCTGATCAAACCATCATAAATTGTAAGTAATATCTTAATCATGTCAGCTTTCAAATTTCAAAACCGCATCAAAATCGGTCCATGCGTTTAGAACATCCCTCCTTTTCCGTTAAACATCACATCCGCCATAGATTCGTAGTAATGGAAGAAATAATTCTATGAACCAATTGTTATGCAATCACCCGTTTAAAAATAGCCGTATAACAGCGACCAGTATGAAATAAACATAGCATTTTTATGGGTAATAAATCACGTATTAATTCTACGACGATTCCTCGAAATAACAGTTTGTAATAAAATCAATATTCATTTTTTTTAACCGACTTCAAAAAAAGGAGGAGGTTATCAAATCGACCCGTAGGTTTTCTTTTATGTTTGTTACCGCAGAACTTTCGACTGGGTGCACCGATCTTGATGATTCTAGTGCCATCTGCATCAATTTCGCGGAGAACCTGTTTGGTTTGGTACCTACCTTAGCACATCAATAAGTGTCTACTAAATCGTATGAAGGTACTATTTATTTTTTGCTTTTCAGTTCCTCGTCTTTTTGTTTTTGAAGGCGGTTTTCTTTTTATTTAAAAATAATTTATTTGTATACGTACATATTTTGTTAGCTTATAAGTGGAACGTACAATGTAGCATGTTACCGTTTTTACGCAAGCATTATTTTTTTAATAAAATAAAAATCTACCCATCGTCCCGTCTAAGCTTCCTTTCCGCGTAGCATTAGTCTCTACCCAACCTTTGTTCCCGACGGTCGTCACATAATTCAGCCGTTATTTTCTTGTATTCTTTTTAAAAAAATTCAAAATCCACGATACTCGTAACAGTTGGTTTATTACACCTCATTAACTACTAAATATATCGGACAAGTGCGAGCCAGTCTCGCGTTCTTAAGGTTCCGTCCGTACCATAATATGAACATTAAAAAATTGGTTATTTCTAGCTCTCATATTGGGCCTTGAGACAACGAATTTTTAGTAGTGAGTTGCTGATTACGGAGTCGAGGAGGGAAGGAATAGGTGGAAGGATCTGATCCTTCCAGATGTTTCCACATCGTGTGCCCTTTCTTATATCTTCAATTTGGTAATCAGCTAGCTATTTTTGATCAAAGCGGAGTCAATTAATATTCATTTCTTGCCCTTGTTTTTATATAACAAGGGGCAAACGAGCAGGTGGTTCACCTAAGTGACTACCGACGCCTATGGACAACTGCAACACCAAGGTGATCGCAGATGCGTTGCCGACCTTTGAGAAATGAGTAACATTTAATCAATAACTAATATGGTCTAATTGAAGGAGGTTGTAGCTTAATCGGTGGTCGGCCGGTGAGTCGATTACTAGGTTAAGCATTCTTTGCCGCGGCTGAGTGATAGATGGATGATCGATTCTAACACTGGTTCGCAAATATACGACCTTGGTGTTTTGGAAAGCACGTCAAACAGTAGGTCCCGATTAGTCGTGTGATTATAGAAATTGCGGTTCGGAAATGACGGCAGTTGGTCACCCCTCTGCCGGGGTAAGAGTTACTTAACCTATCAATCAAATCAAATGCTTACATACTTAATATAAACCATGCGTTGATGATCTATAAGGAGAGTAGAGAGATGACGCGATACCTCAATGCATGCAAGGTACGCCTTGAACTTAACACCAAAATAATGCTAACAAATATTTGGCTGGTGGGCGATGACCTTATGTTTGGTATGACATCTCATTGTTATCTAACACTAGATAAGTGCCACGGCGATGTTTGGCTTTTAACCGAATTTTAATAGAATTTTATTTTTTGGCCTTAACAAGTATCTTGCGGAGCGAATACAGTAAAATATCAAGTTTTTGTAGATCATTTTTAGATATACAATTCCATACTTTATTATTTTGACTGGCCAGTTGGCGCAGTGTGCAGCGATCCTGCCTTCCGCTCTGGAGGTCGTGGCTTAGATTCCCGCCTCGTGTCTGGGTGTATTATATACGTGTATCTATGCAAGCAACGTTACTTACACAAAATACCTTTTTTACGACATGACGCTACAAATCTTTGTAATTCTCGGCTTATTAAAGTGCATGTCTTATAATCGCATGCTTAATAGTAAACTGACCTAACTCAAAAAAGCGGATTTTTGGGAAATTACAAAAAAAAACGTCCTTTACGACTTTTTCCGCTTATAATTCGATAAAAACGACATTATAGTATCAAATTATATAATTTAATAATAGTTAATGAAGTGATGAACGATATTGAAATGTCATTTAACGATATTTTATTGGTAATCTTTAAACAAATACCTATCTTAGTTAAAAGGACAAAAATAGCTGTATCTCAGTGTTTACGATTAAGCATGCGATATATAGATTACCTGTTAATTCCAGTACTAGATAAAAGACAAGTTGGAGGAGATATTCAAGTCCCTATCCGAGGAGCCCCTACTGTCGGACGTAGGCAGCCACGGGCTGGGCCGCAGCGGGTCCCCCGGGGCGAAGTTCCACTCCCACGCAGGTGACGTTCTATACCAAGTTCTTTCCCGAGCTGATCGGTCTGTTTACGATTAAACATTCTATGTATATTTTTTTATGTTACAAGGGGCAAACGAGCAGGCAGCAGGCACCTAAGTGCCTAGCGACGCCCATGGACATCGGCACGACCAGAAGGCTAACAGATGCGTTTCCGGCCTTTGATGACGAGTTTAGGCCACCGGGAAGTCTCACAAACCGAACGAAACGCGGCAACAATACCATCACATGACGTGACAGCATTGCCACCAGTTCACGCCGATCTCATGTGAGAAAGAGGCACTGGTACCCCGACGCGCCTGCCCAATTCGGCTACAAGCGGTGCGCTACCTCTAATTAGTAAGACAGAAGTAGGGGAAAGGGAGGGAGGAAAATGATATAACGGTTGATGGGGAGGAAAGAAAGTCACGGAAGATATAGGGATATGACAATAGCAGCTAGGGCACTCCAGGGTCGCGTATCCGTAGTGGATTGGACCATTTATCGAACAGATAAAAGAAGATCCACCTTCTGGGAGTATATACCTTCTCTTTAAATTGTTCTGTTTACTCATGAAAACCACATTAAAATACGTTGCGTAGATTTAAAGATTTACTCATACAAGCACGGAAAGCGACTTGTTTTATGAAGTAACATGCCAATGTTTTTTTTATCTACGTGCTCAGTGTTTAAACAACTTACAAAAGTTGCATTGTAACAATTTCCACCAGACATTTCATTGCTAGCTATATTATTTTTTTTTGTATTGGCATCTCATTAACGATTTGTGTCAGATATACATTCGCTTGACCAAGGCCGTTGTAAGGCTGCCGTGGTACGCGAGTAAATGCAATTTATCTATATAAATATATATACATTGCCGGTCTGTAATTTATATATATCCGCGTAAAAATTAGGTAAAAAAAAAATTAATTTTATCATTATGATAATAGCCTTCCCCGATAAATGGGCTGTTGGAGACTGAAAGAATTTTTCAAATCGGACCGTAGTTTCGGAGATTAGCGCATTCAAGCAAACAAAGAAACAAATTATTCAGCTTATATCTTAGTATAGATACTTAAAACAATGCATTAATGACAAGTTGTGGAGTCTGGAATGATGGCAAAGAATATTTAAAGTTTTGTTGATTTCTTAAAAACCGCTTGACCAAATATCGTCAAAATTTATATAGGACCACTTCTGAAGTATGGTAGACCATAAATCAGAGGTGGTGCTCTATGAAAAAGAAAAGAAAAGAACCTAGTCGTGTTGAAAATTATTTAACATTATTAAACCTCGAAACATAATCGTCATCTTCTTTACGCATTAATTAGGATTGCATGTGTATATTAACTCTAAGTTGTGTCGCTGATACTTAAAATAGGTAAAACCTGTGCTATAAGTATCAGCAGCCCTCCATATAGTCTGTATATACATGAAATGCGTACATTAAAGTATATTCGCACATTTAGACAATCGAGCGTTATTTAAATACTATGAATAAAGTATACAATTAAGATATATTCTATATTTCGATATTCGATGGTTGGGCAAAGTGAGGCACAATTATCTCCGAAATCACGGTCTATAATCGATTATTTATAAGACAGAAGTCATCAGACAGTAACACATCGTGGTGGTATATCGATCGGCGAAATTCGAGCGAGCGATCGGCCTTGACCTATTTACCTGCCTGTAATGGTTGGTTGAAGTTAATTTATTTTGTAGAGAAGACAGGGATAAATTATTGGTTGACAAAAAAAAGAAGTTCGAGCCACGGACGGGTAATTGGACCTATTTATAGACTCTCAAACAAACATAAAAGTTACCGCTTAGAATAAGTTTATTAATGGGCAATGAGGTTAACTCGGTCGTCCAGCAACCAGATGGTTCTACGAATAATATCTGTCGCGGGTCGAACCTGGTTCGGATTGGCTCAAGAC
Source organism: Charaxes varanes (assembly GCA_024363005.1). Taxonomy (NCBI): domain Eukaryota; kingdom Metazoa; phylum Arthropoda; class Insecta; order Lepidoptera; family Nymphalidae; genus Charaxes; species Charaxes varanes. Next base: position 1,726,700 of record JANCMC010041502.1, read on the forward strand.
CGTAAGGAGTGGTATAAGCGGGGAGAGGCCTTTGCCCAGCTGTGGGAGAGAAAGGGCTATGGATGATTAGATTAATTGAATACTTTGTATCCGGTGAAGATTTTTCATAAAGGCATAAATAAGTGTTAGGAACAGTTTTTTTAATTCATAATTAATCTAACTCAATAGTACATATCCGTTGAAGATCTGTGATGTAGCTATAAATAAATGTTAGTATGAGTTTATTAATTTATAATCAGTCTAACTTATATAATAGGTGTTAGGATGAGTTTATTAATTAATAATGAGTCTCACTTAATACTAGCTATTTCGTTGAAGGTCTTAAATGTGGCCATAAATAAGTGTTAGGGTGAGTTTATTAATTTATAATCAGACTAACTTAATACCAATTATTCGTTGAAGGTCTTAAGTGTAGTTATAATAGGTGTTAGGATGAGTTTATTAATTAATAATGAGTCTCACTTAATACTAGCTATTCGTTGAAGGTCTTAAATGTGGCCATAAATAAGTGTTAGGGTGAGTTTATTAATTTATAATCAGTCTAACTTAATACCAGTTATTCGTTGAAGGTCTTAAATGTAGTTGTAATAGGTGTTAGGATGAGTTTATTAATTAATAATGAGTCTCACTTAATACTAGCTATTCGTTGAAGGTCTTAAATGTGGCCATAAATAAGTGTTAGGGTGAGTTTATTAATTAATTATAAGTCTAACTCCGTACTAGGTATCCGTTGAACAATTATAAGTAAGCGGGTTCGTCCAAAGAATAACTACATAGAATTTTGTTTTATTAACATTGGGTTATGTATAAGGAATTAGGAATATGCTGATATTTGCATGCAATGAAATTGTATCTTGTTCATTTAGATACTCATCTAAGTGAGAATGTAAATCCAATCCATCCATTGCATTTGAAGCTTGAATTGTTAAGTGATAACTGAGGGCTCAAATTGCACAATTCCTGGGTAACTGGCGTACTCAGTTATGGTTCGTGACGACAGGAATCAATAGTTCATGATCCGAATACTAATTTCGTACGTTAAAATTAGACACCGCGCACAGTTCGAATGATTTAAAGAAATGGGTACTTATATATGAATCAATAATATACAATTGACACTCGAATTTTTTCTTTTATTCGTTAACGAAAGTTATCTAAATGTACTCATAGATTGTTTTGTTTAAGTCTATGTCAGAAATTAAGAGCCGTAATTTATAATCCACACAACCAGCCTCATATATACATATAACAGTAAAATAATATTATATTATGTTGGTACCTGTCTAAATAGCGCGTGAGGTGTGGCTTAAGCAAATATCTACCGATAGTTGGTTAAGAATTTACGGGTTTATGTAACATTGACAAATATTTTATACGTGGTTTGGACTTTCGTGTTGAAAATAATAAGGTATAATTTTGATTAAATACGTAAATTTATTCCATATTCTTCTCAGTAACGTTTAAATGGACGACAAATTAAAAAAAATCCATGAATGTCTTCGAATTTAATTCTATGTGGATTGATCCGTTATTGCTTAACATCGTCCGTGTTTCCTCACTTGTAAATGTACTACGTAATGGTTGAAATCACTAATTCCCGCTTTGAATGCTAATCTCCTTATTGATCTCGCTGTCAGCAAACGAATCAAGTGAGCGATGCTGAAATGGGAATAAATTACTGCCTTTCAATAAAGGTGAGGTTATTCGATTCGATTTAAAATTGAAAGGTTGCTTAATTGTGTGTTATACTTGAATACAAATCTATTATGGAATAACCCGTGTAGATTATAACTGCTGAAAATATATAATCAATGAAGGATTGTGAATTTTAAGAAATTTAGATTAAGTTAGAGAAAGTTGATAGAATCAAGCTTTAGGAATAAATCCGCGACGAGAAAAAAAAAACCAATATACTTTGCATAAATCCGCGATGAAATACATATATATATATATATATATATATATATAATTTTTTTTAATATAACAAGGGGGCAAACGAGCAGGCGGTTCACCTAAGTGACTACCGACGCCCATGGACAACTGCGAATTGGGCCGGCGCGTCCGGGTACCAGTACCTCTTTCTCACATAAGATCGGCGTGAAGTGGTGGCAATGCTGTCACATCACGTGTGTGAGTTCCCGATGGTCTAAACTCCTCTTAAAGGCCGGCAATGTACTTGCGAGCCCTCTGGTATTGCAGTTGTCCATAGGGGTTGCTAGTCACTCAAGTGAAAGCCGTCTGCTTTTTTGCCCTATATAAAAAATGCAGGCATTGGCTAATTCTTCACCTGTATTTGAAATTAGAATGACGGAGGTGACGAGACATGTCATACAAAGTAGTAATGTTTTTTTAAAAATTTAATGGCATCTTGGAGCAAAATGGTTTCGACGGTTAATTTAGTTTTGGCGCCGAATCTCACTGCGTTTGAAAAATTATTATTAGAGCCGATTATATTGACCCTTACCAAGTTCCACGTTATTTTGTGAGATTGAGATAATTATCAAATACTATATACAATAACAATGGCCTAATCAATAACATTGATTGCTATCGTATGAAAAACAGAAATGGTTGATTTTATTAAAATTTTAAGAACATTCCTGGTTGGCCTTAAGCATCTCGACGAAATTGAAATATCTTCGTGTCTGGTAATTAGAAAACCTAAAACGCAATTTCATAAGCTAATTCAAGATTTGATCTGGCACATGAGCGTGAGTCATAGTATTTAATATAAATTAAACCTAAATTGAAAATTCGAAAAAAGTTGTTCGCTTGGAGAAAATAGTCTGAAGGTAATAACCTAAAGTGTATACGAGTAAATAGTGGAATAAAATCAAATCAAGTACTTTAATGTATTTTAAATTCAAAACAAATCTGAAGAAAAGCAACAATCATAAATAAAATTTAATCTGAAAAAGTCCGTTATGGTATATATTGCAACACTGGTAGATGTCAATATAAATCGCATTGACATTGACGTTCTACGTCAAAAAGGTTTTGTTGAGCTAATGTCAAAAAGAACATTTAGAATTACGCGGATTGACTTACGATAAAGTTTGTTTTATATATAATATTAAAAAGAATAGAGTAATTATGAGTGATACGTTTAATTTACATCATAGAAGTAGTAATGCCAATACAAGTAGAAAGGCTTAGTATTCAAGAAGTGAAGGAAGTGTATGTTTATTCTCAAATGTTCTGTCACTTGCACACTCCTCATGCAGACACGGTCTGATGTCTCGCATTTTAGTACTGGCATTGATGCTGATACAACGCTGCTTGATATCAGCAAAACAATGTTATCGAACTCGTATCACTATCTGATAATTAAATGACGATAATAATAAAATGAGTTCCGATCGGTGTTCCTATTTTGTTAATGTAAATAATGCTGAAAATACGCGATAGACCGAAGTAGTGAGTGATTGTTTTGAGACATATTTTTAAAAATGAGACATGCATTCGACCGAAATGCAAAAAAGTGTATCAGTGCAAGTAGATAGTAATTTTGCTCTTTTGCTGCCAAGCGGTGCATATGAAATTAAAAAGATGGAGCCAAGAGCCAAGCTACTTAAAGTGATAATGTTCTGTTTACTGCTTTCACTATTTGGGATGGTGGCCTTTGGATATTTTTGCCCTGACCAGGTAATAGACAAGTTACATACAAGTATTCTATCTATTTAAACAATTTTTCCTTAAAATTTTATAAGGATTTTAATTTTTATTTAATGTAAACATTATTTTTTAAATAGATAAAAATGAATGTTAAGGTTATTTCTTATCTACTATTATTTTTTGAGTGAATAATGTTTTTTTAAATATTAAAAATAATTAACGGATAATAGTTTATTTATTTCTTATCTATATTTTTGACGAGAGCTTTTTTTTTAATTGGCCTATAATGCCCCACTTCTGGGCAAAGGCCTCCCCACTCTTAGAACTTTAGTTACTTATTTTTATTTTTTCAATTTATAGGCACATTATAATATATTCAATATTACACATAATACTTTCAACCAAACATTGAGTTATGTATATTAAATTGCATTTCATATGTGTTTAGTAAGAACTGCAATTTAATTATATTATTTTTTAATTGAATAGAAACTTTTCTTCATAACATTATAATTTGATTGAAATATTTTTCTTTTTTTTTCTAATATAGTATTGTACTGTGTAAAACAAAAAATATATATATTGTGTGTCAGAAATGTTGTAATTATTGTGTATTAGACAGTTGTATCAGACAATTATATATACTTAAATATTGAAATGGTGTTATAAAAAATTGTCGACTGAGTTTATTGTGGGTTCATTTCAGCGCAGGGTGCGAAAAAACCCCATAAAATTAGTAATTTATAAATTGTGTTACCAAATTATGAAATAATGATTTCAAAAATATATACTTATGAAATTCTTAAGTGCTTTTAAAAGTCTATATGAATAAAGTTTAGATTTTGAGTTTATTTAAGTTAAAAGTTTCTGGCAGAAACAATATAGTATGAGATGTAGTTTTTAGAGTTAACAATTTAAAAGTTAAAGATTTACATCCTTTGCCGTACAAAGTTAAGGTAGTGATTATTGCTAAAAGTTTATATTATACTAATAAAAACTTTCCATTTACAGAAAAAAAAAGTATTGCTCCACATTATGCATAAAATAATTACTTTCAATTAATATATTTAATTTATGTGGCACTTTTCCTGTATCACAGTTTCTTTTAACTAGCACAGGAATAAGGGTCCTAACTCAATTGTACCAAATGTAACAGGTTCTTAAAATAAATAAATACAACAGAAAATTAACTTACACTTTATATGAAAGGTAGTAATGCAGTTTAGTATAGTAGCTATACAGAGTGTAAAAGACATCGTACCGGATGCGTATCCCATGGGTTCGATACATGATTCTATACTCCCCAGTGGTGAAATTTTTCGTCAGCTTTTCTTGAAATGTACAATTTTTTTACCATTTTATTTTAAACTGAATACTGTATAATATCATTATTACTATCTGTCCCAAACCGCAATGTGAATAAAACTTAAAAGTACGTAACAGAGGTAGCGCGGCTCGGATCTTTGATTTGTTTTGCGCGTCAACATTTTGTTGACGATTGCTTCCCAATGTTCACGATACATTGCGCGCTCCAGAATGGGATGAGGATGGTAATACCTGCAGCCTCTCATTTCCGAAATAAATGATTTTCGAGATTTTATTTAGGAGATTAAATCTAGCCTTATTACAAAGTTTGCGGTACGATATCTTTTACATCTTGTATAAGTGCTTTAATTTCTGTATTGTGATGTAACTATATATAAAGATCTTATTCTTATACTAGCGGACCCGACAGATGTTGTCTTGCCCGAATTTATGCTTTTCTCTTATTAGCCAATTAACCAATCTCCTTTGTCGTATCCATAGAGCGTGACACTGGCCGAATATTTTATGAAATAAGAAATTTACTTGGCAGTCTGTCAAAAGGTTGTAGTACCGACGTCATCCATTTGAAGTACTCTGAAGGATCGATAAAGTCTGTATTCTTAAATATTTTTCTATACTTTCTTTATGATGTTCTACCGCAGTCTATTCCCCGTCCTACAAATATTAAATGTATTCTTATACCGGAGCCAGACATCGCTCAAATTGTTTGTACATTTTTGACCTTGAAGTCTACAAAGTATTACAAAACTTTGTAAAGTTACACAAAGTCCCCGGCCACACTACATGATCATTGAAATGATCATTTAAATGCAGCTATGTCTGGTTCCGGCATTATACTTTTTCGGGTAAACCTCTTTATCTATTCTTAAAAAATTTTTAGTCGATAATTAATTAAAGTTATAGTTTTGTATTGATTAGATTTATATACTTTTTATTCGAGTACTTTTGTGTTTTTATTTCTTTCTTGTTTTGCTTGTATTGTTCTAGCATAAGTTTTTTTTCTAATGCCATTCTTTTATTTTTTCTGCTGCTTGTTTTCCTGAATGCCTTCTCCTCATCACACGACACTGACGAAATGGTTTGTGCATAATAGCGCATGCGATGCCATTTTGCAAGTCAATCAATCAATAATGTTTCGACTTGTTTTTTAAACCTTCATGCAGCTCATAGCAGTACATTTTTGCCTTTTTTAAAATTATAATCAAACAAAATCAACGCGAGCGAAGTCGTGGGGTACAACTAGATGTTATAAACGAGTAAATGGCGATATTAAGAATATAGTTCCCATAGTATCTCTAATACCGGCTCGCTCAATGGAACATTTTGCGGTTGTACTATTTCATGGCGTTTTAAACTGTTGTAACTATTGTGGGCAGAAACAATTTGACCGCCATGGGCCTCTCTGACGTCACGCCACAATCAGACGTGAATTGAGCTGCGTGGCCGTATCTATTTCATTTATAATATACGACATTTAATTTATAAAATAGTACGATATGTCGTATTTGTGTCGTAATCGTTTGATGTTACGGTTTATTTTTCGAGAAAATTTTGATATTTTGTCCTCTTCTTTGACCTCCATTCAAAAACACAATTAAATCCAGATACTTATTAAATCAAAGAAATGGTATTAAAATTTTTTGGGTGTATGAACGCAATGCTTATGTCGTTTATATAAAACATTATAGAATATACCAGTCTGTGTCGACTTTGCGTCAACTCATCTATGCACGCTTGTCGATATCCCTGTTCCTACTCGTACAGTCTCCGCGTCTCGTAAAGTCTTATAATAATGTATAATAAACTTAATCCATGTTCATTTAGCCAATAGCCCTTAGTTTTATCTTCATCAAAAATACTCCAATGGATTCCATGTTGTTTCTAATAATATGCATATTTTGATCCAGAAGACTTCGTCTAGCCCTCAAAGTTAACTCATTCAGGTAGACAAAAGTCAAAAGACCATTAAAGTTAATAAACAGTTTGTGATTGTGCTCTATTTTGTTTTAAAGAACAAATCGTACAGAATCCTAATGTAGGGTTAAGTTAGTAAATTATTTTTTATTTTTTTTGTTTTAAATTGTGTTCGTAATTAAATTGTGTTAACAAAGTAAATATTGAGTTCCCAATCTAATTGTTAATTAATTATAGCTAAAGATCGAAGATGGTCGAAATTTAGCCACTAATCTTATATTTGCGAACTATATGCTTATTTCAAGTTATAATACAATTTTTTTTTGTACAATGCCAATATATTTTTTTTTATGTTACAAGGGGGCAGACGAGCAGGCAGCAGGCACCGAAGTGCCTACCAGCGCCATAGACATTAATCGGGTCCCACTGTTTTACGTGCCTTCCGAAACACGGAGGTGTCGGATATTAAATATAAACCACCGGTAGGAACGCACACAACAAAATATACCCCAAATTAAGTGTACTGAAATTTATATTTAGTGTTACATGGAAACTTTGTATATTTTATGTATGGTTTTAATAAATTTATTATTATTATTATTATAAACGAATACATCGATTAAGATGCCGTATTTTTGTTTTGAAAACTGACGTGATAGAGATGGTACTTAGTTTCAATTTATTTATGTGTGTAAAGGTCGTCAACTGTTTTTCCCATCTGCGTTACGGATTTAAGCAATCCATTGACTTTACAAATTAAAAGGCCGAGAGACAAACGAGAAGGCGGTTCACCTAAGCGACAATCGACGTTAATAATGGCCAACAACAACACTAGAGGGTCCGCAGGTGAGTTGCGAGGATTTGAACAATGAGTATGCTCTTTGCTTGATGGTCCGTAGATCGTATTGGTTTGTGAAACACCGAAGCTAATGACTGATACCACAGAGAAATTGTTCGAAATGAGAAGTTTTGAGAAAGTTATATTACCAAGCGAACATTGTGACGTGTGGAATGGGATGGCGTCGCTAACTCACATATAATATTCAACTTTGTGCCGCTTCCATAACATAAATGATAAGTAGTGACCGCAGCCTTTACTGTAGCGCAGACACTGAGTCGTTTTTCCATTTCGCAAAAGGACATGGAAACATTTACTGAACGCGCTTTACCTCCATATATGGGGAACGTTTTAACAAAACATAAATAGTTGAGTAACGATTGACAAAGAAAGTGAGAACATGTTTTTTTTTTTTGTGATTCTAATCTTTGAACAAGCTTTACTTTTAGTTGATTTCAATTTAAATATTTAGTAACTAGCAGATCCGGCAGACGTTGTACTGTACGAAAGTTTGTTTAGTTTCTATTTACTAGATTCTATTATCCTAAAGGCTATAACATTATTCCCCGTTCCCGTTCCGTTCTCATTTAATCATTTATTTGTCATAAATACATGATACATGCATTTAGCCATTTCTGGCGTACAACAAAATAGTAAATGGGAAGTTACACAACATAAATGAAAATTTAATAAACGCTTTCGATTTTCAAATTCAATTCCATGTCAGTAGTTATGTCCATTTTTAATTAAATTAATGTCAATAGTCTGATGTTGTCAAGAAATATATGTAATTAAATGCAAAGAAAAAAAAGTTTAAATAATATAATTGTTTCGTTCCATTTTCTTTTCGCTTTCCATTCCTTCTTTATTATATAAACCTTGTCCTAACAATAACGAACACAATAAAAAAGAAATTATCCAATTCGTAGTCGTTCGCAAGTTATGCACGTGTAAACTTTCCAGCGAGTCATTTTTATTTGCGACTATAAATTGAGATGTAAGCTATCCCATCTTTCAAGTTGAAATCAAACTTAACATGTTGTGCAAATCTGATTTAAATCGGTTTGGTAGTTTAAGAGTCCATCGTGGATAAACAACGTGACGCGTTATTTATATATATTAAGATTAGAGTGACTTTTCAACTATCAGAGAATGTTTTAGCACTTTGCATAAATCCACAATTGATCATTCATTATACGCGTCTTAACGACATATTGGCGCAAAGCAATATAATTTTGTCGGCACTTATCGTGGAGTACCGCAAAGTAACTTCTGATACTCGTGTTCGAGCCCTACGTACCTGCGGTTGCCAATAGAATAGCCTGGAATCGTGGCTACGCTTCTAATTTGGCGACGTCGCCAAACCGTCGCCAAGTGAGTTTTCTCGTGCTAAATTTTAATATGAATTGTTTGGATACTTAGCCGGCGACGTCGCTATGGCGTCTCGGTGAGGTAGGCCTCTTAACCAATAACTTTTGCTTAACAAGAGTACCGATGAAATCACTTTCTTTAGTGATTCACTTCATTTATTCTCATCACGTAAATGTAAAACCAGGTGACTGGGGCAGTATTTTGTAACCGCGCATGTCGCGAATATGCCAATGGTAGAATTAACTCGTATTTGTTCATAATTTCCTAATATATGTTATGCGTCTGCCAAAAATAGGCGTTTCTTTACATTTTAGTATTATTTTACAGTAAGACGACTTATTTTGAGCTTTTCTCAGATCAGGGCGTAAGGAAACCGCGTAGTTTTAGCGTTCTATGAGAGATGATAAGAATCTATATATGGAACGCCTAAACGCATTCCTATTATTTAACATTTGTCTATACTAATATATTTAGCTGAAGAATTTATTTCTTTGCTTAAAAGCGCTAATATCAGGAACTGGTCCGATTTGAAATATACTTTCAGTGTTAGACAGCCCATTTACCGAGGAAGGCTATAGGCTTTATATTATCACGCAAAAAAATTTCACCTAATTTTACGCGGATGAAGTCGTGGGTAACAACTAGTGTCACATAACAAGTTTTGCCTTTTGTAAACTTGTCATTATAGAAATCTTTAACCAGTGACCTTCACACATTTAATTTCATATAAACGGCCATGCCAATTATATCTATTATGTGTTTAATTTGTTTGTCAAATCTGTAATTACTTTTGGTATGCGTCGAAATCGTTGCTGCGTAAAGGTAAATAACGAATGTCGGAACATACGCTTCGACTTTTAAGCGCTTCTGAACATATATAAAAATTGTATTTACTATTTAATATTTATATATAACACGGACCTTTTTAGGTCATTCGTGTGGCAATATTTATCTCTCCAACACCAATATTTATTAATCACTGAAGCAAGCCCTGGGTGGAGTGTCGACGAGGCTATCTATGGATGAAAATTTTCAAGAATATAAACTATATTATAAAAGCCAATCGTTCTTTAGTCTCGGTTAAACTCAGAAACGGGAGTTCTATATGTTTTGTTTTTTCCCCTTTATTATATTTCCGGGAAGGTTTAGAAGAATAGAACGAAAGGAAAGGTCTAGATTATTTAAAAATATTAAAAAATGCAGAATTACTTTGGAATAGATAGCAGTACTAGAACTTTCTTACGATGTTTGATATAAAATTATTATGTAACATTCTAGCCATACTGGCTTTTGGCACGTTTTATGGCAAAGACAAAAAGGAGATTAGTTAATCAGTTAATAGTATGCGAGGCAAAATTCAGCCAAGAAAACGACTGACGGGTCCGCTAGTAAAGTATAAATTGCAAATCATATTGTATTGAAAGCAGTTCGGTAATTGGAGGGAACGGAAATTTATGCTGAGTACGAAATACTTAATAACTTTACAGAGATCTGCGCATAAAATGGGGAAGAAAATCAGCGCTTTGTTGTAAAGTACCAACACAAATAAAGCGATCACAGCGCGAACCGTTTTTTTATTGGTCTTCTTCGTAATATAGTTCTACTTGTGAAGCAGTTACTCTCTAGGACTCTAAGGTTCTTCTTCTTCTTCTTTTGATTAATAAGGTTAAATAATCAAGATTATAAGATTGTTGTTATGGCTTTATTAAGATAAATTAATACAAGAATAGAGCCTAATCATTTTGGAAAGGCCGGGAACGGATCTATGAACATAGCTTACAACAGTGTAAGTCCAGTTTTCGATGAGCGTTAGTAGTTACAATCAGATAAATCGTTCGTTTACCACGGTTTGACACAGTCTATTGGCCCTTCATTCTTATCAGAATTAATAAAACACGATATACATATTTGATTTAATACTATATTTTTATTTCTATCAGTAGTTATTCTCAATTTTACTTCTCGTCGACCACTTTTTGTACTTCTCATGTTTATCTCCAACTTCTATTTGTCCCCATTGTCATCTTCTTCTCGGTTTCTGTTTGAAATGTCTTCCTTAAGCTTTCGTTTTGAAACATTAGAGTTTGCTGCACGTTCTGACTCAGAAATACTGTCATGTTCTGTACCATCGAATTTATGTCTTTCTTCGAAATAAAATACTTCTTTTAGTTTACCTTTGTGTGTTTCGCTATTTCCACTCTCTTCAATGCTTCTTTTCAATTTCGCTCCTTCTCCTTCGCTGTGTGCTTCTCTTTTTTCTTCAATACTTCCCGCCATTTTAATTTCTTCATTAGAGTTTTCACCTTCATCAGCTGTATTCCTGTCATTTTCTTTTGATTTATCTGATTGACTTGTTTCGTTAACGCTACCACTTCCCACTTCATCTAGTTTTTTGACTTTATCTGATGCATTTTCGTCGATTGGGGGTAAGTGTTTACAATTTTCACTCGCTCGTTTTGTATAATCTAAAATTACATAGATATTAAAATTATTAATTCTAACCTGCAAAATTATAATTCGTTATGTGAGTATATGTATATAATGAATATTAAATATAGAATTTATGATGGTTTATAAATTTTGTGGAATTGATTTTAATAAATACAAAACATAATATAACAAAAGGATAAACTTACTATTGAAAATATAATACTCAAAATACTGAGCGACCAACGCTTGGATTTCATTTTGTGAATTAAATAAAAATAGAAATTTTGGAATTCAATTCTGAAGGTACGGATTGTATTTAAGTTTTTAATATCCTCAACAATAATTATCGTGCCCGAGCCAGACATAGCTCAAAGTGTTTGTAAATTTTTGTCCTTTAAGTATACAATGTACTACCAAACTTTGTGCAGCTACACAAAGTCTGGCTCCGGCAATATATTTATTAATTTCTTAACTATTGTATATTGCCTCACCAGTTCCTCGTAAGCAATTATATTCTTTCATATCGCATGAGTCTATGAATCTGCGAAGATGTCCGCTCTTATAGTCTCGGCCACACTTCTCTTTTCCATCGTGAATGCAAATTTTAGCGTTATAACATGTCTAAAATTATTAGTCCATTAAGAGGATGCTAACTTTTTTTATAGTGTATAGTGGATATAAATATATGTGTATAGTGGATATAAATATACCTTCGTATCTGTATTCGGTAGAGTGCATACAGTGTAAAAATCTCTTCAAAGTATTCATCTCTAATTACAAAATAGCGTGTAGACGAAAACACGCAAACACGCATTCGTGAATATCATTGGCTTACACTGCGTGTTTGAGTTTGAGTGTACAATATACACGCTGCTCGCATACATACAACCAAGCATTGCAATTAATTAGTGGAGGCGCGTGTATTGTTAGATTGAAACATCTATACCACTTTTTCTGAAAATTACGCCCGCTGTGTGGTACAAAATTTAGCACCGAGAAAATGAGTGCTCGAACCTCTCTCTCATGTCCCTCCAGTAACATACGAAACGTCACTCTTTCCCTTTCTGCCTTCACTAACTTATGTCTCCCTCTCAACTTCCTTTCGCCTCGCCCGATCACACTTTTCGTAAGGCTGTCGATGAGCATCACCAATGTCCTTTGCACGTCAATTAGTTAAAAGGCCTATTTTTGCATTTCATTAATTTCTAACAATGACCCTTAGCAAAAGTTTCGTTAACTAGGAGCTGTCATTCAAAATGGTAAAGCACTCTCTTGGTCGACTATACATAGAATTGAAATTTTATATGTAGCTTTTAATAAGCATATAGCACACGAATCTAAAGATTTATTACCGAATTTCGACCGCTAGAAGAAATCTAGAATATATAGTACTTAAACATTTCATTTAATGGTTTCACTTCTAAATTCGAATTTGGATTCCAATTCGAAATTCAAAATTCTTAGAACTAGTAATAATGATAACTGCTTTATCCATTTCGGAGTGGATAATCCGAATAAAGCTGACAGCTGAATAGGTTAGCATGCGCACTTCAATTTGACACAAATACTTACGACTTTGAAATCATATATTTATATATGAGGTAATGCAATATAAGATTAATTTCTATTTTATAGATTCGATATGCAATTTTAATATTTTCGATTCAATACAGAGCAAAGTTAAAGTGGAACTTATTCCATTGTCATCATCGCTGTCAGCCCTCGATAGCGCAATGCTGGACATAGACCAGCAGTGGGCTTTCATAACATGGATTTGTTTATTTAGATATTCTTTTATTAATTACTAGTTTTTTCTTATACAATCGATAAATCAGGCTTTTAAATTTTTATTGTAAGTTACGACTTAACGACAGTGAGGGAAAACTTAACTATAATTCAAAGTTCCTAGCATAATCGGCCTGAATCTTAAGATGACGATCTAAGGGTCTTCGTCTATGATCCGAAACAAAGTTGTACACACCTGTTCTTCTGTTGTTGCGTATGCTGCTTGTGCGCGCGTGCTGCAGACGAGGAAGCGGCGCGGCGCGGTGCGGGAGGCGGCGCGGCGCGACCGTACGGTAACGATGCGGGACGAGGCGCGCCGCCCACACACGCACCATCCACTCGAGACGCCCTGTACAATAGGGATAACGGCATAACACATTTGACGCCTCGGCAATTTTTAATATTTTTGAAAAAAAAATACCTCAAAAATTGTTTAGACTGTTTGGTGAAAACTGATTATCAAAATAACACTTAAACAAGATCTTGTGTAACGTACACATGCAGAAAAAGAACAATCCGTTAGGGATTATGTAATTCGAAAGAAATACTAAAAATACCCTAACGTTATTACGTTATTAGGAATATTTTCCTATTTCAAAAATAAAAGCGGCGAGAGTACCGTAAACCAAATGATTGCATCATCGTATCAGTATATTGCGTTAAGTGTATAGCTGAGAATGTCCTACTTCTTTATCTATCTAGAGACAAATATAATCCATCCTTTTTAAGACTTGATAGTAAAAAAAAATCATAATACCGGTACTCATATTATTTAAATTCCTTTCACGCTAGTCACCCGATGAATTTTAAACCACTTCTTTTAAAGTCTTAAGGAATTCGAATGTTATAATTGAAAAATCAAACATGACAACATCAAGAACATCAATCAAACTTTATTTATTAAAATAGTTATTATGTATTTAAAAACTTTATTGTTACTTAGAAATCTTAAGACCAATAAAAAATTTAATGCGTGCAATTGGAAAAAGTACAAATTTCCCTGAAATTATTATTGGATATCCATTTGAACCAGTCCATCGTGCATCCATGCCATTAATTATTTTAAATTATATTATTAGAGAAAACCTGTATAGTAAGTTAGTATATTAAAAAGAATATGCTTAGCCCCACATAAAAGATACATACGGAAGTTTCTTAGAATTGATTGCGTTTTTAGCTGGAACTTTTACGACTCGTGATATCTCCGCGGGTTTTCTCGACGACTTCTCGGGTATTACTCTGCAGCGTGTTTAAAAAAATAAAGAAAAGCTAATCCAAAAGCGTGTAAAATTATATTGCGGTGTAAGAAACATTAAGCCCATAACCAATACATATTTAGATAAATGTGCCACTCTACAAAGAACAAAGTAATAAAATATTTATAAATATAATATAATCTGAATATAATAAAAATTAAATATATATTTTATTAGAACATAAAGATGTAAATTTGTGTGGATAGGGTTTCCTTTTATTTTAAACTATCTAAATCCATTCTGGACTTAGATTCAATATCTGATAAGGAATGTTTAATGAACAAATTATAATGTCAAGACGAGCGTATATTCGAATTCAATGTAGTGTCAAATTATTAAGTAAATCAACGGAATAATTTCCACTTTAGCAAGCACATACACACTCATTTTTATAATAAAACTTTAACAAATATTATTTATTATGCCAGTATTAAATCTTTGGAACTCAAGAAGTAAAAACTAAAGTGCCTCTTGCCACCGATAAATACTTTCTATTGCCATAATTATTATAAACTAAATTTATAATCGTATACGATTAAATAAACTAAATAAAAAAGATAGAGGTAGACTTTTATACGCCATTGACTAAGAAAAAGGGAATTCATTAAATTGTATTTTTCTATATATGTGAATGAATGTGAATGTCTATAAATTAAATTACTTGTGTAATTGTAACTTTAACCTTATTTTTTTTTAGATCTAGTTTGTTGCCTCAAACCTAAAGTTTATCCAAACCAATGATTTTATTATATATCGATGCAGGGGAACAGGTCTGTATTCTGTACCCGTGTAGACAAGCCATTCCTGGAATATATCGTTACCGTAGATAATACAGTTAATGTCAATCTATACTATTATATACGAGTAGAACTGAAGAGTTAGTTTCTTTATTTGCTTGAAAGCGCTAATCTCAGCAACTACTGGTCGGATTTTAAAAAATCTTTCAGAGTTAGATAGCCCATTTATCGAGGAAGAATGTAGGCTACATAATATCGTCACGCTAAAATTTAATCTATTTATTTTTACCTAATTTTACGCGGATCAATTCGCGGGCACAGCTAGTATAATAATATTATAATAATTATTTGTAATTTTCTTCAGAAACCGGAAGAAGCTACAAGAAATTTCATGCTTCTTTCTTTATATAAAATCTTCAACTGCCAAAAAGAAATGACTTAGCCCGCTGATTTAAGGTTCGTTTTGATGAATCTGTCGAAATAATAATTCTATAATCTATGTGTAACCATTTCTGGTTTACAATGGAGAGATGACACTTTAACGAATTATATCCTAAAGGTTTTCTTTCATATAATATACATATATAATTTAATCTTTTTAACAAACCGCACTATTTTAAAATAAGGGTGCGAATAAATACGTACCGAAAGCATTTTTGCTGTTGCCATCGTTATAAAAGTATAGACAAGCGTCTTTCAGTACGCAATACCGCTTCGCCCAGGACTTCCATTTTGAACCTAACTTCATAAGGTATCCGAAGCAGTCCGGTCGAGGTATCGAAGAAGGGGGTAACTTCATGTTCCTCATAGTGACTTCGAGCCAACCATCCCTCTGTAAAATAATATTTTTTTTGTTTTAATTTCTTTAACGAAGAATATGTTTAGTATATTTTACAACGAAAAATTTGATTGCAGTAAATAGCGCCTGATCATTTTACAAGAGCAATTATTACTACAAGCAAGATTGCGTCAAAAAAAAAATTCGTTTATTACTTGTTGTTTTTTTCCGTTAGTTATATGTTTTAACATACAAAGATTTTTTTATCTAAGTATGAACATAATAACTTGCGTACTTTTCTACAGCTACGATAAGCAACTAGGTATTAAACAATCTTTAAACGTTATAAACAAAGTATTTTAAACATAATGTATAATAGCTGTTGTGCCATTCACTGTAGAATCCGCAGCCGTTCGAATCAGTGATTTAAATATTAATACGTGAGGTAAAAATTTTCGGTACCATTTTACGAAAATTGCGCGGACGGAGGAGAATGGAATTTGGCACAGTTATAGTTTATATAGAATACGGTGTGGGAATGCTAATATTTTTATAAAATATCTATTATTAATACATTAAATGAAACCACACGCACATCAATGCCAAACGATTTACTCACACGTGTATAAATTTTACTATAAGATTGTGTTAAAGCGTGTTCATGAAGACCGTATGTCTATTAATTGGCAAATATAAGTGTCATTGTATAACAGGAATTAAAATTTTGCATATCGCTTTAAATAAGCATATAGTACGTAAATGTAAAATTTTGTGGCCGAAATTAGACCGGCCGGCGATCTCTAAATACTTTTTAAAATCGTTTAATCGGTTAAATTACTCAATTTAGTAGTATTAAAATAAGCGTGTGGTAGGCAAATCTAAAGATTAATGGCCGGATTTCGACTAACCGGGGATCTATAGTTATAATTACCTGATTACTAGCATCAATGGCATGAGCTAAGACCGCACGCCATCTAGCGGCAGCTTCCGCTGTATCAGCGGCGAGTTGCAGCCTCGTGCCACCGCCGCGCTGCAGTCTAAATCCGTGCGGTCTGCCAACGTCCTCTTCAGTTAGCTGATAGTTGACGAGCATTAATGCACCCACTGGGTGAATACTCTGAAAGTTAATAATAGAATTTTTAAAAGTTGAAAATCTATTTCTATTAATTTCTTGGAAACTATGGTGATCCTTCAGCACTGGTCCTACGCCTCTAATGTTTAATTGTGGTTAGGTCTTTACGTATATATTATATTCTGGTCTGTTTTTATTTTTTATTAATTTTATATATGGTTTTGATTTTAATCAGTGCTGTAATCTCTCTATCTATCTAATACCCTTAAACGAGCAACTCTTGTATACATGTATACAAATAATTTGAATCTCGGAAACGGCTAGATTAATTTGCATGAAATTTAGTATGCGGGGGATATTGGGAGCGATTGATCGATCTAGCTAGGTTTCTTTGAAAATGCCGTTATCATCCATCGATCATCCAGGTACTAAATATAAAAAGCGAAAGGTCACCTAACACGAAATTTCGACGAAACAGTTAGTCACCTGCAATTTGAAATTTGGCAGCGAGGTACTTTATAATAAGGACACATTCGCTATCAAAGGATTTTTAGATAGGGCCCGATTAAGGTATCTCGCAATTTTACACGGACAAAGTAACAGGAAACAGCTACTTAAATATAAATGAAGGTATCCAAATAGCTCTGCATTCGTCTGCTTCTACTAAAAAATATTATCAATTCCATTATAACAATGATTTACTTAAATCTAAGTAAATCATTATTATGTAGGAAATATCTAAAATAATCTTACATAAATAAATCAATGTAGGAGGGTGATTTTTAGTAAAGAAGGGACAAAGAATTGTGTTTTGTTACAGATGTTGACGTATTACTGTCATTGATAATACGTCACACGAATTTTACGATTTTTAATCCCCTTCCCCCGCCTTGTCGCAGATTATCCCACTCTCTATACCCTTACCTTATTACTTTAGTGTGACGTAACAAATTTTCCAATTTTATGCATGTGTTTTAAAAAATTAAAACAAAACGGCAGTTTTAAATTTTTTCTACTTTTTTAAATCTTTTTAGTTTTGACATGTGACGTCACCAAGCTTTTGACCCCTGCCCCTGCTCATTGTCACACAATGTCACATTTCGATGAATCCCCTTAACGTGTGACTTTTTTATGGATGACCCCTAAACAGCATAATTGATAGGCACTCCAGGAAGGACGTAAATAATGGAATATGGCAAATAGAAAACCTCTTTTGTGTTTTTAATTGTTTGATCAATAAGTTAATTACGGAATTACATTTCATTTTATAATTATTATCTTGTCATCTGCTTTTGATTAAGCAAATTCGGTTCTGTCGGGACTTTTGTAATTATTTGTTTCTTTGAAACAACAAACTTCGTAGTAGAGTTTGGGTTTTGCATTAATTTGTAAATTTTGAGTTGTCTTTAAGATTATCTTCAAGTCCTCTTCATAAGTTTGCATTGAGATTATTCGTCTGAAAAAGTAAACTTTATTTGCCCTGAATGTCACGCTAAATGCTAGCTCAAATTATATGCCAAAAAACAGTGTCTGACATAATATATTTTTCTGCTGCTGATTGGTTTCGTTGATATTGTGTAAAGATGTAATTTGAACTTGTAAAGCAATCCAATTTATGTAAATTTGCGATAAATAAACAGAACTGAAATCATAAATCTCTGAATTACTAATTACATCTGCATAGTGGAAATTCGTATATATTTAGATTTATGCTGATTGTGTATGCGAAAGTAATCTTTTTTTTTAAAACTAGCCGGGTATAATTGGGAAAAAAATTAGTTTAGTGCGATGGTATATAACCTATAGCCTTCTTCGATAAATGGGCTATCTAACACTGATAGTTTTTTTGAAATCGGACCAGTAGTTCCTGAGATTAGCGTGTTCAAGCTAACAAATAAACAAACAAACTCTTCGGTTTTATATATTAGTATAGATTACGAATACTTTTTAGGTATTACTAACATTCCAGTTGTACCTCTAACTAACCTTAAAAGCTTGTACTAGGAGTGGGTGCAACAATACGCAGCAGCGACGTGGATTTTGCAGATTTCGGTTTATCCCTTCTTAACGTTGAGCTATTGAGATACAAAGAATCCGTTTATATTCACCACTAAGTATATAATTATATGGTACTTCTAATCTCGATATCCATAATGGTGCATTTAGAAAGAAATTTCCAATTCGTATCTACAAATTTTAAAATCAATTTCATTGTACGCATCACTTAATCTGTTTAGGTTTAGACCCCCGCAGCCGGCGAATTTGCAAAACAATCCAGCATCAAAGAGCGACAATACAAAATTAAAATAAACAACAATAGGCTGAAAAATCAGCTTTGGCTTCCATTGTATTTTGTCAAATTGTTATTCAAAAATCTGATATAAAATTTTGCACTACGTAATTTGAATGGATAAAAAATTTGATAATTTTTAACGATCTCTAATAAAGCCTAATTGTTATTAGGCTAAATTGATCTTCTTTATTCTTGTACGTAATCTTATATGTTCTTATTGTATTATGTATTTAGTGAAAAAAAAAATAGTTAGAACTAAAATCAACATAAGGTAGATTTTGCAAAGAGATTAAATTAATTAAAACGCAGTCCTTCACCGTCACACAAGTTTATTTAAGTTAAATGACAATGTTATACATTAAAACTATTTCAGGCATTCTAAATTCTAATATCTTTTCTACCCAGGTCCTTCCTATGTCAAAAAATCGTCGTGTCATTGACAGATAGCTTTTCTCGATTCCCGCCAATCGCGTCCCTCTTTTTTTTTATAATATTGACAACAACCCATCGCTTTGATGCCACTAATGGCAATATTGCTCACGAAAACTGATTACAAAAATACTGGCGACAACAAAATGAAATTATATTTATTGCCATAGAAGTATACAAAACGTCGTGACACTAGCGTCTAAACTAAGCCAAGCCTATATCTTCGACGCTAGTCTCTTTCATGACATATAGTTTAATCTAATTAATAACTAAAATAATAGACCATATATTTATAAACAGACTGTGCTTTGTCCAGATTGTAACTATATTGCGTTAATTTTATTAAAATGTTTGTATACTACCGTCAATAAACGTAATACGTACAGTTAGACCACTATGAATGTACATTTTAAGCTGTAATTTTTGTTACTTTTCAGTGGATAAATTAAAGATAATTCCGATTGATTATTATTTATGTGTTCGATATACGTTATCCATATATTTACTGTTTTAAAACCGATCTTATAAATATTACTATCATCCTTTTATATCCTCATTTAATAACAAACAAAATTCTAGCAACTTGTTCACATTTAGTCTTCCACGACACTACAACATTTAGTCTTCCACAAAACAAAAAAGAAATTAGCTTTATATATATATATTTTTTATGTAATGACGAGTTTAGGCCACCGGGAAGTCTCACAAACCGAACGAAACGCGACAACAACATCATCACTAGACGTGACAGCAATTTTATGAGGTTGTATTTAATTTTTTTCTTACTTCACTTTTCAATCTAGTTTTAAGAAATAAAACTTAAAATATCCAACAAACAAGTATTATTCGAGAAATCTGAATACAGTTTTATACTTTATTTAATCCCGCTCCAACTCAGCTGACGTTTAACTATTCCCGCCTAAAAAACTTTTTTAATTTGACAGTTGGCCACGGCTCGTTACGTCACACTAGCCTCGGTAGTGCAGAAGGACCAACGTCGTTGATATGTTTGTCTTTACCGCTGAAATACAATGTCTCTTTAAAACATATTTTCATATCATTTCATGTTTATACACGTACTATCAGATTCACGCTAACATTAATCAACTAAAAGCGCTCGCTCGGTCGTTGAAAATCATTTATACAGTCGGTACATTATTTGATTGATTCGTTATGAGTTTGCAAATTTTAGTTTGCGTTTGCGGTACAATTTTTTTAGGGCTTTCATATTTCTATGGACAAGTTGTCATCCATCATTAGCGTTCATAAAGCATACATAAAATGGAAGCTCACGCTCTGCTAGCGTTTTTTAAATTACTGCCTTTTTTAAAATTTACGTATATTCCTACATCGGTTTTGCTTACCTTCTGTTTATAACTATTTAACTGTGCCCGCGTTTCGTCTTCGTCCGCATAAAATTAGGTAAGAAAAATAGATTCAAATTTAGCGTCGTGATATACGGCCTAGTATATATATAGCCTTCCTCGATAAATGGTCTATTTAACACTGAAAGAATTATTCAAATCGGAACTGGTACTTCCTGACATTAGAGCGTTCAAGCAAACAAACAAATTCTTCAGCTTTATATATTAAGTATTGATATTTGTATAGATTTACTCTTCGATACGAGTTATCTGACTGTGATAGAATATCTGATTATTACAGAAACAGAGAGAGAGAATTAAAAAAAAAACTGGAAATTACGAGTTCAGTTCGTTTACTAAAAATTCCATATCACAAAAATCTTCTATTCTAAGATATGTATTTTTCTCATGCATTTTAGAATCGATAACTGTTTGGGGTTGATTGTTTCACAATATATAAAAAGTTTATTAAACACAACTAGAAGCAAAGACCCCTTCAAACAGCATAAGTGTTTTTCAGGACACTTAGTATTATTGCACCGAGTATATAACGGAGCAAATTCCTTAATATGATGTTAAATCTCGTATTATTTTCAAATTACAATTAGCTAGATTCATTAGAAAGGGGTGGTCGTTTGAGTATAAAAGCAATGAAGGACAAAGGATCGTAGTAAGAAAGGCTAGGCGATGATCTTTAAAGTCAATGACCCCTTACTATTTATGAGATTCACACTGAGTGGCAGCATGAGGTCTTTCTGAAATATCGTGAGTTTTGCGTACCCTTTTAATATATTTCCATAGCAATCAGTTAAGTGCAATGAACTTACTTGTTTTCACTATAATATTGAAAAACTGAAATATATACATGTCGCAATCACATCGCGCATCGCGACTTCCAAATGTGCGATGTAATATATATGAATCGCACATTATGACGCCTAATTGCCTATATAATATAAAAAATGGCCAAGAGCGTGTCAAGCCACGCTTATATAGAAGGGTTCCGTATCTGATATGCTATATAAGTGTGTGTTAAATAACTTCAAAAGTTATTGTTCGATTTCGTTCAGAATAATTTTGCTAATGAGTTTTTTTGAGAAATGGTAGGGAGGGACCACCTTGCGGGCAGATAGAAGGACAGACAGAGTGAAATTATAAGGGTACCTTGTGCTACTACAGAACCCTAAAAATCATCGTATTGGAAGTATTATTCTAAGAGAAAGGTCAAATCCAAAATTTATCTATATAAATCTTAGAAAGCACTTTCGAATATCATAAAGTTAATGCCAGTACAGACTCTTGGAATCTACAGTTAATTTTCCGCGAGTGTACCTGATCTGGTTGTAATTGGTTCAATTTAAAAGGGATCATTTCATTTCAAAGATAAGTCCAAAGACAAAGGATCAAACATAATGACTTGATAACGACCGTTGGGGCTTTAATCGTCTTCGTTTCCAGCAATTAATACTAAATTGATAATTAGCAGCGCCGGTTCTTGGAACGCCTTATAAGATTTGCGCGCCCTGTGGTTTACCTACACAGAAATGTATTTCGTTTCGCAATGAAAACTAAATAAAAATAGCCAAGAGCGTGTCAAGACACGCTTATATAGAAGGGTTCCGTATCTGGTGTGCTATAAACGTATTTGTTAAATAACTTCAAAAGTTGTAGTCCGATTTCGTTCAGAATAATTTTCCTAATGAGGTTTTAGCATGTTCTATCAACATGGCTAATTTCAAGTCTACACGTCTAATAGTTTGGAAATGCTAGGGGCCACCTTACGGCCAGGCAGACGGACGGACGAACGGTTGGACAGAGCGAAATTATAAGGGTTCCTTGTAGTGCTAGGGAACCCTAAAAACTATGTAAATAATAGCGGACGCGGCGGAAATTGTCTGACCACTGATTAGGTGACCACTCTTTAATTATACTCTATATTTTATCCAAATCGGGCCAGCAGTTTAGGAGTAAAGTGACAAAGGCTTGTACAATGGATTTTTATAAATATAGAAAACGTACTCCTTATGTAAAAGGCAGAAGAAGGACAAGTCCAGCACGCCACAGCCCGCCTAGAGGTGATCTTAGTAAATATCAATTTTCTTTTCTTATAGTAGCATTTATAGAGTAATATAACATTTACAGAAAACACTGGAAATAGATTCACACAGTTTTTTATTTACGTACTTTTTAAAATTCAAGTTTAAGGGTTTAAATTTTTCGCACAAACAAACTGAGACTGTAGAAGAATAAGTGAATCGAAGATAACAATAAAGAAAGAAGAAGATAACTAGGGCACGGGTCTTAAACCGTGGAGCATACACTGAAAAAAAAAAATTCGCACAGAACCCTGAATCTGTATCATGTAATACTACCTATCTGCCAATGTAAGTCCCGTCGCAATCGGTTCAGCCATTTCAGAGATTTCCCGTAACAAACGGACAGATAGAGAAGAATGATATAATTTGCGTTTAGTAAGGCATTTTTTGACGTAACAAATTGTTTCTCAGTTTTATACTTATCTGTAACGATAACTGGTGTTACCAGGGATTTCAAAAATTCTTAAATCGTATCGATTTTGAGGTTTTTAGTTCAATCGTTTGGTTCCGAAAATTGGACTGAAATAAGAGACTATTTAAACAACGTAGAAAAAATTATAATCGGTTTTTCTTCCTCCACAGATATGACTCAAAAACTACACTGCCATCTCGCTTTCAAAAGTAAATGTTAAGGGTTCCAAAATTAACGCAGTTGCTGTTTACCGCTTTCCTTACTGTACCATATATGCGACCCGCGATACCCACCTGGCGTTTAATGTTGCCACTTCAAATATAGATGGCGCTCACACCGCTAGAGCAGCCGCTCAGCGCCGAGCATTTAGAGTTAGTAGCGTAGTAAATGTGTATTTATTTGACAATTTTTGAAAAAAAAAAAGATTTAAAATGCTCTTTCTCTTTGCAACTTGCCAAGCGTCTTATGAAACGATGATATTTTTAACGTTTAAATACTTTTTCCGACTCGTTCAGTATTCTCGAACGTTTCGAACGAGAGTGTTGCCATCGCTGAAAAGTATTAACACTTAGTTTTGTTTTATACTGTCTACGCTAACTTTTTGACGTTTTAACTAGTTATGCCTTGAGATTTCGGAAAATGTTTGCTTCGACTATTTGAATTGTCATAATTATATTCGGCGAAAATCTTTCAGGAGTACAAAAAACACAGATCAGTGTAAAAAAAAAAATAGGTATTTTACCTGAGAATTAAGCTTAGTGTCGAATGTGTTATTAAAACTGAATAATATTTTGAATTCTCTGAGTGATTAAATTCATGGCATCGCTAGTTTTAATTTATTGTTAGTAAAATAAAATATGAAATTGTTATTAATAAAAATGAACGATCAAAAATTGTTAACATAAAAGCCCGAACAATGCTCAAGTGATTCTTATGATATTGTCTATAAGTTTGGCAACACTTTTGTTTGAAACAGTCGGACGTTGTTTGGTGCGTCTTACATATAATTGTATTTTTTTATAATGGCATGTAATGCTTTCCATGTTAGGGGTCACCCTCGCCATTCGTGCTTTTAAAATATAATTAATTATAATTAACCGCTCACACCGGAAGTCCGCCATCTTGGAGCATAGACTATAACAACGGGCGGATGTTGTGTGTTCGGAGAATATTATTAAAATAAAATATAATATATAATAGCACTATCGATGTAAAGTTAAGAATTTATTGGCTAGCCTACATTTGTAGATTTTTTAACTTATTTATCTGTTCTCTTTTTTTATTCGTTTCGATTCGAATTTTAATTGCATTTATTCAACATGGCCGCCTCACATTACATGTGTTTACGCGAATTTGTTATCTGTACCTCATTTTTGCCATATTGTTTAAATCCGCCTGGTTTAAAAAAAAATGAAAAAGAGGCAGCCCTGTTGGATAATGTTGAAATCAGTACAGAATTCGTAATAGGCGTTGTGAGGCCCGGACATTTTATTTTTGATGAAATTTTTATTTTTAATACTATATTATACGTTTATTTTTTAGCTCAGGGCCTTATCAATTTGACATTACCTAGAGTTAGTCTAGAGTTGTTAAAATGACAAGTTGATTTTTTTTTTAAATATTAATATAATATGTTTATTGGAGCGGTTCGATGTTATTGGGTACTTGGCTATTGTTGTAATGTACAAGTTTTTGCGTATTTACGAACATGATCACACATTTATGGAATGTGTTAAGTTTAATTCGGTTTAACTTTGGAACGAAGTTCCTTTTTACGCGGGAAAATGTGTTGACATTATGAAAGAGATAGACAGACGAATGAAAGAGAAAACGAGTATTTGACGTCGCTTTTTTACAATAATTAATAACTCGTTTTGGTAAATATAGTGACAGGAACTTCATTCCTACTAATGGTCGTTTTATTTATAAGGTTAAATAAAGTGCGTGTGTCGGCTCGCGACGAACGACCGGGGTTTACCCCCTTACGCGTTACGCGTAACGTTTCCCTCGCATAATTCCCCTGTGGAATCAATTACTAGCTTCGGTATATCTGAACCGATACCACTAAGAGATCTACAAGAAAAGAGCGTACTCATTCCCCAAAGGCCAGCGAGGAATCTGTGAGACCTCTGGTGTTGCAGTTGTCCATTGGCGTCGGTAGTCACTTGAGTGAACTGCACTGATAAATCTCCATACAAATTGAAGTAAACTTTACCAACGCGTAAAAGTTAGAAAAACTCGCACTAAGCACTCAGGCATAATTCATAGTAAACGATAAATTAATTTTGTCAATACACGTTATTGCATGACAACTTTTAATTGTTAATTGACGAAAATGACAATGGACATGAAAAAAAAGAATAATCTCATTAAGCATGTGAACCTTCCACAGACTATATATAATTGTAATTATATTTGAATAGAGTTCCAGAATGTCCGAATTTTAAGATTAATTAAAAAAAAAATAGAGTGTGCTTTAGACCACACGATTGAAGTAAAATTTCTTTAGCTCAATCTATATGTATGTTTATAAATGTATGATTAAACTTGAAAATTAATTTACAATTGCACTCGAGCACAGTTTTCGTAACGCTTTCGACACGCATTCACCAACCTGCGTAAAGTAAGTCAAACGTGCGTAAAGAAGTTTTACTTCAAAAACCTTCATTTGTAATGAATTGTAATTATGTATAATTGTTCATTAACGCCATTTTGTCGTCTACGCAGCCATAATGTTTTGGAGGGGTAGTATTTAGTGTTACAAAAATATTTATAAACAATCTGTATTTATATTACAAACATAAAATTTCGTTGATCGTAAGCTTGTACTTATGCTAACCAAGATCTGTAATTCCTTATTGCACTTAAGAGATATAATTGATATTTACTTCTTAAAAAGGATTAAGAGTTTGACTAACTCTTTAAAAAAAACAAGGGATGTATGATCACACAATGCAGACTTACTGCATTTATAGATACACAGTATTTTAGACTTCTCTAATCTTTTTAAAGTTTGACTATAGGACAATCTCTATAATCAAACCTTGAAGGAAACCATCATTTAAATACGTAACACACTATATTATTTGAAAAGGACTCTCACAGAGTAATTATATTACAATTATTAGAATTATGCCGGAGCCAGACATAGCTCAAAGTGGACATTTTTGTCTTTGAAGACTACAAAGTACTACAAAACTTTGTGCAGCTACACAAAGTCATTTCAATGATCATGTAGTGTGGCCACTACATGATCATTCAAATGAAGCTTTGTCTGGCTCCGGCATTAGAGAATATATATCACTGTAGTCTTAATGGTTAAAGGTAGGTTCTTATTGCAAAGATATCATGTAATCAAATAAAAGAATGTTGAGACTAACATGAAAACTAAACAATATGGAATACAGGAATGAATTCCGCCGATTTAAGCAAAGTATTTTAGTTTTTCATGCATGTCATGGATTTCCGCAAATTAATGCCTGATTCTATATATATATATATCTCATACCGGGCAAATTTATCAACACCTGACTTTGAGCAATAATCTAAGATATTCGGATAGTTATTTGTGCCAATTAGTTAAGTCAGAACGAAACTAAATTCGTTAGTGACTAACGTTACAAGTTCAAATAATAAAGAAATCTTTCAACACAATAAAAGGAAATAAATAATTTTACACTTTCAAGTCTAT
>JANCMC010041502.1:1754206-1867487 GCA_024363005.1 Charaxes varanes
ACGTTACAAGTTCAAATAATAAAGAAATCTTTCAACACAATAAAAGGAAATAAATAATTTTAC
Source organism: Charaxes varanes (assembly GCA_024363005.1). NCBI lineage: Eukaryota > Metazoa > Arthropoda > Insecta > Lepidoptera > Nymphalidae > Charaxes > Charaxes varanes. The sequence goes on from JANCMC010041502.1 coordinate 1,754,270, forward strand.
ACTTTCAAGTCTATCACTATTCAGAGCCACTGCACATAATAACGAGTAGGATTTATGTGTTAGGTAAGGGTTTGAGGGGGCCAAGGCTTAGCAGTCCATCCGCACCAAGTGCCTGCAAACTAGATGTCAGACCATTTGGCATATTATGCACTGATATCACAGGTATGCCGAAGCATCCGTTCGCCTGCTCTCGGTTCGCCAAAGGTATAAAACTATAAATCCCTAAACTAGTCAACCGTTTCAGTGTATCTTCCTGTGACAAGTCCACTACGGGTAGCCCCAACTCTCGGTTAGGACCAGTCACATTATGGAACACTCTCTTATGATGCTGCAATTGCAACGACTTGGGATACGAAGCTGGGCACTCGTCGCATCTAAATACAGGTATTTTGCTCGCCGTGCTCATATGCGCGTTGGACATGTGACTCTGTAAAGCCGTGTGGTTCATAAACATTTTCTTGCAAATCTTGCACGAATACATACCGGTCCCAACTTTCGCTTCGGGTATTGAAAATTTACTCGATTTAGACGTGTGTTTGATACTAACGCCAGCTCCTAAATTAGGGATATGTGGCAAGGGGCGTTCTGGCGTTGGGGATCGACTTTTCTGCTTTTGTTTTATACTTATACCACGTGACGCGAGTACGTTCGCCATTGCGTTTGCTTCCTTGTTGACTGGAGGTGCCTTTTTCGTTATAGATATTTGTCCACCGATATTCAGCTTATCTTTAGCTCCCTGTACACTCTGAATCAAAGGCAAACCTTCTCGCTGTTTTTGCATTGCCATAACTTGGCAATCTTCATTGTCATGTTTACCAGGGAGCAACATATCCGGTCGTCGCTTCCGACCGGGTCCCCCGACCACAGTACCCGGCCTTTTCAAGGGCATTCGAGGTCCGATTTTCCCACCGCGAACTTGACCATGAACTTGTATTCCAGGTCGAATAGTAGGTCTTTGACCTCTCAAAGTTGGCATTCGAGGTCTCGTACCCGCAATGTTAGCTCCTGCTGCCATTCTTATTGGAGTTGGTCCGGATATTTGTCCAGCCATAGTTTGACCCGGGGCCGCCATTTGACCTGGGCCTAGATCACCAACAGATGTCATTGGCTGACCTGGTTGTCCAATCATTTGGCCAGGAGGAAAGGTTTGAATATTTTGTATCTTTATTCCACTACTCGATTGCTTCATTCCTCCCCCAGGGCTTGATGCAGGTGCATATGAGTGGCTGGGTGATGACCCTGGGGGCCCCATTGCTCCAGGTGGTTGATTCATCATAGGTGATTGACCATATACTGCTTGTTGCATGCCTTGTAAAGGCGAGGCTGTTGAGTAAGGTGATGAAGCCATTGAGTAAGAACTTGGTGGTACTGCCCCAGGGTAACCAGGTTTTGACATACTGGGATATTGTCCATACCCTTGCCCCATATAGTTAGTACCTGGATACTGATTTGGCATTGACATGGGTTGACCTGCTGCATTCCCATACAAACCCCCTGGTGATGGTGGATAGTTCGGAATATTCTGTCCGCTACTGTATGCATTATAAGGTTGTGGCGGAATTACTCCTCCTGCACCAGGATAAGCTTGTATATTGATCATCACGTTTTGTTGGTGTGTAAAACCTGGACCACTATTCCCAATTGCCGATAATTTCCCTACTTGTTCCGCCAATTGTTTAACTGGCAGCAAACTCGACAGGATATTTGAAGAATATGGCATTAATGAAGAAGAAGGGGTAGCAACTAGACTTGTTGAGTGACCAGTCATTCTTCTGTGGTCATCTAGAAGCGTTAAGTTAGTGAATCTGGTATTACAAACTTCACATGTGTGTTGAGGTCCCAATGAATCCAAAGACACGTATTCACTGGCGTCAGACATAGAGTTCTCCTTTTTAGTCGCCGTAGAAAGAAGACTGTCAAATATGTCATCTGCACTTTTTTCCAACATGTCTAGGGGCGGTTTACTATCTGGAGCATTCCAGTTAAAATTATGTTGCTTTTCTGTTGATGGTCCAGAAGACAGACGTGATGCTAGAGTGGGCGCAGAACTGTAGTTAGTTTGCGATGTAGAATAAGGTGGTGGGTTTGGATAAGAAGGTGGCGGTAAAGTTTCTATTTTAGGTTTAATGTCTGGAGCAGGTGTAGTGGACACAACACAGCAGTCATCATCTTCATCATTGGAATCTCCATTGATTTCAATAACTGTACACGAACTTGTATCCTCAGTTTTTGTCACCGGAAGTAATGGAGTTGTCAGAGCGGCCGGTGCGTCAGTTTTGTTGTGATGGGTAAATAAAGGTTGGCTATTGGTATTTGTAGATATTGGAGTTTCTGGTTCAGATTTGACATGTGCTAATATTGGAGTTGCTCTATCACATAAAGGTGGCGATGACCTTTCTGATTTAATTTGTCCTGAGAATAGAGGCATAGTAGCAGCTTGTGCTTCAGTAGATATATTTTCTGTTACTTCTTGTTTTACAACAACATTTTCTACTGTATTCTTTTCTACTTTATTCAAATCTTGTGATTCTCTTCTTTCAGGTGTGCTAACTGGTGTATGCTCTTTTTGTTGTTCAATCTGTGATTGTCGTCTTGTTAATGCTTTTTGTGGTAGTTCTTTGGTGCCTACATTGTGATGTGCTCCTCTTTTAGGTGTTTGCTTTACTGCTGGTCTTCCTGGTTTTGCCTTTGGCGTTTCTTCTTGCTGTAACGTAGCTGTTATTCCTTTCGGAAGAGAACTCACTGGTTCCTTTTTTGGTGTTATTAGCTTTCCTTGAACAGTTTGACCAATCTTTCTTATACTATTTTCCGACTCATTACTATCACAACTTTTACGTTTGTTATTATTTTGTTGTTCATCAGAATCATTACCATCTTCAGTTTCACCTGATTTATCTTGTTCATCATTAGATTCTTGATCTTCATCCCTATCGTCTTCATTTCCACTTGGTTCATCTTCATCGTCAGACGCCTTGAAATCCTTAAGGCCATTAACAACTTTAAATGAGTTAGTGTTGTTTCCATCTGACTTTAACTTAAGTTTTATTCCACCAAGTTTACCCAATTTTTGCATAACATCACTTTGCTTTTCTGGTTCATTATCAGGCTTTTCTTTTTTTATTGCAGTTGAATTCTTCTTTATTGTAAAACCTAACCCACTTAATTTACTTAAGGCTGAATCAGAACTTTTTGCTTCATTATCACTAGTTTTCTTTAAACACAGACCTGGTTTATTCAGAAGCTGAGATATATCTATCTTTTGGGGCGCTTTCTTCGGAGTAGGCTTCGGCTCTTCCGGCGCCTCTTCTTCATCTGACCAGTTTTCATCTCCAGAGGGTGGCAGTTCTTCGTCGTCGGAAGGCAGCTTGTCTAATATCACTGACGGCAAGGAAACGTGTGTGATAAGGTGATTTTCTAACTCTTCCCAATCGCTGTAATCGATGTCACAAGTATAACAATAGTACTCTTGTTTAGGTTTTTTAATTAAAGCACCAGAGAACTGAAGTCGTGCTACAAGATCAGCTACATTTATACCATCAGATTTTACTCCTGTTACCCCCTTCTTGTTTTCCTCCTCCGCTTTCTGATCTTCCTCCTCTAGTTCTTTATAGTTTTCTTCGTCTTGTGGATCTTCGTCAAATGCTGAAGAGTTGCACTCTAATTCATTGTCTTCTTCATCTGAAAATGAAAAACAATAAAATAAATATCCATTGATATAAACAATAAACATCCAAACTTTTTTATAATTAATACCACAAATGTACATATCAATATGTAGTTGAAATGTACATAAAGTAAATTATCTATTTATATGACATTATACTGTATTTATAAGGCGTTTCTGATGTGATGAGATCATAATCAGTGATACAAACAACAAGAGGTCTATACCCAGCAGTGGGAGAGAAAAGACTGGATGATGATAATAACGGTGATGATGATAACGGTGATGATGATAACGGTGATGACGATAACGGTAATGATGATAATGGTGATGATGATAACGGTGATGATGATAATGGTGATGATGATAACAGTAATGATGATAACGGTAATGATGATAATGGTAATGATGATAACAGTAATAATGATAACAGTAATGATGATAACAGTGATGATGCACTCTATACAACGCTGCTTTAATTACCAATGGGACAAAAATTGACTGTGCGCATCTAAGATCACCCGACCAAAACATAACTTTAAAGTAGTTGTAACTTTCAATTCCTACTTTTTTTGTTAAGACAGTTTTGTTCCATCATTGGTTTTTTAGTGATCAATACAAAATCAGCACGCACATAAATGCAAACGTTGCAATTAATGTTTATTTTCACACTTCAAAATAATGGAATTTAGTTGAGGGGCGTGCATTTTTAGACTGTACACACTCTTCAACTAGTAAACAACATTTCTTATAATTTATAATTCCACATAATATTTGTTTCCATTTTAAGCACTATTTTGGATGTTTGCTAAATACTGGCTTAGGCTCTATGATTAAAAGGCATGCGTTAAATTTCAGGTAGGCCAGTAGAAAATGCTATTCGCATTAAGCCCACCCATGTTATTGATTATGCAATAAAACAAAAGAAAAAAATCGATTAAATGATTGTTAGTAACTAAATTAATAAATTAATTTAACAAATAGTTCTTAAGGATTTGTTTTTAGAAAGCAATGCAATATTAGGCAGGTAGGAGACTTTAGACAAAAACTGCAATTTTCTTCCAATCTTAATAGCTAAAGAACATTATGAAAATCATCCTATTTAAAAATCATAATAACCATTAAGTGTATATTTATTGCTATAGAAATGTCTTATTTAGAAAAGTTTTAAATTTAAGCTTGTTAAGAGAATAATTGTTAATAAATTTTTAAACTATAGAAATTGCTCAATAAGGTAAGTTGTAAATATAAAAATAACCTTATGTTTTAAAAAAACAACTTTTGTTTTAGTTAGCAGATATAGTATCCCTCGTAAATAAATAATGTTCATTACATTTCATAAATTATGTTTCGTACGACACAACTTTTATTATTATGCAAATACTTCTACCATGATGCAATTTTTTTAGTAGTTAGGTAATGTGATACTTTATCATTACAAATCAGATATAACATAGTTTCTATATACTTCTACATATAAAAAATAGTTTCTATATACTTCTATCCATAAGGCTTTTTTAGCATAAATGTCTAATTGATGACAATAACATTAAAATTTGCTCAATGTTCTTTAATGTAACAAAAATTAGAATGTATAAATTGGATGTAAAATATATAATAAATGGATGTGATACTTTTATAATAATTAAACCACATTTTAATAAGTAGTGATTAATTTAAGAATATAATATTTTGTGGAAAAATTTGAAATTCTAGTAAGATCTAATTATATATGCATACCATGTGAACTTCATTTTATTGTCATCTAAAACTTAAAAATATTTTTAAAGTTGCACTTTGAAGACTTATGTTTAAAAGACCAATATTTTTTATTATTCACGTTCAACAGTAAACGTTAAGAGCGAATTTAAATATTAATAATTTTAATACCAGATATTATAAGCAATAATTTATTACACTATGTAAGGACAGACATATATTGTGTGGGGTAGTGGGCAAAATGCCACATTTTGAGGTTTTGGTGAGATTTTGCTACATATCGAGATTTCTATCAAGCGTTTATACATACAACACACAGCCTTGTTCAGAACACAGCCACACCCTATTTTTTTTTTAACTTTCATCATTATGTTGATATTATTATTTCAGGAAATTGTTACAAAAAAATTGAAACTGAAACAAAGGAAATTCAGGAGGAAATTCAAAAAAAATTAGGAAATAATAAACCCATTGAAAATGATGTTATTGTTCTATACAAAGGAGAGAATTTACCAGATCAGGTAATAAATGGAATTTGAGGCTAATTCTTTTTATTTGGTAATAAAACAACCTTCTTTATGTTTTTAATCTAGATTCTTCTAATTTTTGGTCTTTTAAATTAAAGAAATGGTATACATCAATTTGAATTCAAAGTTAAATATGATAATGGAAGATATAAACACACCTGCAGAATTAGTAGGAGAAAAAAAAGGGAGAATATAGAATAGTTTTTGCCGGCGGTTTACAAAATGCATTTTTCTTAGATCATTCGCAGCATGCCCAGACAAGTGGAAACTTAAATCAAAGCATGCGGAAAAGGCTGGATATTGAATATTAACTTGTCACAAAATCTAAAATTTTCAACAGTTCCTCAGTCTTCATTCACTTTAAGAATGGTGCTGGAAAATGTCAAAACATGTCAAGTCAATTGTTTTTTCATGTTTAATTTTTGTTTAAAAATAAAACTATTTTATATTCGACGAATTCTGTCGGTGTATATATAATTAAGATAATAAAGCATTGATCTAGTTTATTTTATAATAACAATTATTTATTTTCAGCCTAAAGAGTTTTGGAAAGGAAAACGGGTAATTGAAATGAAGAAGGAAAGACCCCAGTGGTTTAGCAAGAATCTTTTACAAAAATCCACACAGCAACCTTCACAATCGAAAGATGTTAAACCTACTGATCTCGCTTAAACATAGTACATAATGTTGCAAAATGAAAAGCAACAACCATTCTATGAATGACTAGCTTATATCTGCGACTTTAATCGCATGGTTTAATAAACTTAGGTAATTTTCATTAAACCATACAACTTTTAGTGGTTTTTCAATTATCCCGGACTTGTGAATAGGCATCATCCGTAAATTACGTCACAAGAATTTTACGATTTTCTTACCTTAATTCCCCTTTTTATACTTGTCACACACTGTCATATTTCAGAACCCTCTCCCCACTTAACGTCACATTACATAGTTTTTATATATGTATGTATTGCAAATAATTAAAACAATAAAAAATTCTTGAATATTTTTAATGTAATGATGAAATTTTGAGATGTGACATCACAAAGCTTTTGATTGCAATCGCACAATGACAAATTTTAGTCATACCCAACCCCTTTTTACCTTGTAACATAATAAAATAATTCGATCATAAGTTTTCCCAGAATTTCCCTTTATAGGAATTGGAATAACTTTTATGTCTGATACATCTTTAACAGAGACATCAGAACGGGTGTAATCTTGTAAGCATGTCTGAAGCCAATAATAGCTGTTTAATGTATATTCTCATATTGTGATTGTTCAATGCTTTTAAAAGAAAAGTAAATTGTTAAGTTTATTTATTTATTTTGTGTGTGATGAAATGCAAATATTGGAATACCAAAATAAAAACTGACCAAAGTTACATTATAATAAATATTTCATTTATAAAATCAAGAATTTGTTCATGGGTTCATATGAGTGAATTTAAAATATTTCCAATATTACAACATTACTTTAGCATATTTCACAGAGAATGTATTTAAATTATGTTGTCCAGTGAATTTGGAATTGTATCAAAATTTTCTATAGAGTCTGGATCATTTTCACCAATGAAATGATTTTCTACATGAGCTTGAAAGTCTGCGAATGCTATATTTTTCTGAAATCTCTCCGCACATATAGGACACATTTTATCGAATGATTCACAATTAACATCTTGATATTCTACATTCGAATGTGAAATGTCTTCAATGTCACTATTGCTAGAATTTGTTTGAGTGCTGTTGTTGATGAGGGTTCCGCTCGTCTCTGTTTCTTTATTGATATAAGTCGAACTCTTTGATTTATTTTTTTGACATGTTGGGCATTTATAGCCATCTGGAAAATAAAATGAAAGTATGGTATTGAATATATTCATTACTAGTTATTGCCTGCAACTTTGCCTATGTAAAATTAGGTGAAAAAATTTACCATATGGTACTTATAGCCTTGCTTAATAAATGGGCTATCTAAACTGAGGGAAATTTTCAAATCAGACTAGTAGTTCCTGAGATTAATGCTTTCAAGTAAAGAAACAAACTCTTTAACTTTATAGATTACTATAGATCATAGACTTACATAGATAATGAAGTTTTCTTTTTTATCTAAAACCTCAATAAAACCATAGCATATTGTACTATTTGCATATCATACTCTTGTTTGAATCCTTTACAGATTTTGTAAACAATACTCAAATATTTGAATAATAAGGGGTCATCCATAAATTATGTCACCCCAATTTTACTATATTTGAACCCCCCCCCCCCCCCTCACACTTTGTCAATTTTGAAACATCCTCCTCTGTTGAGTTTCAGACCTTGTTTAATGCGAACAAACAATCATATATTTCCTCTATAAAATATTACTACTACGATATGCATATAAGTGATAGCATCTAACGGTCACGCATAGTTAAATCGCAACGATCTATCGATAAGTGTGTAGCAGGCATTACAGTTTTGCGTCTTAAAGACTAAATACAAATGCAAATATTGTCAAATATCTGCCAGTTGTTGAAACAAATCTCGTTTAAATTTTGTCTGCAGTGCGACAATTATACTATCGCAGTTTTAATAATAATTTAATTAGAAAGATATTATAGGTGCGCTACAGTCGGGAGGCCAAAATACTTGGAGATCTGCCAGGTGGGCCTCCGAGAGCCATTTGTTAAAACCCCACTTCACTATCAGCCTCATTAGAACGGACCCACGTAATCATACTGCCGGAATATTGATAAAAATTTGTTATATAGACATTTAATAGAATAGTGGTAACCCAGTCAACGTCAAGTTTGTTTATCTGTGTCGTCATCTAAACCAAGTTCTTAGCCGAAAATCATCCTTGTACGGCATTTTGTAATTTATGCTGGATTATGTCACACATATCACTTGAGGTATTAATGTTTATTGTGTGGCATACTTCTGAAATCTTTTTTTTCTTTCCTCCTTTCAAATACTAGTTATAAGCTGTGGCTCTCTCCGCATTCAACTATCAGAAGTTTGATTGAAGAACTTGCAATGTCCGAATTAAGCCCTTCCTCTTCTTCTCCCTTTCCCGTAATGTCTGCATCTGCTAAGTTTTCCACCGATCCTTTTATCATTAGGAGCCATATAGCAATTATATCTATGTATATTATTCCTAATGTCTTTCGTAGGGTACAAAGAACATGTATCCATGTGTAAGTGGACGCATCACAACGTGAGCCGTTTGAGGAAGAGCTTAACTCTCACTCAAAGAAAAAGTGCAATTTCCCGAACTAAAATTGTCTGTATTGTTTTGGTACGACCCATATTGATAAATATATACACAAATAAAAATCGTGTTTTATTACTTTTGGTACTTCAGAAAGATATCTATTTTATTTAGTATAAGAAGAAAATAGTTTAAAAAGTTCCTTGGACGTTCTGATGTCTGTGTGTGTGGATCTGGCACGATCACATTCTGGAAGTCAACTTATCATGTACTTTTTTTTGTACCTTCAGAATTACAGCGCGCTGTAATCTATTGAAAATGGATATGTAATTAGCATTTGACTCAACTTATAGTTTATATAAAGGTTTTGCCAATGCTGATATTGTTAAAAAATATGCATATATTAAATTATTAAAAGAAAACCAAACGCACACCAATGCCAAACGATTTACACACATTTGTATATATTTTACAATAAAATTTTAACAAAACGTAGTAAAATAGGTTTGTGTCAATGTGTCGCAAATATAAAGATTTGTAGCCGAAATTCGACTAGCCGGCGATCTCTAGTATTAATAACTAGTCGATTTTTAATAATACAATTGTAATGTTATATTCTATGCATAGTAGTCTCGTCTTCTAAAGAGGTCAATAATGAAGTTGGAAGCCTAACGAACGGTTTGCAAAGACTACCTGGCAAAACTCCAAGCAATTAGGCGACTTGATTGTTACTCGGCTATTTTATTTTGAGATTTTCTTAAGGAGATTAAAAATGAAGATATCATTGTCAACGATAGTCTTGTTGAAGCAGTTAATGGTGGATTTTCTACAGTATTTGAGACAAAATAATGCATTTATCAAACGTGAGAAAATCTTGCAAGCTGTGAATTGCGTACAAAAGCTGTTCCATTTTTGAAAACCTTAAAAAACATTTTTGAAATTTTTGAAAAAGCTGCGTGTTGCAATCTAGAGAAAGATGTTGAAATTTTGATCGATTGGAATCTGTTTGTCTATTTGTAGTGGGTAATTGCCCAAACGGAGGGACTAATTTTGACAGGGCTCTTATTGATACATTAGTTGTTACTCGCGAATTCGTCCGTGTAAATTTCGGTGAAAATTTTTTAGCGTAATGATATATAATAGCCTTTCTCGATAAATGGGTTAATTAACACTGAAAGAATTTTTCAAATCGGCCCAGTAGTTCCTGACATTAGCGCGTTCAAGCAAACATACAGACAAACTCTTCTTTTATATATTAGTAAAAGATATAAGATAACTGATACAATAAAGTATAATATAAACTAATGAGATGATTTTATAGCACGAAAAATAAGCCCCTCGAAACTCAACAAAATTCTTAAAGTTAAAGCGGACAAACTCACGGGTAACAGCTAGTATGTCATAAGAATGCACTATATCCCATTATAACTGTCGCAGGCGCTATCTTGGATGTAATGAGTGATGACAGGAATTCCGCTCGCGAATTTTCACTAGTCACGCTCTGAGCAAGATGAATGGTGGACGCGATGACTACATCAGAATTAGAATAATTCCATTAATACCAGTCGAAAAAACACTCCACGAAAATAGGGTATTAGGTGATGACCGCCATTTTTTTTTAATTTTTAAAATATACCAAGGTGCAAACGCGCAGGCGGTTCATCTGAGTGACACAGGCGCTTATGGCCGTACTAAATGCAATATAGATACCTTGTCAGCTTTAAGAAATGATTATACTACTTTCATTAGCGTTCGTTCGTTCGTTATAGTAAAATATCATTCGATAATTGAAACTTCATTCGGTATCACATTCAGACGAGCGATACCTTCATTGATGATAGATCTGGCGGGTCCATCGTCCACGCGTAGAGTGAAGTTCTTCTTTGTAGCCAGCAGTTCAGCTTTGTGGTAGTTGCCGTCCGAAACCATTTCGAAACTAAAGCATACATTACATGTTTTTTTTTAATTTCTTCTTATCGATTCGAGGTTGCTTTTTTTAGTTAAATTGGTGTGGCAAAGAACGCGGCTACATTAACCATTGAGTTATTATATTTAAGTTACTATTGCCGTCATAGGGATGACAAGAATGTTGAGGAGAACGTAGTTTAATCAGTGGCTGGCATTTCAGTTGATCGCTAGACTAAGCAGTACTGATATTGGTTTTCGAACCTGACTTCCTTAGTGTTTTGGAATGCACGTAAAAAAGTGGGTCCCGATCACTGAATGATATTAGTCCTTAGATGGTAGATATTGTATGGGTTCCGGGGATGAAGTCGGAAAGCAATCGGTCAACTTAAATCGACCCATAGCCAAATCCTCGGCGATTTAAGCGGACCCTGGGACTACAACGAGGTAACCCTAGGTAGAAGAAGAAGGGATAAGAAGGATATTAAATTTAGTCTAAAAGTGCTAAGTGGATCCAAAGGGGTTGAGTTTCCGACCGTTACTCGTTTTTACAGATTTCTGTCTAAATTTCTATCGTTGAACTATTGAAAATTAATTAGAGGTAGTGCGATGTCTGCGGTTCTTTTGTCCGGGTACCAGTACCTCTTTTTTTACATAAGATAGGCTTCAAGTGGGGAAAATACCACATCTAATGATGGTATCCTTGATGGTGATCGTGAATAAAATTTGCGTCTATACAGTTTTATTGACTGAAATGTTATTCGTTTGTTTTAGTGTCCCCACATAAAGTTATCGTACGGAAATTTTCCTATTTCCTAATTAAAAATTTGGCTTGCTAGCTTAGTGCTGCTAACTTTAAATCACCGCAAATTTAACTTTAAGGGTGTTAGGATCAGAGAAGTCTGTGGTAAAAACTGAATTTGAGTGACGTCTTAAATTTAATTTTCGATTTGTATCAATCTTATCTGATTGAGTGCTCAAAATTTGTAATTATGTTATTAACTCGTTTTTAATTTCCATAAAGCAAACGCACATACCTTCCATACATTTCCATAAAGCAAGTGTCACGTTACGTATTTGAAATTGTTTTTAAAGATGAACGCTCAATTCATTTTTTCAGAATTATTCTAAATAGATTATTATAATTATAATTTTGTTATTATAATAATAATAATTAATGATTTGTTAAATCAGTGCGGTCGAGCCACTATTGACAATATTAATTTCGTGATCAAGAATAAGTAATTAAATATATTATAATAATCTTATTGACACCAGTCGCCTTTAACCCTGAAATCACATACGGATCTTTAAATAGAAAATAAAAAAAAATTGGAAAGCCAGATTCATCTCTATCTCACTTTGTGGGATAAATAAATACACAGGAGAGATAGAGATATAAAATATAGCGAAGAGCGTGTCAGGGCACGCTTATAAAAAAGGGCTCCATATCTGATACGCTATAAACGTATTTGTTAAATAACATCAAAAGTTGTTGTTCGATTACGTTCAAAATAATTTTCCTTATGAGCTTTTAGCATGTTCTATCAACATGGAAAATTTCAAGTCTCTACGTCTAGTAGTTTGGAAATACGATGGGGGACCACCTTACGGGCAGATAGACGGACGGACAGAGCGAACTTCCTTCTAGAACTACGGAACTCTAAAAATGGATTAAATAAAATACTTATCGCTTATATGGCGGACAAATTTTATTTAATTTATTTCCTATTAACCTTTGAATTATTAGCAAATAGGACGATATGTGAATATTTGCCTGTTATTTCATACCGTAAAAGCTGTTGTCATATACATGTTTGATTTATCAAATAAAAAACAAATAAATGGTGGTATATGTGTTTGACAAGGCAAGTATTTGCCGATATTTTTATTAATTACAATATTACATAAAAAAAATGTTTTTCTGTCTCATAAACTTATGTACTTTAACTTCTTGAGACATTATCGGGTAAATTTTTCTCTATGAAACTTCAGAGTACAGAATTTTAATTAATTCATTCTATTTATAATATACAAATAACGTCCTGTTTCTTCGTTCACGCAGTTAATGAAAAAAAAATTCTGAATTTAAATTCATCAGATAGAGTATCAATTTTTGTAACATTTCGAATATATTTATTAGTATTTAAAAATGATAAATTTTTTCATTTTAGAACTGCTTCCTTCTTACGCCACCCCAATTATTATTTCCAAAAATCTTGTCTTGCCAATTCTGTCCTATCTGTAAGAGATCGCGGTTTATTGTTACTGTTTCCTATATTGTATGCATAAATAAAAAAAATTTAAATGAAATTAGAATATTTAATAAAATAAAAATGGCCAAAAGCGCGTCAAAACACGCTTATATAGAAGGATTCCGTATCTGATACGCTATAAACGTATCTGTTAAATAAAATCAAAAGTTGATGTTCGATTTCGTTCAAAATAATTTTCCTAATGAGTTTTTAGCATGTTCTATCAACATGGAAAATTTTAAGTCTCTACGTCTAAACGACAGCACGGCGGAGGCCGGCTGCCCGATTATGAGGTCTTCGTTGAACTAAAAGCAATAAAACCCTATTAACAATTGATCCTACATGTAAAATAATCCATGCGATTACAAATAAATAAACATATACAGGCCTTTATGTCACACGGACGTCTGTTCCTGTTACCGGAGCCAGACGTAGCTCAAACTGGTTGCACATTTTAGTCCTTGAAGACTACAAAGTACTATAAAACTTTTTGAAGCTACGCAAAGTCCCAGGCCACACTGCATGATCATTCAAATGAAGCTAAGTCTGGCTCCAGCATAAGGTAGGCAACTTAATGCCTGTGTTATAGGTAACAGACGCCTGTTATACACAAATACATTTTTTTGTAGAAATATATAAATGCATACATATAGATAATACACCCAGACTCGAGGCGGGAATTGAACCCACGACCCCCGGAGCTGAATGCAGACTACGCTCTGCGCCAACAGGCCAGTCAGTCAAGTCAAATTTTTCTTCTTTCAATTTAGTTATCTTATAAACCTTTATGAAAGTTAATTTTTGAATTCAGATCATAAGATCTGAGATGTCTTTTTGAATTAAAGCAAAATCGAAGTGTTTTTTTGTCTTCTCGAAAAGGTCTTAGCTTAATCAGTGGTCAGCATTTGAGTCAATTGCTAGGTTAAGTAGTTCCTACAGCGACCGAGTGTTAGTTCGGTGACTCATTCTAACGCTGGTTTTTCAAATGACCTCCTCCGTGTTTCGGAAGGCACGTATAACATTGGGTCACGATTAATGTCAGTGAGTGATATTAGTCGTATGATTTTACAGATTGTGGGAATTTTGGGGATGACGTCAGACGGCAGTTGATCATGTTAACTCGCCCCACAGCCACATCCTCTGCGATTGAAGCGGTCCGTGGTTAGTACCAGGGACCGCTTCTACCTTATGTTAGCCTAGTCTAACTAACTTATGCTACCTAAAGTTAGCCTAGTCTAACTAACTTATGCTACCTAAAGTTAGTCTAGTGTAACTAACTTATTCTACCTACAGACTGCCCCATATATTGTAAGGAAAGAAATGACATACATACAATAATAGGACAAAACATAAACGTTGGCAACTTACATAAAATAATACAGAATAAAGACAGTAAAGAGACATTTATAAATTTTTGTGTAGACTTAATAAGAAAAGTAAACAATAGAAATACGTAGAAAATTAAGATAATTATAGCCTAGTAATTAAAAGATGCTTATCAAAGGTATATTGCGTATACATACTCTTAGCACAACAATAAAAATTCCCTCCACATTTAATACATTAGAACCTAGTTATACTTAAGCAATTATAACACTAGCATAAGTCTAATCAATTCATAAGTAATTGAGATCAAAAATAATTGTATACAACACTCAGTTTATCATCATTATAGCAATTGTAAATTCCCTTCAGGAACAAGTTATAAAAATTAAATGTGTCATTTCAAATAAAACGTTTATAAAGTCTCTGACATATGTTAGAGGGACCAGTATAATATTAAAAAAAAAACTTATTCTAATTAAAGTTAGGCTAGTGTAGTGAATAGGCTAACTTTAGGTAGATTAAGTTAGTTATTAGAATACTTATGTACCTTGATGTTGATGTTTGGCTTTAAAACTTGGAAGTCATCATCGTCAGCCCATGACTGCTTGGTTTCATCCACGATGGCCATGGCTGAGATTTTGATGTTGCAGTACTCGACTAACTTGGGCAGGTAGTCGTCTGGCTGAACCAGTATACTGACTTGTTCATCTACAGTCGCGAACAAAAGTCTTTATAAGTTTACATTAAAAGTATTTTAAGTGTAAGCGGTTTTTATACTGGGTCTAAGGAACATCGTTCTGTATACGTATCCCATGGGTTTAGTACATGATTCTAGACTCCCCAGTAAAGAAATTTTATGTCGGCTTTTTCTTGAAATGTACGTTTTTTATAACTGAATACTTTATAATACCATAATTACTATCTGTCCCAATGCGATTTTAAATCAGAAACGAATTTCTTCAATATTTTTACATCAAACCGCAATGTAAATAAAACTTAAAAGTACGTAACAGGGGTAGCGCGGCGCGGCTCGTTGGCTTGGTTTACGCGTCAACAATTTGTTGACGATTGCTACCCAATGTTTACGATACATTGCGCGCTCAAGAATGGGATGAGGATGGCAATATCTGTAACCTTATAATAATAAAAATTATTTTTGTGATTTCATTAAGGACATTAAATGTAGCCTTAACACAAAATTTGCGGTACGATGTCTTTTAAACCGTGTATAATTTATCGAACTTTCGTAATTAATAATATCAATATGTCTGTATTATTTTGGTTTTCTCAGTCAGGCTACTTTCTGGAGCTACAAATTTCTTGTTTAAAGCTAAAATATTCATACAAGAATTTTAAGACAGAGTGTTATGTGTATAAATAGTAATTACGGCTTTAATAACTAATATAAGATAATCATCGTTATCACTAATTAACACCCAAATTGTTTAAAACAATGTTTCCCAAATGGTGGGTCGCGACCCTATATCGGGTCACGATAAGTAAACTGTCCGCTCGCGAAAACCTCGCAAAGATCTAATATTTTTAAGATACATCCAATTTTGTTTGAATAATTGTTATTCCGAGCCGCCGCGCGCCGCCAGCAGGTGACTGCTGATATTATATATGCAGGCGCGGAACTAGCCTTCAAAAACCCTGCATTAATTTATTTTTCATATTGCAGTGTCTCCTATTCCTCGAAAGCAAGCTCCGTGAATTCTGCGTGCTGTCCAAAACTCTAGCCGACATGTTGATGGCCACTGACTTCTGCGACATCACCACCCTCACCAAGACGCTCAACATCGACGTCAACGACGTCCCGTTCCTGCTGGCCGTCGCCACCACGCACACGCCGCAGGTCGCCAGCAGATACGGCATCAGTTACGCTTAGTAAGACGACATACACCCTTTAAACTATGAATTTACTGTCAATGTAATTTACGTTAACGATGCAATTCAAAATATCATTCATCTGTATCAGGGATCGTCAACCTTTTCGAGTCGGAAAGGTCAAAAATTACAATTTACAAAATAACCTCGTTTCTGAAGAACCACAATAATTTTTCTTTTCATCAAAATATAGAGCGCAATAAATAGTAAAAAAAAAACACTATTTTTATTTATATGAAAAATATCTACTTATTCATATAAAAGTAGTTTTTTTTTTTCACAGCAAATTAGATAATATATGGTATTATTAGACAAACACTTTACACATTGATGTGTATAGTAAAAAAATGTGGCGAGTATGAGATAGAAATGGTACCTTTTCCTCGTTAATGTATTCATAATACATTAATATATTTAATGAAATAATATTTAGTTATTGACCTATATTGCCGCAGCAGGTTGCCGAGCCCTGACACATATAAATCTGTCAAATCTCCGATTAGGTAAACCCGAAATTAAAAAAAAAGAACAAAATAGAAAAGAAAAAATCGTCTGCGTTATTCCAACCACTGTATATGAACACAATACACCCCATATAAAACTATATATTATATTCCATTCACTACACTTAACGTTTACGTCACTAAAAATCGTTCTAAGGCCGACTTTGAAATTAGTAGAACAGCTAAAATCCAACATTTAACCAATTTAATATACAATAGATTGCTATTTTAAATGTTAAAAAGTATATCTTGAGTCTTGAGTGGCTTCAATTTTTATATAGGGCAACATATAAAGGGTATCTTAAGCCAATGGTAAAATGATGAATAAATAGTTAATTTATCTTTAGAAGAAACTCAAAAATCACAAAAAGGTATTCAACTATTTCATAGCAGATTAATAAACTGTTGGTATAGCTCGTTCATTCTAAAACTGCACGCCCAAATGCAACCACTACATGAACAATGTGTGTAGACGAGCTCATTGTTTCAATTTAGAACAAAATCGCTGCACAATAAGGTGTCTCTTATTTAGGCACCAGAACGGGAAATATGAAATTACCTATATTTTAAAATTATTTTTACGATTCCTTTATACCTCAAAAATTCCTGAGAAAAAGATCACGAAGGATAGACAAACATATGAACAAGGGTGATCCTATAAGGGTTTCTTTTTCCTTTCACGTGCAGAACCCTAAAAAATAAGAAAGTCAGTTCGTACTTTAATATTCACCTTTTACAACTTTGTAGTATTTTTATTGGACCCGTAATAAGATGAGACAGGGCTATTGAAAATTCCGTTTGAGCCCGCGTCTGTTGGTACATCTACCCAGTTATAAAGTTTTCGCCCGTTCCCACGATTTACGGGGTTATAAATTCTGAACGAATGCGAATAGTAAAACGAAAAAGTGAGTGAATTTTTCAGCGAGACCTAAATTCTGAATGACCTTTATAGGGTAACGTCGGTGACAGCGTAGTTTTATGGCCTACCCGTCTAAAATATTGAAAATTTCCTGAGATATCTACAAAAACACAGGGTTTGTATAGAACAAAGTGCAGAACACCAGCTAGATGGGCCAACGACAACCAATTCACAGCCGCTACGCTATAGCAGACAGTTCACTATTAAAATATTTTCACCCATCTGTCTCCCGGCAACGGTGAGTGGCTACTTAACCTAGCGATTGACTCAATTGCCGGCCACTGATTAGCCACAAAAATTCAGTAATTTACTGAAATTACGTATAGTTTTCTTATTAGAAACAAAACTAAAACAACATACGTGTGACGACAAATTAATTTTTCGAGTTCATTTCGGCCCCGCGGTTACTTTGCTAAGAGGAAACTTTCCTAAATTGGAATAGTTCACAGTATATATCCCACCGACGACCATTTTTGTGGGGGCGGGTGTCACCGGGCGATCAGGTGGGGAGGGGGGTTCGATTTTTTGATACTCGCACGTCAAAACTCGTCTCCGAACAATCTATTGTTGCGAATTTGTGATGTAGGAAAAACCATTCCGTGCGCAATTTCAATTAACTGGCTCTTTTTTGTGACAAGGGGTACCTAAATTTGGTTCTTCCGACGATAAGTCACTACCGTGATAGCTTAATTGGAGGGCAGATTGGATTTTTAGACATACTTTACTTATTCCTAGTACTTTTAAAATAAAAAAAATATTTATTATTTGTTTTCTGTCCCAATTTTAAATTAATTTAAATATTATATAGAAGCAGAAAGTCACCAAATCGGAAATCTCGAAAATCCCGGGATGTATAAAGATGAAATTTGACAGGATGGAAAGCAGTTTATAGTTAGCAGAAATCCGCTAAGGACGTCTCTTTCCCTCGTGCGTCCGTGAAATCACTTATGGGCTGCAGCTGAAAATCAGCGTCGTGTGTCAAAATTGTTTTTGGCGCGCGACATTCGCTGAGCTGTCCTGCCCTTTCGTATGCTGTCGTAAATATTTAAATGTACTTTACAATAAACTTATATGCCTGTATTGTACTAACGCAGCTTCGAATAAAGTTCTATTCTATTCTATTCTTCTTCTACTATCGGAATATACCCCAAGTTAGGTATGTTTTTAGCTATAACTCAAAAACAGCTGTGCCTATTTGACTCATCTGGTTTTTAGTTGCATCATTTCAGAGAAGGGTTAAAAGAAAAGAAAGATAGAAAAACCCAGGAACATATTTTTAAAATGTTAAAAAATACTGAATTGGTCTCATATTCGGATCTCTTCTAGCACCGAAACCAGACATAGCTCAAAGTGTTTGTACATTTTTGACCCTGAAGTCTACAAAGTTCTACAAAACTTTGTGAAGTTACACAAAGTCCCCGGCCACACTACATGATCATTCAATTGAAGCTATGTCTGGTTCCGGCATAGTGGTATTTGTACGGGACCTTTCGTCTGACAGTAAATAGGGCAAGACAACGTCCGCTAGTATTGATATATAAACAATGATTTCTTAATACAGATAATAGAATAATGCACAGAGAAAACTATACCTGAGCAATTTTTCCACCAGCTGCTTGCCCACAAACCCAGATCCACCAGAAACAAGTATAACAGCATCTTCGTAATACTTTTGAACTTCTGATTCTCCTGCTGCAAGAGCGTTCTTTTGCTCTTTCCATTTTGATAATGACTTGTCAAAAATTGCATGTACTCTGTCCATTGCGTAACTGAAAACGAGCCAAAACCTATTCACAGTAATCAAATTCAAATTCGTTTAGTTGCAGATTTTGAACAAATATTGAATTCTCAATATTACATCATAAAATTTGGCAAGAAGCTACATCTTGTAGCACAAGTATAGGAAAAATCCGAAAACTGTAAATCTGATATTGCATGAGTGTCTGTTTGTCTATCTGTATATCTGTCGGTCAAGATGCTTTTTTTCATAGACGTGTAACAGTATAAAGTTAAAATAAGTACTAAGTACTGAGCTCTGTGGTCCTTTTGAGCTGTGAAAAAGTACACTCTCTATGTCTACGCATTCAAAAGATATGGCCATTTATGTCGCCTTTCCATACGAGTGCATTCGAAAGGAGATTCAAAACCTACAGGATACTTCCCGTTGACCTTAAATCATGAAATTTGACAAGAAGCTGATCTGACGTACAAGGTGATAAAGAACCCGAAAATCGTAAAATTTTAGTTACATCACAAAAAGAAACTGCACTGCCTTTGTCTAATAAAAATAACCAGGTAAAGAATAACGTAATGGTACGAAATCCTTAGTGAGCGAGTCTATCCCGCACATGCTCGGTTTATTTTTTATAACTTACCAAAGATTTTGGACTTTTCATAAAAAATTACAATTACTTCGTATATTTAGTAGAACGCCCTCAGATCTCAGTGAGGCCTATTATTGCTACGAGCGCGCGACACCTATTTTAGCGACCTAGTCTCTGAAGGATCAGCCTTCAACAGACCATTAGATTCAAATTGTATGTGGCCATGATCCTCAAACAAGTAAATTAAAAGAACATAATTATATAACTTACTCTCTTCATAAGACGTTGGAGAACTAATGCCAATTGTGGACTCACTAGTTTTCGAAGTCACTGTGACAACAGTAGATTTTCCATTCAATGAAATTTAAAAATTTTAAATCTAAATTACCTGTAGAAAGGTCACGATCTTTGTATATACTTTTGAATTCTAAATAATTTATTGTATAATGACTGTGAATAATTAAATGGTTTAAAGCTGCGCGTACGTCATCATAAAAAATGCCCGATATACCATTATACATATATGTATAACTAGTTGGTAAAAATGTTATGTTGTATGTTCAAAATGTAAAAAAAAGGAAAAATTTTAAAATATTTCCTTCCTCGGTAAACGGGCTACCTAACAGTGAAATAATTCTTCAAATCGGACCAGTAGTTCCTGAAATTAGCGTGTTGAAGTAAAAAAATAAACTGTACGCGTCCGGGTACCAGTACCTCTTTCTCACATAAGATCGATGTGAATTGGCGGCAATGCAGTCACCGTGTCACGTCGAGTTATGGCATTGTCGCGTTTCGTTCGGCTTGTGAGAGTTCCCGGTGGCCTAAACCCCTATTTAAAGACCACATTGTTATGAACGCCATTACTTGAGCTAAGCTTAGTTACTTAGATTGAAATCCAAGATAATGTCTTTTAAAAATTCCGTTTTTGCTCTACTAGGGTAATAAGATAGCTCGTTTTTTAATACCACTTTCCGAGCCATTAGTGAAAATTTTATACCATAGATGCCATCAAAATCAAAACTTGTAAAAAAAAAACATTCTTTGCTTTGCTGGTTCTTGTTTAACAACACCCACATCCTGTGAATCTTCGTAGTAGGTCGCCAGCGTCGACTGGGTTAAGACAGAAAGTCCCTTAAGTAGGGACTGAATAAATTAACCTACTTGGCTCTACACGGATCGCACAACTTTTTACAGTAGAAGAACTGTTGCGAGACTTGTTTTTATAAATTTTGTTTTTGATGGCATCTCATTTGGCGGTGTAGCTTTCGGTTTGCAGCATTACACCTATTTTCCCTCGTATTCATCCGCGGATTAAAGCAAAGTAGTTTAGTTTCTCATGCATATTTTCCATTGTTAACCTGGCTTTATATTTCGTCTGTTATTTTTTCGATGGCACTTGCGAATATGCGTGAAAATGCGAGGGTGCGAAATGAATTTGTGAAGCGTGAGTGAGTAGAATCTCGAACTCTTTGATGTGCAAATGATCTGATATTTGACAGTGAGAGAGAGAGAGAGAGTAAGAGATTTTGACAGTGCAATCCAAATAGTCTCGCCGTGCCAACATTTTACATGAAAATGTTTTTGGTGGGTTCTATTTACAATTCACCCAATCTACATACAAAGTAATAGCTGGTCTAAGCGACATCTCATTAAATTCCTTGCATAGCTCGCAGCGGAAATTGAAATGCTCTCATTCAAGCTCCTAGTTAACGCTTCAACGATCAGAATCTTTATTAAATATCTCTTGTCGGAAAATAATGCAGTCAAGTATTGGCATTATTGAAAAACGTACTTCCCATAATTAATCTCGAACCTGAACTTATCCTCTATTTCTTATATAGTCATTAGCAATCCTCGTTTTCTATATTAGTAATGGTATATTTAATGGTAAGTAAACCTAAATACGCTCTCGAGAACCTAATATGAATATCAATTCAAATTTTGTTCCTCTTCCATTTCTCTAATTGGAATGACTCGTTGGCGCTATTGGCAGTGAACCCGCCTTCCATTTCGGGGTGGTGATTTTGATTCCCGCCTCGATTCTGGGTGTATTATCTACATGTATGTACTTATATAGGTATAAAAAATATACTTGTGTATAACAGGCGGCTGTTGCCCATAACACGGGCATTAAGTTGTCTAACTTAGGAACAGATGTCCATATTGACACACGGAGTTGACACAAGCAGTTTTGTGGTACACTTATACTGAAAAAGTATCAAGCCATAGTATTATAAAATTATTGTAATGAAAAAAGTATTTAAAAATGTTTTAAAGGACCGATAGGAATAATGATATTGTACAATATTTAGTTTAAAAAAGAGGTAAAAAAAATTGTAAAAGCCGACGAAAAATTTCACCACTTGGTACTCTAAAATCATGTACTGGACCCATGGGATGCGTATCCGGTACGATATCTTTAACACTTGTATAGTCTAGGATCATTATATCGGCTGAAATAACATATAATCTACCATCCTCATCTTCTCAATTGTTCTCTTATGAATTTTGACCTTTTTTATTCCTAAGGTAAGTTACTTTCAACTGCTGAACTCCAGAATTACCATATAAGCAGAATTTACGCAAGTTACTAATAATAGAAGCTTTGAGAAAGATGATAAACAGTTCCACATTGATAGAGAAATGATGAATGGGGTAGGGTCGCTCTGAATATGGAGGAACATGAGTAATCAGGTTTTTGTAACACCTTCATCTATCACGGGGCGCGGCTTGTCACACTCGGACATACACCGCCTCTGATTGTGAGAACTCGTGGTTAATTGCTCGTACATTCTTTATATTAAGCTATCTTATAGTATACTAGAGAGTGAATTCGCCCACAAACCTTTTTACGTACAACGAAATACATTGTTCTATTCATAGAACAACAAGATATGTCAATTAATATAACATACGGTTGTCACGATTACGCTTCAACATCATTCGATACATGTATGTGTAAATAGTGTAATTTGTTGTCAATTAATATAACATACGGTTGTCACGATTACGCTTTGTCATCATCCAATACATGTATGAATGTGTAAATAGTGTCATTTGTTGTCAATTAATATAACATACGTTTGTGACGTTTACGCTTGCGTATGTGTAAATAGTGTAAATAGTCGACAATTAATATAACATACGATAGTTACGATTACGCTTTGACACCATCCAATACATCAGTGTGTAAATAGTGTAAATAGTTGTCAATTAATATAACATACGATAGTCACGATTACGCTTTGACACCATCCAATACATCTGTGTGTAAATAGTGTAAATTGTTGTCAATAATGTAACATACGGTTGTCATGATTACGCTGTGACACCAACCAATACATGTGTGTGTAGTGTCGTTAGTTAGCATTTGTGTGTTTGATGTTTTATTTTACTAATTTAAAGTATTAGTGGTCCAAAATTTTGTAAAAACTTTAGCTTTCACACACCTTCCTGTAAACCTACTATAATTGTAAGTAATGATTACTAAGTAGTTGGAAGAAAAAATAAATTTACATACAGATTACATAGGTTTGAACAACAGTATATTATGATTAGTAATTAATTATGCCAATACGAGTAATATATCGTTTTGAGTAATATCAAATAGTATTGTTTGTCCGCAGTCAAAACATCTGTTCAATTAGGCTAATGTGTTTGGCCTAGATACAGATTTTTGCACGCCCACAATCAAATTGCAAGCAATTTCGTGTTATGTCACCGTTTTTAAATTATATAAAAGTTAAGTTTTCGTAGTAATTAAACAATCTATTTTTCATCAATATATTCGAGCCTCGACAGCTCAACGGTATAAGGTACGGACTGAAATCCGCAAGGTACCTGGTTCAAACCCCACCGCCGTTGGGGTATTGTCGCACCCACTCCTAATACAAGCTGGTGTCCGTCTGATGACACCAATAGGAAAGAAATCATTCGCCGCCGGCGATGTTAGCAGTTGTGTGTTCCGCTCTACATGCAGATTTTGCAGACATGCAGATTTAACGACTGATATAAAATCTAAGCCTAAAGGTTGGTTTAGACCACATGAACATAGAACTAGAGCTAGAACCAGAACATTCTTTTTCGATCTTTTAGTGTAAACGCTAAGAACGATCTTAGCATTTACACCAAAATAACAACGAGCAAAAATCTAGAAGAAGAATTACGATCATTGTAAACGCTGGCATGAAAGAATGCTCTACGCCCCTTTAAACTACGAGTTTAACGAAAATAGCTCTTCTGATGTAAATGGGTCTTAAGAAGAACATTTCAGAGCGCTGACTTTTTTTTATTGAAGTTAGAAGTCCAACACAACAGTATTGCTTGTTAATAAATAAAATTCAGTGACCTACCTTATCATTGATCTTAATAGACGGTTTTACTATGTACGGTACACCGGACAAAGGAAACACGGACGGCATCATGGCTGGTGCAAAAATCACTTTGACGGGTTGGTTTTGACAGCCACAGGATTTTGACAGGTCACTAACACAGGACTTCGGTTGCTCCGTCACTTTTACCCGCTCCTCCGAACAAGAGTCACGACAGCAACAATGGTGGCAGATTTTGACAGGCGGATTTTGACAGCGGTTTTGACAGTCACTCTCTACATCCAATGTTTGTATTGAGGTACTTTTCATTTCAGTACTGATGTGTTTTTCATTGGAAACCGTATTTCTTGGAATGTCGTTTGAATATAATTTAGGTTTTTTGTTAAAGTCTTTTGGTATTTCCAAAAGTGGTTGCTTCCGCTTCAATTCAACAGGAGTTTCAAGTAAATATTTTGGTTTTTCGTTTTCCTTGGTGTGTGTTTTTGAAAATGGATATACTAGTAATGTTTTTGAGGGTTTGCTCGTACTAGCAGACCCGGCCCCGAGGGGCTGGCTGGCAGTTAATGAATCCAATTTGAATGATTTTACTACTAATTTCAAAAATGCTATATGTTTTTAAGTTTTTATTTTTTGTAAAGTTTCATACACTTTTATTAATTTAAGGTTTTTATGTAAATAATTAACAAAAGTCACTAAAATTTTTGTAGATGTTTCCTAATAAACAAAGTGTAATTTTTTTTGTTTTGTTCGTTTCCATTCACTGCATATTTCAATTCGAATTTTTTATTATTAGATAGCACTGAATTGTTATTTAGTCACGATATTATTTACTATCACTCATGTTTTTTTCCACTATCATGTAACAAACACTGTTAAATTGGATAAAGCTTCAGTCAAAACAAAAATGACCTTGAACCCCGCAACCTCGCCATACGAACTTGTTTGTAAACAAATAAACAGCGCAAACAAATGAAAATCAATAAAAAATTTCACAATAACCTCGACGAAAAATTCTTTAAAACGCACACCGGCGAATAGTCTTTTATCGCATTCGAGGTTTAATAGAAAAAAAACTATTTTCAAACAATCCTGCGGCGTGAAAACAAAAAGTACGTCAACTCCCTTGAACGTCTTAATGGAAACTAGAGGAAAATTGTCAGAGGGGAGGGTCAAAGGGCGTGGTGGAAAGTGGGCCGTTGTAAATAAGTCCCGCCCCCGAGAACTAGGTTTTAAATTATTTTAATGTCTACTGTCTAGACTTGGAAAGATGGCGGGTGGGTTTTCAGCACGTGTGCCAGACTTTATTTTGTATCTGGATTATTGTGTATATATCACACGCTTACTCATAAACTGACGGATTAAGATCTACTGAGAGTTAATGATACAGACAGCTTCGTTTCAACGTCCTCTATGAGCCAATGGAAGAATTATTTCAATATCTCCATCCAATACAAAGATATTTTTGTCTTCAAAAAACTTATTTTGGTTAACAAGACAAACAACTAATTAAATATCATCAAAATTACATTCCAATATCATTAAACACTTCATTAACTATTATTATTAAACTAAATAATGTTACTATAACGCCGTTTTTATCGAACTACAAGCGGAATAACTCATAAATGACAAAACATTTTTTGCGATTTCCCAAAAGTCAACTTTTTTTAGTTAGGTCAGTTTATATATCTGAATTATTACCATAATAACGAAAAAAAAAAAAATACCCGACTGAGATTGTTGCTGGCTGTTTTCAGTACAGATATATTTTTGTATACGACGACGCTAAAAAACCGCCAACGCCAAGATTTTGCGCAACGCTTTTTTTTCGCTCGTGCGAATGAGGGCTTAGTGTAGATTTCTGAAGCTTTCCAAAAACACAAGGAATCGTCAAAAGACGAATATATATATCACAGAGAGACACTTCAATTTAATTTAATTATAATATACTAGCGAACATCGGATACCAGGAAGATTGTTGTACGTAAAACTTTGACAAAATTGTAAAAAAATACCGATACTTGACCGTGTAAGAAATTCATCAAAATCAGATCAGACGTTTAGGAGTTCAATGACAGCATCAATAGCTCAACGGTATAAGGTATGGAGCGAAATCCGCAAGGTACCCGGTTGAAACGGTTGGGGTATTGTCGCACCCACTCCTAATACAAGCTTTTAATTCAAGCTTAGTAGGAGGGGAAAAGGGAATATTAGAGTACGTCATGGCGGGCAAGACACATTGGTTGAATAGGCGGGTTTTTAAACTTTCTGAAATATGGCGCGATTTGAGGATGTCATCCATTTTTCGAAAATAATAATATAGAATGTAGTAAATAGTAAGTAACCCAACGTTCGGACAGGACAGCGTCTGCCGGGTCCGCTAGTAATAAATAAATTAACATGAGTAAGAGGTATTAAGCATTCGTAACAAGTGCAAGGTCACGCATAACTAAAATATAAGCAGTGCCACGATTTTCCTTGTTTATCGAGTTACTGATCGTATGTGAGATTATTTAAAAATACTTTTATGATTCAGAAGGAAATTTTAATCTGTCTTCCTACGTGACTAGGTGTAATACATTAATCATTGTTATACAGTTCCAGATTCACCCAGCCCCCTGGAACTCGGCGCTTGGAGCGGCCGCTCCGATCATTATATAGTAGAGCCGGTTATGACTGCCTGTATCATTAACTCACTTTAGACCTAAACCGTAATCGGACAGTTTACGATTAAGCATGCGATATGTGGAGCGATGAACGCACCCGATACATCGTAAAAAAGTTTCATTGTCTTTAATACAAACATTGATAAAAAAAAAATGATTAATTCCTCGAGAGGTCAATGATAGAAGGGTGGAATTAAATCGTTTAAGATGCAGATACCAGTAAAAGTAAACTTTTCAATATCCAGTTAAACTCATCGGTCGTGGCCTAATCAGTGGTCGGCATTCAAATTCAAATGATATTTTATTCAAGTAGACTTTTACAAGCTCTTTTGAGTCGATCCCTAGGTTAAGTATAAGTAGCGCTTGCTGCGACCGGGTGAGAGATGGGTGACACTTTCTAACACTGGTTTTGATTTGATATCCGACTTCATCCGTGTTTTGGAAGCCACGTAAAACAGTGGGACCCGATTAAAGTCATAGTGATATTAGTTGTGAGGTTGCAGAGATCGTGGGGGTTCCAAGGATGACGTCAGATGGCAATCAGTTATCTTAACTCGTCCCACAGCCACATCCTCTACAATTTAACAGGACCCTGGTACTTGAAGAAGAAGTGATATTCATGAAACGAGGCATTTTTATTACGACATATGATTTCCTAACATCCTAAACCTAAAAAGTAAAACATATTAAGTATTAAGTCTCTACATTTGATCAGTACTTTATAATACTGGAGCCAGACATAGCTTCATTCGAATTATCATTTCATTGATCACGTAGTGTGGCCGGGGACTTTATGTAGCTGCGCAGTTTTGTAGAACTTTCTAGTCTTTAATACCAGAGCCACACATAGCTCAGAGTGTTTGTACATTTTTGACCTTGAAGTCTACAAAGTTCTACAAAACTTTGTGAAGTCACACAAAGTCCTCGGCTACACTACATGATCATTGAAATGATCATTCAAATGAAGCTATGTTTGGCTTCGGTATAAGAACAAAAATGTATAGCCGTGTTTGTATGCTGTAAATGTTTGGCGCCGCTATAAGCACAACCAACTATTAATTTTAGGTACCTTTTTCTTAAATAAGTTATGTTTACAAGAAAATCACAGAAAATAGTACATATGTACATCAATTATAGATGTTTGTGTAGCTGCGCAAAGTTTTGTAGTACTTTGTACTCTTCAAGGTCAAAAATGTACAAACACTTTAAGCTATGTCTGGCACTAGCATTAGAATATGTCCGGTAAATGTCAAAAATTTAAAAACTACATATAACGGTATAAAGTCGTCATTAAATCTTTAAAACCAATGAGCTTTCTGAAGCTGTCTATAACAATGAAATTTCCTACTTAGAAGCGAGTTTCTATTTTCTTATGTTTTGTCACTAACAAACTGTAGTTTCAGAGACAAAAGTACCAAAAATAGGTTATTAGGTGCTCCGGTTTGTTCAATTATACTCTAGTATTAGTGTCCGGAGATATTTTGAAGCACGGAATTACTTCTATACTTGTGTGAAGATATTCTGTTTAGGTTTAAGTTCTTCTTCTTCCTAGCGATATCTCTGTTAAGTTGTTTTATACACCATGTTTAGTACTATAAGTCTACATATCTTCTTTATTTAGTTGCTATAATGGTAAATGTACCTAGCTTTAGGGAGGGCACTGGCTCCTGAAACAGTTTTATCTAGTTCAGGAGTTAGGGACTCATGATTCAAATGTATCATGCCATTTCGTTACGACAAGAAAGAATATTTATTATTATTATTATTAAGTATAGTTGATCAAGAAAGTGCTTTACCATTTTGGATGACAGTTTCTACTTAAAGAACATATTACTAAGGCTTAATGTTAGAAATTAACGTAATACATAACAAGCAAAAATGACCCTTTTAACTAATTGGCGTGCAAGCGATGTTCGACCTTAGCGCGGCAAACCAATTCCTTGGTCGGCTATACCAGGGTCCGCTTGACTGCAGAGGATGTGGCTGAGGGGCGAGTCAAGTTGACCGATTGCCATCCGACGTCATCCTCGGAACCCCCACGATCTCTGCAACCTCACGACTAATATTACAAAGTGACATTGCTCAGGTCCCACTGTTTTACGTGCCTTCCGAAACACGGAGGAGATCGATTCTCAAATATAAACCAGTGATAGAATGGGTCACTCATCTATCACCCGGTTGCAGCAAGAGCAACTTAACGTCCATTTATATTAAAAGAACGAACTTTTGGTTATATTTTAATTATGTATTAAGATAAATCCTAAGCCATTTATGTGTGCATTTATGTGTACATGTATGTGTAATTTAGTTCATTTAGATAGGATAGTTTTAATCTTAATTAATGGCTTCAAATTTAATAAACCATGCGGGCGACTTCACGAGTTTCAGTGTTATATATATTTAAACAAAATTCTGTGCAATTTCGTGTAATATCGAAAGCGAAGGTATGGGTTTAGAAATGGCTTAAGAGTTCATAATATCTCAGCTCATATTATAATATCACTTACCCTACTTCGTGCCCTCAGACATTTCACATTTCGCACACCCGTTCGACAAAATTTCAGTGCAAATGGTTATGTGGTGCTTTAGGCCGAGTAATTCTTTTTTACAGTGAATGTAAGGGTAATTTACTAAGTTGAATTGATTTAGCAGAAATCGTAAGATGTTTATAGTTAGGAAAACTACATTACGTTGCTTAAATCTGTGGATAAAAACGTAGCAACGCCATGGTTGTTGTCAACTGAATGAAACAGCCTATAAAACTCAGCATAGTCGTGCCCTCAACGCTCGTTTTGCCTCGAAATCGATTCATCGTCAGGAGATAGACTTTATACAGGTTCTTCGTAAATTTGTTTTAATAGCAAACTCCATAAAATTAGTTGTTATACATTAACGGTCCAGAATGTGGCCACATCAATCGCTCTGTCTGATGCAGTCATTAAATTCTCCTGTGCGCAGATCTTAGGGCACAAAGGGCACGGCACTAGGTGGAACATCGTTTGCGGTGCACCACATGAACAACCAATCTTGGTGTCATGCGTAAAACCACACCTCAATATATAATCCTTGCCTCGACCAACCTGAGCCCGAAGTCTGCTCAAGGACTTCCAGCCTTGCCAGGGCAATGTATGTCCAGGTAGGAAATTTTCGACAGGTGGAACAAATGGGTTTGCTTGGGAGGCTCATTCCTTCCAAAGATTTCACCTCGTTCTTTACGACTCGGAGGTCGATGGATCCGTCCACAGTCGATGAAGTATTTAGGGAATTGTTTATTTTAATTAAAAGCTGTCTATTTTAAGGTGATATATATCAATTTAAATACGGATCAGCAAATTCGGAATTTTGGCCCCAAAAGTTAAGCAATGTTTCGGGTCCAATCGTTTATTTCCTATTAGAGGAAACTAAATTAATTTACCCTGGAAACAGTGCAAATGAAATTGTACCTTATGACCGGTACATACGTTTCAATTTGCATGCATATTATAGTGATTTGATAGTAGGTTAATCTGTGTAAATAGTTTGAAGCGTATCTCTGTCCTATTTATAGAAGATAGAACGGGAAAAGAGATTAATATGATAACAAGGGTTAAACGTAAAATTAAACTGGGTCAGGTCCGTTTAATTCGAATTCAAACGATTTATTTGCGAAGTGGTTGGTTTAATATACAAATATACTCGTATATTAGATGTAGGTATATTCGACCAAGAAACTGTTTTACCATTTTGGATGACAGTTCCTACTTAAAAAAAAATTGCCAAGGGTTATTGTTAGAAATTAACGTTATGCATAATAAGCAAAAATAAGTCTTTTAACTAATTGACCTGCAAACGATATTCGACTTAGCGTGGCAGATCAATTTCTTGGTCAACTACACAAAACTTCGACTATTGAAAAATGGCCAGCAAAGCAGTCTTTTACCAGAATCTGCTGGAGATTAAAAGACAATGTTTTTCAGTGCGCGACATCTTTACGCGCGATTGAAGTAAAACTTCTTTGATATGATAATGTGATGATGAAGTTTATAAATAAATAAGTTGTTCAGTTAATCTATAGTTCACCTAAAGAAGTTTTACTTCAAATGTAAAACATATCGTAGTCGTCTTGGTGGTGTTTTAATTTCTAAGGTCACTGTTGCCCAAGTTGTTTTTTGGTGAGAAAATACATAAATTTCTTAGGAACTTATACATCAATTTCTTTAAAACTATCATATATCATGGCTGGTTAATAGATTCCAGCAACATTTTTACCAATAATAAGGCTTGAGGTGGCGGAATGTAAAAAATGTTTAGTTCCCGACACCTATGACGTAATAATAATCGTTATTTCTAATAATAGGGGAACAGGAGCGGGATAAATAGTAAGTAGCCCGACGTTCGGGCAGGACATCGTCTGCCGGGGCCGCTAGTAATCATACAAAGATGTGATCGGCACAACAGCGTCAACACTCAATTAAGTTCTCCCGCGAAATTCATCTGCTCTGGTTATGGCTGATCCTGCCGATCTAGGATTGGTTTGCACAGCCATCAACGGAGGTGTAATCTCTGTACATGAACAATCATCTGTAAAAGGTGTAAGGGCCAATCATGTTGATGATGATGATGATGATGGTGGTGGTGGTGATGATGAAGTAAATCATTAAGCAAGCGTAATGCCCGAGTAAAAGGGGCCTGCTATCCTACTAAAGTTCTGCATCCCGGTAAAGAGACTGAAGATCGTCTCCGTGTTAACGCATAACCATCCAGAACGTGTAACGATACCAGCTCTAGTATTGTCGTATTACTTCTTCTACCTTGAATTGGATAGAGAGCATCTAAAAGTAAATTATGTTTAATGATATTTCTTTAAGGGCCGACTAAAGGTTCTTAATTAAATTAGATAATTCCACTGATCTTACATATCTGGCTTCGTATCTTTTTCATAATGAACCTGAGTATATATAGGGATTTGACATGAACCGAGAGGGATACCAGCTACTTACATACATCACGAAAAGTAAGAAATTGGGCTTGAAGGTCTAGAAAGAGGCTTTTGATACTTGTATTATATTATACCCTGTAGTACATATGGCGTAAATTGGACATTAACGAAACGATACAGGGAAAAAGTAGCAAGGTGCCATGGAAATAAGCATGCTAGATACAAAACTAATGAACAAAACCAGAAGTATAGAATTAGACGAAGAACAAAATTAACAGACATACTCTCACGTATTGATCAACTCAAACTGAGGTCGACTGGTCAAATGCTACGTTGCAAAAAAGAAAATTAGAGCCAACAGGTGACATTTTGGTACCAATAGGATGGCTAAAAGAAGAAGTTTTGCATCATCTGGAAAGGGATGTACTAGAAGTGTTTCTTTCGGGTTTCGTTTCACCATTGCGTTGGGGGTCGCATATTCGGGGACGACTATAATGTCGACTTTTCGGGTGCACAAAGTAAATGCGACTTGTATCTATATTTGCAGGTGCACTAAATACACATACTAGCCCCTATATATTTAATATATTAAAAAAGTTATTTAAATATGTCTACATTAATCTTGAGAATTAGGCATTTAGTTTCGGGCATTTGGGCACTTGTCCGACAAATAGTTGCCTATTAAATTTAATTGTTGGGATGGACAATTAAAATTAATTAAGATTTCAAAGTGGGTAGTTACAGAACTACTTCGATGTTCCCAGTGCTTTTTGAGAAGCTTTTAATAACAATAAAGTGTATTTATGGAAGCTGAATTACTTTCATTACTTGAAATATACTGGTTAAAAATTAACTATTCAAATTGTTAAGAAAAAAAGAAACAAACTTTTTTACAAGTATATTGTTAAATCGCCAAGACCGAAGAAATTAGGTCTGATTAAAAATATTTTGTAAGACCTTGACTCCCTTATTACGCGTAATTTTATACTGTTTGAAACAACTGTTTCGTTCGGTTAGTGAGAGTTCTCGGGAGCCTACACCCCTTTTTAAAGGCCTGCGAGGCATCTGCAAGCCTTTTGGTAGTGCAGATGTTGATGGGCGTCGGTAGTTACTTAGATGATGAATGGCTCGTTTGTCCCTTGTAATATGAAAAAACCTTCAGATAACATCCGGGATATGTAATTGTATTAATTATTTCATTATAAAGTGAGAGACCTTTTTAATGAATTATTCCTAACAAATTTCTGATTATAGTAATATCTTAAAACAATTTCACGTAAAATATTATGAAAGCAATCTGTTGTTTTACGAAAAACTCGTTCTACTTTTAATTTAAATAAATACTCCCAAAAGTTGAACTTCGAAAGTGAGCTTTCAGTTGTAAGAAAAACACGGCAGAGCTTTGCTTTCTTTAAATATTTCTCTCTGCGATCATAATTATTACGTACTTCTAAGTATATATCTATATCTTAACTCACCCATAAATTATAATAAAATTTTGTCTGTGATTGCAGTATGTTGAATTTTATTTTCAATTTTGGATCCTAATTTTGGATATCTAATATATTATAATTTTAAAAAACATTCCACGGATTTACTATGACTGTTGCCGGGTCCATCTTGTTGCAAAGGGAAGAAGACTGAAGCCAGCAACTTACGACCTAGGTTTAGGTTTGACTGATGGTTTTACTATACGTACTAATTTTTTTGTTATATTTGTTTATTCTTTCATTGGTACTTACATGTAACAGTCAAATGTACAAACAAAGTCAAATTTGTAATATAAATACAATAGGAACGAAAATACGAGTGTTTGTAAGTGAAAAAGTAATAATTACACAGTCAATTTATAGAGAAAATACACGAGCATTAAAAAAAAAGAAATAAAAATAATCTTCGAAGCCAGTAACGAGGTTTTTATTTCTTCAATATTTATTAATTCAGTACTAATTAAAAATGTTTCCATTTATGCCGTTAGCGATGCGAAAACAAACAGCAATATTCTCGATTCTGTTCTGGGGATAAAAACATAATAACATGCAAATAATGTTTCTGTATTCATGTAACCCAATATTTCAGTATTGAGGAATAATTTTATTTGTTGACCGAGCACTCGGAGATCTGCGAAATGTATTGCGTAATTCTTTCATCACTCGTGGCGATTATATTTGAGACTAGCCGATACAGGCTACGTTGTCTATGTTGTACATTAATTACCTAGCCGACTGACCAGTCTCAGTTGTTGAGTACAGTGATTTGTATGTTTTAGCACAAATAATGGGGTTCGCAACAATATAAAATTGAACTATGCAGTAGAGTATTTTCTATGAAACTAAGTATATGATACACGAATCTTCTTCTTACTAGCGTTATTCCCGTCTAGTACCAGGATCCGCTTGCTGAAATGTGGCTGTAGGGCGAGTTAAGGACGCTCGACTGCCGTCTGACGTAATATTCGGATCCATCACATCTTCTATAACCTCAGGACTACTATCACTCAATGACGTTAATCGGAACACATTGTTTTAGGGGCGTTCTGATAAACGGAGGAGGACGGAATTTTAAAACTATTACTAGAAATGACCACCTTTCCCGGTCGCAGTAAAAGCTACTTAAATTGGCGATCAACTCAAATGCCGGCTACTCATTAAGCTACGACCTCTAGGTGTTTATGGTACACGAATAATAAATAGTATGTAAATTACTTCCGACATAGCAGAATAGGATAGGATATGAACCGTTGCAAAGTATGATAATGTACCGGTGAAAATATAATTTTAACATGGGTCTTTAATGCGGCCATGAATAAACGATTTTGGACATTTTACGAGGCGCCCGGACGGATTACCTCTCCTCTTCCCTTCCACGTAACCCTCGCTGACATGGGTATAGCTTTCTATTCTGAGTGACATCAAGTGATATATTTTAATGTGTAAGATATTCCTGGGCCCTATATCATTTTATCACATCAAAGCTAAGCTATTCTGCATGTAAACAAAAAGTTCCCGTCATCTTTTTTATTCTAAGGTTTCGTAATCCCACAAGGAAGCCCTATATTTCGCTCTGTCCACCCATCCGTACGTCTGCCTGCAACGTAGTTCACCCCCTGAAATTTCCAAACTGTTAGATGTGGGATTAGATGGTTTTTGAAATTTTCCATGTTGATGGGATATGCTAAAATTATTTAAAGCATAATCGGACAACAACTCTTGAAGATATTTCATAAATACTTTTTTCGTGTATCAGATGCAGAACCCTTCTATATAAACCTGTGTTGACATGTTTTTGGCTTAACTTGTGGTTCTTAAATTTTGATTATTTCAGTAGTGAATGTTAATGTATTTGTGTGTATTTTTATGTAATTCACACTATTAAAAATGCATGGAATTTAACGCCAACGAAAATGAGCGTAAGAACTAGTTTCAAAATTAGTTCTATCCAAGTTCATTTATAACTATAGTAATACACATAGTAGTCAGTCAGCAAACCGCAGTTAGCGTCCAATTCAAACAGTCCGCCGCAAAAGGACCCATGTTTGGTTAGCGCTGAGTAAATTCTTCTACATTTGCACGCAAAAGTTTGCCCAGCTCATCTAGCTCTCCTTTAGGCTAAGGTTACAATGGATGCGACTTTTTACGAAGATGTATTACATTCGAATTTTAGTCAGAGCTTTATTTTGCACAGTATGACCGAAATCTTCATCCAGAACATTCACATACATTTCTTGATATTCTAATATGAAGATACGGCCGCCCAGCTAAGTCGGTAGAAAATCACGAATTTTATTATTTAGAAGTACGTTTTTGAAATTATCTTTGGTAAAGAAGAAAAGATAAAAGAAAGGATATATATCTGTTGCGATCACTTAGTTTCAGAAATACCTATTCTAGTACATAAGGCTCATCAATTTATCATTATCCATGGTGAACAACTAAATTACTCACGTTAAATACACAAGAACGTCCAAAACTGACGTAATTGGAGCAAAGCAACCGTTCGATTGTTTGGACGAATCTATTAGAGGTTATTAGAACATATATATTCATCGAAATATGTTTCCATAGTAAATGCAGCTTTACTCAAGCGTTTTCCCGGTTAGGGCCGTTTTAACCGAGAAATGGCATAAGCATAGAAAAACTAAAAAAACAATTGCATCAATATAAGCTTTAAAAAGAATATAGCATAACATTTGATATTTTAAAAACATCCGATACCCCGCTCGGTTGTGTTCGCTTCCTGTCGTTTATTCATCTCCACTTTTACCCCCATAATTAGTTTACGGCTAAATCAATTTTCTTCAAACATAGAGTAAAGAATACTCTCGGCAAAGGAATCTTTCAAACAAAAGCGTGATAATTTAATTTTATGTCAAGAATTATTTTCATCATATTGGAAACGAGCGGATACTCTTCAAACTGCTCGACCGATATAAACCAAACATAGCTCAAAATCACTGATAAACTAGCTATCGATTGGAAAAAACCTCATCGAAATCGGTACATCCGTTTGAGACCCGCAATGCCACACTCACAAACACGCGCGCGAGCACACACACATCGACATCGAACTTCTAACACCTCCCCTTTTTGGTTCGGGGGTTAAAAATGATAAAATACTTTGATTGACGTAATTAAAAGGGCAGAGGTTTTAATCTAGACCAGGGCAGAGATCTAAGCAGTAAGGTGAAATGATTTTATATAAAATTTTTTCATTAATAAAGAAACTCTTAAAAATAAATAAAATAAAGTTGGCTTAAATTGAACCGAAATTTCTAATTTTTACTGGATAATGTTCGAAACAATATATAATCGGACTAAAGTTGTTTGATGAGATTTTCATTAAAAGATCAAAGAATTAGTATGGCTACACAAAGAGTACTTTTTATGTCGGTAATATACAAATTAGCGTAAACAATACAAAATACGGGACGTCTTTTAAGGAATTCATCTTAGTCCTAAGATTATTCCGGATGACCGAGTGCCGTGTAACGTTATCCCCGGAATCCCCACAATCACACGACTAGTATGACTTAGTGACATTAATAGGGAAACTGTGTTTTACATGCCTTCTCAAACACGCACAAGGTCGGATTTTTTCTTTAAATACTGTTAAAATTAGTCATCCATCTATCACCTGGGCGCGATAAGAGCTACTTAACGTAGTGATCGACTCAAATGCCAACCACTGTTTAAGCTACGACCTCTTCAGGTGCTTTATTCGATTTCGTAAATATCACACTAATTTATGAAAACCCAATAATGGATTGTCCACCTACCCTTTTGCGTCTACATTTTATATGAAAAAATAGTCAAGCTTTTATTATAATAGCGGAATTTATTTATGAAATTCTGAATATGAGTATAAAATAATAAGTTACACCGCACCGTTTATTGTTGTCAAAATGCCAATCCCAGTTAATTGTTTCCTGGTCGCTTCCACCAGACGACCAAATTAACAATATATTATGTGGCGGCGTGACGCGTTTACACGTCCCTTTAATCCTGGCCCGGAGATGACTGTAAACTTTACGCACTAGTTATTGTTTAAATTTTCCAAATATTGTTTAAATATATTTTGATGATCATAAATAGCTACCTACGACGCTTCTTTGAGCTAGCTCATTATTATTTTTTACTAATTGAATGTGATATATTGTATATATGACATCTATACCAAAAAATGGCCAAGAGCGTGTCAAGACACGTTTATATAGCCGTATCTGATACGCTATAAACGTATTTGTTAAATAACTTCAAAAATTGTTGTCGAATTTCGTTCAAAACAATTTTCCTTATGAGTTTTTAGCATGTATTATCAACATGGAAAATTTCAAGTCTCTACGTCTAATAGTTTGTAAATTCTAGGGGAGGGACCACCTTACGATCGTACTACGGAACCCTAAAAAGCAAATTAAAACATATTTGTCTGCCTGTCTGTCGGTTGGTTTGTCTGATAAAGATATATTTATTGCTAATAATTTGTCTGTCTGTTTATTCCAAGTTAGCTTTAAAATGACTGGGCCTATTTGGACGAGACTTTCACTGGTAAGTAGCAAATTTTACAATAAATAACATAGGCTGTTTGTATGAAAGTCATACAAAAAAAATCCTTAAAAATTTTATAAAATTCCTTAATTCATGCGGGCGAAGTCGC
This sequence comes from Charaxes varanes, assembly GCA_024363005.1. NCBI lineage: Eukaryota > Metazoa > Arthropoda > Insecta > Lepidoptera > Nymphalidae > Charaxes > Charaxes varanes. The sequence goes on from JANCMC010041502.1 coordinate 1,792,559, forward strand.
GAGTTATAGCTTGTAATATAATAAGATGAAATACTCAATGATACTAAAATTCTAATTAAAGCAATCAGCCAAGGTCGTAGGCGTTAAATAGTATTTATAACATTACCAGGATAGTTACAATAAAATCACCTGGTTTATTTTAGAATATTGGCGTTCATTAGTCAGACTTACTAAAATTAATTTCTAGCAATATCAAGCAAACTGTTATATTTGAATATAAACCCTATATTTTTAGCATAGAGCTCAATTTCTCTTAAAAGTATTAATTTGTTTGTTTCTTATTTTGAAAGCAAAATCGGTTTCTAAAGATAGATATAATTGGATGGCGACCGATAGCGAGGCGACGATACAGACCTTTTACAAATTATCTATCTGATTCAAAATATTCAAATATTTTACGATTTATTTCAAGCTATTTTTATAATCCATAAATTGTGGTAAGGCTCACCAAGGTGGAAGGTTTCGGCGAGGAATGACAGCACCGCAAAGGAAGATCTTCCTGTTCGGGCTAGTTGGAGTTGCCTGGGGCGGCCGCGCCTCGTCGACAGATATTCATATTCATTTATTTAATTGCACATGATTACAATTATACATGATGCCCCGTTAGGGCGTTGCAATTTTAATGGTTAAATTTTGTATCGAAATTATTTTATATTAGTATAATTTTATAATATATTAAAGTCGGAAGATGTCAAGAAAATTAGATAATTTTAATAAATTTAATTTAATTGGCAGGAAAAAAAAATGGATAAAATAAATTCGATTTTCAAATGTCAAGGTTACTCTAATAATGTCAGATTTTCAAATAATGTCAAGTACTAATAATTTGGACTGCATAAAAAAAAAGTCTATTTTACAAGTAATGTCAAATAATCAATATTACATATAATATTTTCAAGTTTATGTGAAAATTTATATAAATTATTTGAAATAGAATGTCAAAGTGTTACATTTATTTATTTAAATAGTTCCTTTATATCATAAAAGCACTGTTGAATGAGCCACTGTTTAAGTTTCCGCCATTCCATGAATTCACCGTGCAGGTGTTAGGTCCATCCCGTTATAGAGAAAGGAACCATAGCAGTGCCCGGGACTTGTGACCCATGGTTTAAAAAATGAAAATTAAAAATTGTTTATTTCATTAATTAAATATTTATAAACTATGAACAGTAATTGGAACCATCCTTGAAAGTTACTGGTATCGCTACAAGTACTAGTGGCAGGTGGCCCCGCTCTTCCATAACTTTTTATATTTTTGCGAAATAAACAAGTATACAATATTAAAATTATTTAATTGTTAGTTTATGGGTATTGCGTCTGAGTGCATGAATGTGTGCGTGTGTCCGTATGTGTGTGTGTCTGCGTGCGTACGTGCGTGCGCGCGTATGTGTCAATGTGTGTGTTTGTGAGGGTGTAGGTTTAAGAGCATTCTTTATAGTGGCCACTAACACTCATCTTTACTGCCAGTGTTCCCTCCCCTGCCTAGCCAAATCTGGTATGATCCTACTAGTGCTACTTTAGATATCTTTTCTAATAATGAACTTATGATAGTTCTTGACATTTCTTTCAGTAGGATGTACAGGGATTTTGCTGGTATATCCTTACTGAATAAAGCTATTTTTATTTATTATTCATTTATTTATTATCCTTCGCTCCTACCTTATACTACAGCACAGCACAACTACAGACATAGTTATGTTCTATCAATAATTCCGTAAATTAGACTTTTTGTCGTCTATTTGAAAGAATGTTTTCGACGCCGTCGATTAATATTGGAAACTACTTTGGAATTTTGTTAAAGTTAATATTTATTTTAACATTGATTGTGAATATTTAACAATTACAAATCTTATAAATAAGCGATATTTATACAGGCTTTTAATTAAACTTACGCGTATGTTATATCGGGATTTCCCGGGCCCCCGGACGGGTTCGAAACTAGTCGGGCAATACCGATATAACATAAGCGTGAGTTTAAAAGCCGTTTTTTATAATTAGTATGAATTCCGCTCACGAAAGTCTAAGTTTTAAGATATTTATACAATATTTTTTACAACAATTTCAAGATACAACTCGACTGAGTGTTTATTAAGAAGGTTGTGTACACCACAGAATAAAAAAAAATAATGTTTTTTTTTTCATTGATACATCTGTGGAAAAATCTATTACCGCGACCACAACAATGGCGCAAATTTTTAACCTCGCTCCAGTTATAAAGGGCGAGAACTTTTTGCACCGTAACGTTTATATAAATTATGATTTTTATTTTATTCCGGCAGAGTTGTCTTATTTGCGACGAGTACCTAATATGCGTTCCTCCTGCGAGCCCCTCAAAGGTAATTAAAAAACCTTTTTATTTATATTTGCCTATCATAGTCGTCGCCATCATTATCTTCACCACCACCACCATCACCACCACAAAGACCACCATCATCACCGCCACCATTTCACGCCACTGCCTAGCAGTACACTTAAAACACACTTTGAAACCTGTTCCTTACGTTTCTGCCTATACGAGCCTAGCTCCACCTATCAAGTCCTGGTCATTAATCTTTTGTTATTGCCCCATCTGGCTGGTAAGCCTTATAGGCGTTTACTTTCACATAGTCGCCAAGTCTCCTCCTCCTTAGAGTTATTCCAGTCTTTTACCAGTGTCCACTTAAATAGCAGAGGGTGTGGCTGTGGGGCCAGTTAAGATGACTGACTGCCGTCTGACATCATCCCCGGAACCCCCACAATCTCTGTGACGAAGAATCACTCAGTGACATTAATCGGGTCCCACTGTTTTACGTGCCTTCCGAAATACGAAGGAGGTCGGATATGAAAAAAACCGTTTAGAATGGGTCACCCATCTATCACTTGCTCGCGGTAGGAAGAAGTTTAAGCCTAGCAATCGACTCAAATGCCAGCTACTGATTGAGCTACGTCCTCTTCCCACATAGTTGCCAAGTGATGGTCATCATTAAAATACATTTTTTAAATTCATAATGGCCTTACAGTCAAAAAAAAGTACGTATTTCAGTATACCGAGAAATGTATGTGCCATAAAGTAGCAGAGGAGCAGAGGTTCTCACTGAAATATGAAAATGTATCAAATAATATTTTTATAACCAGCCACTAAACGACATCTATGGTAAGAGATAAACGTGTCTTAGGCTCCTACCTCACCGAGACACCATGGCGTCGTCGCCGAGTAGCCACTAGTAATCGTGGCTACGCTTCTACCTTGGCGACGTCGCCAAACCGTCGCCAAGTGAGCTACCTGTCCTAAATTTTAATATGAATTGTGGCATGGCGTCTGGGACAAGTAGAGCTCTTATGTAAGCCGGGCATAAGACTGTTAGAATTAACAAACTAAATGATGTGTTTCTCTTTATTTCAAATAAAGATTCCTGCATAGACGGTTCTTGTAAAGAAAACTGTCTGCAAGGATAAGGGCCGCAACCACCGCTCATATTAAGGTTAGTGTTAGTGATTTTATATTTGAATGAGTTATCCGAGCCAAGTGGACTCAGTTGGAAAAGAGAATTAGTGGAAGTTAATACTAATTCTCTTTTCCAACTGAGTTTGAGGAGATTCGCGAGCCTCAACCCGGCAGATGGCCTCCTTTTAAGTAGAGGTTTCGTCGGTGTGAGGTGGCGGAGGGCCTCCCCTATATAAAGACTCGACCATAAAATGCTCTTTCAATATTAGCTGTATAATATATAGTTAAAAATAGTCCTGTAATAATTTGAATAATTAAACATAGCATTGCCGCCATTTCACGCCGATTTTATGTGAGAAAGAGGTACTGGTACCCGTACGCGCCAGTCCAATTCGGCTGTAGACCAAATGGACTGCTAGCGTGGTGCTACCTCTAATTGCAAAAAATTGTAGATATTCCGGGGATGTCGTTAAACGGCCGGTCATCTTAACTCGCTCAGCAGCCACGTCCGCTGAAATTTAAGCAGACCTTGGCACTAGACCGGCATAACGCTAGGTATAATAAAATACGCCTTCGAATTAGTTGCTCAATCTAGAAGTTACTCCGCTCAGAAGTCGATAGTTGCTAAGTGAATAGAGTTAAAAAATCCCTTGAATAGTATTTTTTTTATTCCGAAGCTGTGGAGAGCGCTTGAGGCCATAAAAACTTAAAGCGGGCACATTATAAGCCGTTTTAATTTGCTCAAAACCATTAAAGTAGCTGTAATCAAGTTCCTGCGACTAAGTCGGTTTATAGCGCTATTACCTGGGTAAATAGTACTAGTAACTGTTCAAAACTTAACTTGAATTAGTTTAAGATTCGCTTTACAGGGACGTGAGGCAGGATTTCATTTGTCCATATTGCTTTTAAGATAAATTGCTAATGATTGTTGATTTCTATATTGCCGACAATTTGTCAATGTGAATAGTAATGTATCTTGACTGAACTAGCATCCTCGCGAGGCAACTTCGGACGTTGGCCGCGCAACTTTTTTTTTGGAGAGCGTGCATTTTCCTCAGGTGAGGCACCTCCCGACTGACCGAAGAATTGGCTTTCCGAGGCTGCCTCGCGAGGCTGCTCGTGCAGTCAGGACACGGCTAATCACTATGTAATATATATATAAAAAAATTATATATATTATATAGTAATTATAACAAGGGGCAAACGAGCAAGCGGCACATCTGTGTGACTACCGACGCCCATAGACCACTCCAACACCAGAAGGCTCGCATGGAATGGAATGGGCAGTAATAAATTACGTTTTGTGTATACTTACTAGCTGAAACACGCGACTTCGCTCGCATGCATTCAGTGATTTGTTAAATTAAAATAAATACAAGCCACCTCTCAAGTTTGACAAAACTGCACAAACTTAAATGCCATTAAGTATCGGTTGGCTTGGTTAGGAGTTAACTGGAATCATATATTTTATATATATATTTTATATATATTAACTGGAATCATGTATATTTATTAAGACATGGTACTAAAAGTCACGTATGCAGTACTAAGAATTTTTTAAATCTTTAGGACAAAATACAGTATAATAAATGTATGTGGGTGTTAAATAGGTTACAATCCTCATAATGTGTTGTAAAATCTTACATCAGAAAATGGCATTGGTTTGTTGTATTTTATTCTTGCAAAATAAAAGTTTTGCTTACATTTTCTATCGGAAGCGAGCGAGTCTAATAATAACGAAGCAGAAAATCTGCGAAACAAAAAATTGCATACGACTCAAAGAATACGCTACGAAAATGCTGATAAAATTGAATTGACCATCCCATGTCAGCACACCGATCTGCCCTGACTAAAAAACCTTAAATCCTAATCCGAAACATTTCAAAATCAACCTTCGTGTTATTAAGTTAAAATAGAAAATCGATTGAAATCAATAAATGCAGAATACGAGAAGGAATATTAGATAGTTTATCTCTTGGTGCAAGCGTGTTTGTGTTGCGGTCCCTGTCGATTTTCTATCCCTTTTTCACTTGTCCGGATTTCTCGCTGTCCCACTCGCACACCTAACCGGTCCTTTCGGGCACTTTTGTAGGAAAGTGGAAGCTTGTAAGATTAGAGGTGATATGTTTTTTATGTCACTTTTTGTAGTCCGTCCTGTACTAACTTGTTTTTGTGTCTATGAGTCACTCTTGATTGGGCTTTGAACCTGAAATATAGGTTTTATTTGGACCTTTAATTGTCCTTTAATCTTGTGACTTATTTAGAATAAAGATTTTAGGTATTGGTACTTATGTATGGCCAGACTTATTTTAACCTTTTAATAATACCTTCTTTATTTGTGACCTTTATGAAAAAGATTTTACCTATTTAAAAAAAAGTATATATGATACTTACCTACTATAGATGCTTCAGTCTAAAAATGCACACCCCTGCACTAATTATTATTTTTTTTTTGCAACGCTTGCCTGTGTGTGTGCAGCGTTGTTATTGTAAACTCAAATTCAATCACACGCTGTAAGCCAATGATATTGACGAGCTTGTGTGCCTGCGTCTACACACTATTCTGCATATAGAGATAAATACTATGGAGGGGCGTGCATTTTTAGACTGTACGCATTCTACGTAACCATGTCAGTAACCATGTATACACTAGAGGAGAGGTTAATCTACAATTCAGAAACGATACGGAAACATCATTTATTATTATTACATCTATACTAATACATAAGCTGAAGTGTTTGTTTACTTGAACGCGCAAATCTCAGGAACTACTGGTCCGATTTGAAAAATTATCTTAGTGTTAGATAGCCCATTTATCTACGAAGGCTATAGGCTATTATATATATCATCAGGTTAAACGCTTTCACCTAATTTTACGCGGATGAAGGCGCGGGAACTTCTCGCAGGTTGTCACATTTTCCAACCTCTAGGTGTAACTGCATGTATTTTTAATTTTATGCAGGTATTAATGATAATGAAAATGAAACAGCAGTTTCCATTTTCATGTGACGTCACAAAGATTATGACCCCCCCCTCCTGACCGTTGTCATTTAATGTTACATTTTGGTGATACACCTCCCATTTAACGAATTAATTGAAATGTTGCAAATTTTATATCTTTGTATATATAGTAAACACAGCCACATCCTCTGCAATTTAAGCGCACCCTGGTAATACACCGGGATAACGCTAGGAAGAAGAAGAATTAGTATCAAATCCTATAATTATCATTCACTCGTGTCCTTCACCCGGCTTTATTTCAGTACGGTTCAGTACGGAGATCACGTCATTGTGTATCTAGCCATTATATTCTTAGCATAATGTGTGCTAAAATCCCATGAAAGCGCCGTTAGGGTAATAAAACTAGCATTAAACAAGGTTGTAAGTCGGATAAATCTTCGGTCATTTTTAAATTTAAAGCAGATCTGTCCTTACAGTGTTCGAAGTATTAATAGTTCCAGAGTTTATTGAAAAATTCTTCTGCATGTAATTTCTTAGTATATAGACAGAGATCCCAGGGCCGTAAGTTATTTCTGAAGGATGAACCCTTAGATTAATTACCTTAGCCTTGATTTTATGGCCCTACCAATCAAAACATATGGAAGCATGGTGTGGTGGCCAAGGACTAGACTAGTCGCGTGTAAAATGGCCCTGGCGACCTTGCAGCGTACTGCTGAGCTGGCCAATGGTAACTCACATCTACAATAAGGACCAATCAATGATCAAATCTTTAGAGGCCGATGTTGTCCAGTCAACTCTGATATTGGATTGTATTAAGGCCCTGAATGAGATTGGAAGCCAGAATTCTGTAAGCATCAAATGGTACCGGTACCCATTAAGATAAGCACGGAAATGAGCAGGCGGATGAGCTTGCTGGGAAGGGCTCTGAACTTTGTATAGACGGGAGTACCACTAGCCTCATGTGTTATGCGGAGGCGCTGCTGGATTGAGCTGACAAGCTGTCTCTAGCCAAGTGGAGGGTAATCAAAGCGCTTAAACATTCAAAGTTCTTTATGGGCAATTTAAGGACTAGTGTCTGCAATAGTGTTATAGACAGAAGTACGAAACATTTAAGTTACATGGTGGTGGTTGTTTTTGGTCACTATGGAACGAGGGCCACTCTATTTCGAATGGCATTAAGCTGCATTGGAATTTGTAGTTCATGCTATGAAGAACCAGAAACCATGTTGTTGTGTGTGGTGCGGTGGGGTGGCCAGAGTGAGAAAAAATTTTCGGTGTGGCCAATCAAAGATTCTTTCAGGTTGCGGGCTATGCTAGAACTCCTCGTCTGGATTTTTGAAGCCTTGTAGCTGCGGGGGGACAACACAGGAGAAGGGACGAATACAAGAGATCCAATTGGGTCGAGGGCTCCATGAAAACTACAATACAAGAAACCCCACAGCAAATTTAGTCCTGTAAAATATATTTGTTGCTTTTTTTATTTGTTGTTTTATTATTAACACATGGGACTCTTTTTATATTGGTAATCCAAATTAAGAAGTACATTCAAAGTCACGAGAAGGTAGTAGTGTTATATACATATAACGGAAAGAGAAATGGCGATGGAAAATGGCGTACTCGGCGTTTGCTGGTGACACGTAATACGGGACAATTTATGAGGAAACTGATTTATGGTAGTGACTTAGAGACGGAGGAACTTTTAACGAAGTTATAATCTGCAAGTATACTAACAGCCTCTTAATCTCACTCGTATGAGAGAGATTAGAGATAACTGTGTGTAACTTTATTACGGGTTAATAAAAGACCGTATATAGTTTTGGGAAAGTAGTTCCACGATTTAATGGAACTAGAGATGGCCGGCTACAAATGTTAGACTTGCGTACTCTATGTATTGACCATGAAAGTACTTTACCATTTTGGATGACAGTTCCTAGTTAAAGAGAATTTTGCTAAGGGTTATTGTTAGAAATTAATGTAATACATAACAAGCAAAAAGAAGCCTTCTAACCAATTGAAGTGCAAACGATATTCGACCTTAGCGTTGCAAACCAGGTTTTTGGTCGACTCTACAAACCTTTAATTCTTGGTTTGTGCTATGTTTATATTTAACAATAAATACGGTCGCCATGACCATGCTTTGAGACGAACTTATAGTAAAATTTATACATGTGTTTTTAAATCGGTGCATTGGTTTGCGAGATTTTATTTTAATAATTTAATGTATTAAAAATGCATATTTAATAAAAATATTAAAATTCACACACCATCCTCTACATGAACAATAATCTTGCCAAATTACATAATCCTCTGTCGACGCAATTTTCGGAAAATGGTACCAATTTTTTTATTTTACTTTTTAAAATATGTATATGTACTTCATGCACATATATGGCCGATTTAAGTAATATTTTTCTGTTTATTATCGAGTTATCCATGTTCTGAGAGAGAGAGACGAATTTCTTAGCATTCCATGGATTCTCCGTGCGGGTGCCGGGTCCATCGCGTTGCATAGGAAGGAACCATAGCAGTGCCCGGGTCTTGTAACCCAGGTGTAGGTTTAGGAGCGCGCTCTTTATAGTGATCACGTTTTTACACCAAATAACTCAACAACGGTTGGACAGATTCATATGATCTTCGATTGTTGTTGGGCTTGTCTCTGTCCGGAATCCCACTACCCACCACAAATGTCCTAACTATTAAGGCATCAAAACTTTAAACTATAATTTTGTTCTTAAATCTTAAATTAAGAACAGAATTAATGTTTTCTTAAAGGAAGTTAGGAAAGTGTCAAAATATTTAAATCTGTCAACCGTCGTCATCGCTGATACGTGAGAGAAAACACTGACAAACAAAGTTTGTCGTGTCAGCTAATTGTATATAATATAACATAGTTACCATGATTTGTAAAGAGTATGGTAGCACTTCTCCCTCAGTGTGTGACGACACATTCCTCAGGTCCTGTAGGGCTAGTTCCGACTCCACTGAAGGATGATTTGGGTCTGTCCATATTGTATATACCTGAAGAAAAAAAACGACGCTAATATACGTGTTAACGGCAGTCCTACAAATGAGCAGGCAGATTGTGTTCGAATATTCATCTCATCCTTCCAAATTACTATAAAAGTTGTTGTTACAAATGGGTAAATAGCCCAGTTAAGTTAGAGTTTTTTCCTTTTCGGAATTTAGTCCATTGTGTTGAGCTACCTTAGTATTTTATATTTTACTTCGCATCTATGTTTCTTATTTTAATGTCATCAACTTCGTCCACGTAAAATTGCGAAAGTCCTTATACCTCCTTAATCTGGCTTATGGATAAAATATTAACTATAAACAACCTCCTTGCCAAATTTCATCTTTGTACGTCCCGTGGTTTTCGAAACCTCGTCATAGGTGACCGTTCGCTTGATGTTGTATATGTATGATATTATGGTTGCTATGTATGTTGATAATTGAAGATGTATACCGTATACAAAATTTACCGTCCTTCACGACGTAACGTATACCTTTAATCTCTTCTCTACCAAGGCTCGCAGAGCTAGAGGCATCCTCTGCGGGTCACCAGCACCCTTGTCCGTCACCACGAAGAGGGCGCTGTCGTACGGTACTAGCTTGGCAGCTGATGCCAGGGCACGCATCGTTCCGTCGTTGGTAGAATCCGTGTATACGTCCTGTTGAAAGGATATGATTGAAAAGTAAAAACTTAATATTTTATATAAATACAAAAGAATTTTCAAAATGTATGTAAGCGCATAACTTCCGAACAACTGTCAAATTGGATAATTATTTAGTTGCTGTGTTCACTATAATTAGGATAAAGTTTGTGTACTTAAAACTTTTTGTCTTGTCTGTTTGTTACGGATAATGTTCGAAAATAGTGGAAAAGGGGAATGAAAATAATGATAGAATGCAGTAAATCTTATTAGCTAAAGCTCCTTTAAACGAACAATTCTTGTATATATTCATATATATATACAATTTGAATCTTGGAAACAGCTTCAACGATTTTCATGAAATTTAATATGCTGGGGATTTCGGGAGCTATTAATCGATCTAGATAGGTTTCATTTTTAGAAAACGCCATTATAACCTAGCAACAGCTCATTCATCTGGGTACTAGTATGTAACCGCTCCGTTGTTTGACTTTGGTGCTGTAAAGATTTGACATTGCTCATTTTTCTATCGTTCATCGAGTTGGAATACGTCCTGAAGAAATTAAATTATAGATGAAATACGTTTAAGACTCGTAAATACAAACGTACATAGATTTTTCCCGCCATTTTTAAAGAGTCCCTTACAATAACTATGCGTTGTAATATCACATTTTTTAAAGTAAATTTTCCCCTTCCCTTTAGCGTAATTCTAGTCAAGTTCAAGTCCTCACAATAAAAAAAACCATATCAACTGTGTATACAGCTTAATATAGAAATGAAATAATTGTCTCTATACATCATCAGTAAACAACACAGACGTGCCGGTGTTTGACCTTAAACATTGCAATGACGCTCTGTCTTCCAATAAAAGGCGAATCAAACCGTGAACACCTCTCGGTGGAACAAATGACAAACAGATACCATATTACGAAAATTAAAAATTTTTTGCGCTTCGATGATACATGTATTAAGATTCAGCAAATCCTACACATGAATAGTCGACCAAGGCATACCTAGCGATAAAACTCCTTACGATAACTTTTTTTTTCTTTAGAACTACGACCGAAGAATTAACCAGCAAACCCCTACAACCTTCTACGCGAACACTAACTATTACAATATCTAATATTAGTCATCGCCGGCTGCTCGAAAATCGGCCATAAATAAATCTTTGTAAAATGCATACCCTATGCTTAGCTGTGTATCGTTTTCCAAGAAATTGGTTTGTCGCGCTAAGGTCGAAAGTCGTTTGCACGTCAATTAGTTAAAAGGCTCATTTTTGCTGCATTACGGTAATTTCTAACAATAACCCTTAGCAATATTTTCTTTAATTAAGAACTGTCATCAAAAATGGTAAAGCACTTTCTTGGTCGATTATACATATTATGATTTGTGAAGTGCGCCGATCAGATTTATCGTCACTTTGAATTTCAAACGATAGAAGGAAACCTCGAAAAGTTTGTACCGCCATCTTCTTTTTCTTCCTAGCGTTATCCCGGTTCAATACAAGGGTCCGCTTAGATTGTAGAGGATGTGGCTGTGGGGCGAGTTAAGATAACCGATTGCCATCTGACGTCATCCTCGGTCTCTATGTTTAATAGTTTGTAAATGCTAGGGGGGGTTTGCTTAGCCACGTACGCAAGTGCTCTCGGATCTGACGTATCTGACGTTGCTTATATCATCTGACACAGATGATTAAGGCCCATGATGGTGATGAGTGACTATCATAAATTTTACCAACGCAATTCACAACTCTATTGTAAACGAATGCTGTTGTACAGAAAACGAATTTTCTACTACAGTAATTTATATTCAGTGACCTTATTTACGCTTAACTCTTTTCAACTTTGTATCCTAAATGTAGCACATAGCTAATTTGATTTGTCCCCAAAAATTTAGGCTGTCACTGTCCCACCATTTGTTCATTCATTCCGTTTTTTTTTTTCACGTAAAAATTGCGAAACGAACAAAATACCTGTCAATGAGTAATTGACGCTTTTGTTAAATAATTGTATACATAATTATATACAGGACTACGTGACACTCGGACGTCTGTTCCTAAAGAAGACAACTTAATGCCTGTGCTATAGGTAATAGATGCCTGTTAAACACAAATACCTTTTTTGTAGAAATATATAAGTACATACAAATAGATAATACACCCAGACTCGAGGCAGGAATCGAACTCGTGACCCCCGGAGTGGAAGGCAGGGTCACTGTCTACTGCGCCAAGAATCAGTCAAAGATAGCTTAGGTATGAAGGTAGTTATCATAATAAAATAATAATATTATTATTATTTATACGAGCAGGGTGTTCATCTAAGTAGTCACTTAGGTGAACCACCGTCTATAGATATTTGTACAAGCACAAGGTTTACAGATGTGTTGTCGGCCTTTAATGACGAGTTGAGGCCACCAGGAAGTCTCACAAACCGAACGAAACGCGACAACAATACCAACACTTGATGTAACAGCATTGCCGCTACTTCACGCTGATCTTATGCGATATAGAAGAACTTGTACCCGGACGCGCCAGCCCAATCCGGTTGCAGGCCAAAGAAACTGCAAGCATGGCGCTACTTCTAATTGAATACATAGATATGAGTAAAGGAAGAGGTGAAGTAAAAGGATGTAAAGGTTTCCATCTAGAAAGGAGAAAAATAGCGCGGATGGGTACAACTGTTACGGACGGTATAGGGGGAGTGACAATGGCAGCTTCCTAGTCTGGAGTCGCAAACTCGTAGTGAATCTGATTAGTTATGGAACTGATAAAGAGGAAGATTCATCCTTAGGTCACAAGTATTTATTATAAGTAAAGTATATCATTTAAGCATATTTCCAATTGAAGACCTCTTCAAATACCCTGGTCAAGTTTTTCTTTAAAAAAAAAAAAAAGAATATTAGGAACACTAATGGACATGAAATGGATGAACATGTATGTCTAATATTCCCCTTTCCCTGCCTACAAAGCTTAAATTAAAAGCTTGTATTAGGAGTGGGTGCGACAATACCCCAACGGCAGTGGGGCTTGAACCGGGTACCTTGGCGAAAACTATAAATATTGGTTCTACGTTTTCGGGAGTCATTTAGGTTACCATGATGTTAATTTACCCCAGTCATAGCAAAAACCTATTTTAAGTGCTAATATATAATATATAAAACACTTAAAACGTTTTTACTAAACTAAGTACTGGCCATTACTATCTCAAAAAAAAAAAATTGCTACCCTGTTATTGGATGTCAAACCCAAATAAAACCTAAAACATACAAAAACATGAATTCAGTAGAAAACCATATTCCTGGGATCTGAAGTATCTAGGACTGCTAAAGTATAGTTTTTTTTTTAGGTATCTAAGCAAAATGATAAATATTATAAGAAAACTGACCAGAATCTATATAAGGTCTTTTATAAAGAACGTGAGTTCTTTCAATCCCACTGGAAATACTGCATCAGAGCCAGGAAAGGCGGTTGGAGGTGGTGGAACAATCAGAGAGTCTGGCGGTGGTCTGGGGCAGTATCGAGCTACGCAAGAGGAACTATTCTCCTCCAGAAAAAAGAGAGAACAACTAGAGAAGAGTATGATGAAGTCCCACTCGGCTGGTGGTCTGACTCGTAATGCCGAAAAATAGCCAAGTGATTTTTTATTCAAAATTGTTATTGAGATATTGACTATAATAATTATGAATTATGACATTTATATTTTTTTTATTTTGCATATAATGTCCCACTGCTGGTCAAAGGCTTCCCCACTCTCAAACCACTCTCCTCTATCCAGAGCTAAACCAATCCACTCCTTTCCCACAAAGGGGTCCAATTCGTCGCGCCACCTCTTCTTCGGCCTATGATATATTAGTAGGAATTATACTTTTGGTTACTTATGCAGTGCTTTTCAGTGGGGGCACGCAGGAGCATGCAGTGCCCCAAAGAAAATTTCAAAAATATCGAAAACCCGGAAGAAAATACTTTGAAATTTAAATGGGTGCTTAGAACCCTATCCAAGTTTGAACATTATTTGCACAATTATCTCAACTAATGACATCAATATCATAAAATGACTTTTCACATTTATTTAAGTGCTTATAAGGATGATATTCTTATATTATTCTATTAAGTGGAAATATTTTGCTAAGGGTTACTGTTAGAAATTAATGTAATGCGTAACAAGCAAAAATGAGCCTTTTAACTAATTGACGTGCAAACGACATTCGACCTTAGCGTGGCAAACCAATTTCTTTATGAAGTTTCTTGAAAATCGCACGGTTGTGGATTTTAGGACATCAAGGTGGTGAGGGTGAAATTTCAGATTCTGGCAATGTACTGTATTATAAAATAAAAGATAATTTATCGCCGATAACGAACTTAATATTTCTTAAAAAGGCTTAAATATTAATAGCTTTATAAGAAATCCTGATTGAATCAGTGAAGATCGTTCTAATGAAGATGCTTAAGAGGGATTTATTAGTTAATGACCTGGCGCCCACAACTTCGTCTGCGAGGTGAATGGACTTTTAATTTAGATATCAGAAGTCAGTATAGTTTATATAGAAATTAATTTTATAATACAGAAATATAATGACCAAAACGCGTGTTAATACACGCTTATATAGAAGGTTCCGTATCTGATACGCTATAATACGTATTTGTTAAATAACTTCAAAAGTTGTTGTCCGATTTACTTCAGAATAACTTTCATTAGGAAAGTTATTCTAAGAGTTTTACCGTGTTCTATCAACATGGAAAATTTCAAGTCTGTACGTCTAATAGTTTAGAAATGCTAATGGGGCGACCACCTTACGGGCCGACAGACGGACGGAAGGACAGAGCGAAATTATAAGGGTTCCTTGTAGTACTAAGGTACCTTAAAAAGCTAGGGCCATAAATTGTAAGTCACAAACGTGTCTCTAGTGTTATTTTGTACATAATTGTTTTTAACCTGAAATGATTCTAAAAGGAGACAATGTCAAAAAAAACTTCCTTTGGGTGCCATTTTTTCAATATGGCGGCGCGAGAGGAATACGAGGCGGTAAAGTCGAAATTCAGAAAAAGCACATCAAAATCTATAAAATCGCCAATTTTCAAAACTTTCTAGATAACCGGTGTTTACCGTTTATATTAAAACATATATTATAAAATTTTTTAGTAACAATGTAAATGAGGGTACTAAGAAATGATCGAATATAGTGTACATTACACGAATTACATAATGTAACATGTGTAATACATAAGAGTGTTATCTTAGGCCAAATTACATTCGCTCGGTCACGTCTTATTGGCGTTGTGGACTCGTAATGTCATACAAACATGTCAGAGTCACGTTCCGCTAACTACTGATCGGATGTTTCCATTATATTACGAACCACTTCTACCCCCGACTTTGTCCGCGTAAAATTAAACTTGCGAAAGCCCTTGGACCTACTTAATATAGCCCTATCGATAAATCCTTTCTCAGCGGATGATTACTAAATATAACCTAACCCCCTGCCAAGTTTCATTTTTGTATGTCACGCGGTTTTCAAGAATTCCTGTTAGGTGAACTTTCGCTTTCATATATACATATATATATTACATCTTATAATACATAAGAGTAAATAAGTACATTAATTATTGTATGAGCCCAGTTCAAGCAAATGTGATTTAACTAATTGCAAATACGAGTGCAAAGACGTTCTTATTACTAAAACATCCCTTAACACACAACCTTTTGCCTGTGTTCTGTTCCTAAGATAGACAATTTAATAACTGTGTTAAATGTAACAGCTGCCAGTTATACCAAATTACATTTTTTTATTGGAAATATTTAAATACATACATATGAATAATACACGCCGACTCGAGGGGATCGAACCGACAACCCCCGGAGCGGAAGGCAGGGTCCCTACCAGCTGCGCGAACGTTCCAGTCGTCAGTTATAATAGACTAAACGGATAGCGCGGGATTATATATATGAAACTTATATAAGAGTGTCGAGGGTTGAAGGATGTACTGAATTCGGTAAAGGGCTGAGTTCAATCCCCAACCATGCTATTGTCATAGCATAAGCTCAAAAACTTTTGTAAAAGCTTAGCTGTAGTGGCAATCTTCATCACCACCACCGTTCAGCGGTTTCTGTGTGAAAACATAACAGACAGAGTTACTTTCACATTTATAGTATGAAGCAAGTAATATCAAATATTAAGTTATTTTTTACATGACAAGGGGCAAACGAGCTGGCGGCATTCGTATGATTTTCATGTTATTGTGTCTGTATTCACAATTATTTAATACTTTAACCCGGAAACATTGTGAACTTTATAAATACGCCCGCGAAGTGTGCATTCATCATTCTTGTTTCAGCTGGCAAACGGTACACACCTTTTGTGAAGTATTAACGCTTATATTATTTTGTAAGAATTATTTTAAAAGAGTAGCTAGGAGTTTCTTGCTGGTTCTTCTCGTGGTTCAACTTGTTAGAACTAGTAAAAATAAACGTGAGAAGAAATACATTTATTACAATGCGAAACTGAGTTTCGATCTATTGGCTAATCCCAATACATGCTAAAACCCCAAAGTCACAAAATAAACGCGCGGGCAAAATATCTAATTTAAACCGAATTAATAGCAGAGCCCAATTACAACATGGAATTACTACATTAATCTTTCAGTTATACACTTGGGCTTGCGTAATTCAGACCCTATTTGTCTCATTACATGAAAACATGAGGGCCCCTCGCATTAACCACTACGGGTATATGAGGTTTTGAATTAAAATTAATAATGAGAATGTAATGTATTTTAAAGTCCTACACTAGAGTAAGCTTGTTTTATCATTGTAGCGGCAGCTACATAGCAAGATGGCAATGATGTCAAGTGGAAAAGGTTACACCAAAGCAAACTAGATGGCGCTGTTTTCTGATGACAAGTATATTATAATACAGTCATGTACTGTTTGTGCATGTACTAGTGTGTTTTACTGTGTGCACTATATTCTTACACGCATTATTTTCACGTTGACACTTTTACCTCGCCCCGGGGAAATGTTGCTGCTAAATAACTCATGCAGATAAAATTGAGCGCATTTTACACCCCCGGCGCTAAAATTGTATGTGAGTCTGTCTGTTGTATCGTAGCTCTTAGAGCAGGGATTGCCAAACTAGGTTCCACGGCACCTAAGGATTCCGTGGAACAGTCATCAGGATTCCGCCAAAATTAGGTATTCCTCCTGTCTTCAGCTCGATGACTGGTTATTAGCTATTCAATACCACGGTTGCAAATATTATTTTGATGTAGCGCAAAATGCGAAATGACAAGGACTCGAGTTTAAACAGCCAAAAATATACAATAAAAAGGTTTCTTGCGGTCCCTTAACTTTACAAAGTTAAAAGGCCGGCAACGAAATAATATTTTTTTTTATATTGTATTTTTGCATATTTGCTGTATCGGAAAATTCCTAGAATTTGGAATTTAATCTCTGTTATATACAATTCTCGTGTCACAGCCTTTGTTGCCGAAGTTCTCCGAAACGGAATGACCGATTTTTATGAAAATTTTTGTGCATATTTAGTAAGTGCTAGGAGCGGTCGTAAGCAATTTTTAGAGTTCCGTAGTACTAAAAGGAACCCTTATAATTTCGCTCTGTCCGACCGTCCATACTTCCATCCGTCTGTCTGCCCGTAAGGTGGTCCCCACCTAGCATTTCCAAACTATTAGATTTAGAGACTTGAAATTTTCCATGTTGATAGAACATGCTAAAGACTCATTAGGAAAATTATTCTGAACGAAATCGGACATCAACTTTTGAAGTTCAACAGAACAATTACGTTTATAGCGTATCAGATACGGAACCATTTTATATAAGCGTGTCTTGATACGCTCTTGGCCATTTTTTAATTTCTTAAGTCGTAAACGTGGCCCACGCGGACAAAGTTGCGGGGTTCATCTAGTATTTCTTACAATATTCTGCGACATTTCCGTCGCATCGTTTCAATTGGGCGTAACATGCACGCAATTTACACGCACTTGTAATTTTTTTTAATACCCAACCCCGTGAACAGCACAATCACGGAGTGCGTAAGGATGATTTATTATTTCTACCTTCATTTCACACGCTCCAGCGTTTCGCTCACGTCAACATGTTTACTTATCCCGGGGGAAATAAGTTACAGGGATAAAAATTTGCCCACTTTAAATTCTCTAATCTTTGGAAGATATTCCGTTCTTTATCAGATTCAATGTTTATTAAATAAATATATACAGGACTATATGACACACGGGCGTTTGTTCTTAAGGTAGACAACTTAATGCCTGTGTTATAGGTAACAAACGCCTGTTCTACACGAATATTTTTTTTTTTAGAAATATATAAATACATACGTATAAATAATCCACCCAAACTCAAGGCGGGAATCGAACCCACGCCTCTCGGAGCGGAAGACAGGGTCACTGCCCACTGCGCCAACGGGCCAGTCAAATGTAAATGCTGCTAGATATGTGGTTAATAGTTTAAAAGGTCTGTAATTTTCGCGTTCAGCACCAGTTTTTCGCCTGATTAGAGCTGTAATATTCGAGTTCGGCATGGTGGCAATTTTCGTCACGAAGGCTTGTAATTTTTAAAACTACCCTGCTAAGGTCTGTAATTTCTACGTTGCTCACAAGACGACTTCGCAAATTTTTTTTTTTTTTTGATTGCGCTGCGTACAAAAGCAAATTTTAAAAAAAAGAATATTATTAATACTTTTTTGGTTATGTCTCATTTTCAGTCTCCTCTCCTACTAAGCTTAAATTAAAAGTTTGTGTTAGTAGTAGGTGTGACAACCCCAGTGGTGTGGGGCTTGAACAGGGTACCTTGCTGATTTCCATCCATACCCTCTACCGTTGAACTGTTGAGGCTCAACGGTAGGTTTTATTTCGTAACATGAACAGCGTTTCGTATGATTCCTGTTAACTTTTTGTTCCCACCAAATTCGTTAACTTAAAACGAAGAGAAACTTGTTTGCCTGCTTTAGTTAAGACACTTGTACGGACTACGTAAACCATATTCATTTAGTCTCGAGACAAGAGGTAAACAAACATACCAGTGATTCCATTATCAATGCTTAGTTTAGGTTCTTCACTCATTATGACTGTTTGGCAACAGTAAAACGATACAAATACGCAACAAGAATCATAAAGATCGGTGCAC
Source organism: Charaxes varanes (assembly GCA_024363005.1). Taxonomy (NCBI): domain Eukaryota; kingdom Metazoa; phylum Arthropoda; class Insecta; order Lepidoptera; family Nymphalidae; genus Charaxes; species Charaxes varanes. The sequence continues at coordinate 1,811,752 of JANCMC010041502.1, forward strand.
CCAGTCGATAGATGTGCGGTAACAAACATTAAAAAAAAAAAAACATACGGGTCGAATTGACAACCTCCTCCTTTTTTTGAAGTCGGTTAAAGAAGCTTAACACAACATTTAACCACAAAATAACAAAAATACTAAAGAACGTGCACACTCGTATTGACAAGTTGAATAGAGAACGCAAAGTTTAAGCACCTTAGCAATTTTAGGTTCTTTTTAAGGAACTATTTTAATTCAGGCTATTTAAAATATTCCTAAAATATAGTACAAGGACCCCAGACCCCAGACATCGCGGCAGACCAAGAATGAGATGGAGAAATGACTTGGATCGTTATAATGGAGTATGGCAACGCATAGCCTTAGACAGAACCTTATGGAAAGAGAAGTTTCAACGATCCCGAAAATGCTTTAGTTTCGTCAATTACTACACATTGAGACAAGGATTAAGTACGCTAGTGTCCCATGTTGATCGATTCTGAACCCTAGCAAATGGGCACGCAAAATTTCATGAAAATCTGTCGAGCCGTTTCGGAGGCGTTTGGCAACGCACCCCGTGACACGAGAATTTTATGTTTCATATTAGATTTACTGAGTTATTAGCGTTACTTGCCAAATCACACAAGGGGCGTAGGACAATCACTACACTTTGGAAACTGTCCGTTCCCCCACAACACAAATCTCGGCAGTACATAACATGATTAATGTTCCCGGAGCACTCAATGTCTATATAATGATTTGCATGAAACTAGTTAATGCACGAGTTGGAGCAAATAAACTCCATGCGGGAGGGACCACTTAATGGCATCGGAGAAATTGTTAGGCCGTTAGCAGAGACAGGATAGACATTTACGCTTAGATATAGATGTTATAAGATGTTATGTAACAAACCGTTGGTGAAAATAACATTGGGACATTTTCACATATATTACAAGGGGCAAACGAGCAGGTTCATCATCATCGACTACCGACGCTCATGGACATTTACACTACCAGATGCGTTACCGGCCTTTAAAGAGAGGATTAGGCCACTTTGAACTCTCACTAACCGAACGAAGCGTGACAACAATACCATCTCGTAACGTGACAGCATTGCCGCCATCTCACGCCGATCTTATTTGAGAAAGATGTACTAGTACCCGGACGCGATGGCCCAATTCGGCTGCAAACGAAAAGGAGTGCAAGCATGACGCTTCCTCTATATTTGAAAACCATTGTTAAAGGGTCACCCACCTATCAACCGGCCGCAGTAAGAGCTTCTTAACGAACTCAAATGCCGGCATGATTAAACTACGACCTCTTCTCTAACTGAATGATGTTATAAATAAAAATTATGATCTCTTTTAATTAAATTACAATACACACAATAATCTGATGCGGTGCCTGTCGTGTAGTGGCTCGCATTGTTCAGAGCTAACCTATTAAGTTATGCCGGCCTCGAGTGCGCACTACAATATAATATGATTAACGCTTCAAGCGTTACCCAAAATACATTGTTAGAGTTAGAACTGACTCGTTATATTCTACTAATACATAGACATAAACTCGGGGTTAGTTCAGTTTGTATTGTTTAGTTTTAAGTGATCATTATAAACGCTAGAAACGGTAATTTATCAGGTGATGGTTTTGGCAGCAGCCTTGAGACACAATTTACAAATATAAAAGCGCAAGAACACCTAGCGGGACATTTTGATAACCGCGTGACGCACAAAGTTGAAATTAGTCGGTAGTTTATCGGCAAGCAAAGAATTAGGTTTTTCGACAGGGCCGGATTAAGGAGATCCAATCTCTCTCGTAAGTTTAATTTTACGCAGGCAAAATCGCGGGAAATAGCTAATATTATTAATTGTATATAGTCAACATGCAAAAATGTGAAGGAACTAATTTCTGTAAGAACTATTTTTAAAAGAGTGCCTAACGAGTTTATTGCTGATTCTTCTCGTGGCTCGACTCATCCGAATCAGTGGTAGCTTTTAAAAAAAATTGACAATTCAAAAGAGCTTATAAAAGTCTACTTGAATACATATCATTTGAATTTGCAGCAATATTGTTTCAAATGCCGGCTTCTTCTCACCAGTCCATTAGCCTTCCACTCTTCTAATATCTCTATCTCTGAAGATTTAATCTTTAATCTCATCTATTCCAGACCATTCACGTAACGAAGTGATTTAATATATTTCGATTTCCATTAATTAACTTTAAGTGATTGTTGTTAACGCTTGGAAACGTTATTTTATTACCCAATTTATTGTTTAGGTTCCAGGGTCGCAAGCAGAATAAAATATAATGCGATTAACGTTTCTTCAAGCGTTACTTCAAATATTAGAAACGGCCTGTTAACACAATACTTTTATCTAATCAATAATTAATACATTTATAATTCTATTACCCAGTTGTAAACCGCGACTTCGAAAGTGTGAATTCCGAGATTTTGAAAAATTTGAAGGGTTTTTTTTGCGGAACCCTAATAATTTAGCTAAAAGCAAAGTAGCCTATTTTATTCCTTGTAAATTCAGCTATGTACCAGTGAAAGTCCTGTTCAAATTGGTACAGCCGTTTCAGAGATTACCCGGGACAAACAGATAGACAGACAAAAATGTTTTAACTTGAGTTTTTGGTTTAAGTAACGTATATCTAGTCATATGCAATTAGTAAAGAAAAATAATTCCGCCGTTCAAGCGGACCCTTTACTTTTATTTAGATGCACATATATATAGATGATTAAACGATACTAAATTCGTTTATATTTCTGTTAATTAAACAATATTACGACCATGTAAAACATATTTGTACCTGCCGTAGAAAATTCATCACCTGTTCAATGGCACAAGGATGGTTTAATATCCTTGAGGTGTTGCGGGTTCGAAACTCACTGGACCACTCCTGACAACCAACAACTGACACCAAGCTTTTAAAAAAGCTTAGCTAAAGTGAATCGAGAATACTAGGCATATATCAGTGTAGAACTTTGTAGACTTCAAGGACAAAAATGTACAAACACTTTGAACTATGTCTATCTTGCAAATCATAGACTCTTGTTGTCGCGTTTCCTTCGGCTTGTGAACGTTCCCGGTGGCCTAAGACCTTCTTTAAAGGCCGACAACGCATCTGCTAGCCTTCTGTCTATGGGCGTATTTATTTGCTCCTCGTAATATAAAAAAACCACGGCTGAAAACACTTAATTACTTCAGTATAAAACGGTTTTATAAAAGTATTAAAAATGTATGAAAATTTTATGTAAGAAACAAACAATTTTTTGGAGCTAGCCAATAATAGAATTATGATGACATGAAGATTCATCATTTCTCGTGAAAAAAGACTGGAAAAGGCATTATGACCGTATTGGAAGTTGGCTAAATTCTTTGTAACCTTGGAGATACCTACACCTGAGCCTCGACTTGAAAGATCTCGGTTATCATTTGTTTTGAAAATCGCATTCATCACGTGCTACGAAGAACGACAGGCTTGTACCTATAAATATGGCCATATGTTCTTGCACCTATATAATATGGCAATCCTAGAGGTTATTGAAATTATATCCTACTAGATGTAAACCGCGATTTTGTCCGCTTTGAGGTTAGGTTGTTTTCTCTACAGCGAATCGCGCAGTTTCGCGGACTTATTTGTTGCAAATTTCCTCCTCTTTAAGAATATTTTTATTAGTTTTAACATTAAATAAACCGGGCAAGAGCGAGTTTACCTCGCGCAGTCAGGGTTCCGTACTGTCACGTAATATTTTAGTGTGTTATTTTAAGATTTATACTTTTGATATCATATCTTTTAATTTGACAAAGTAAATGCATTTTTATTTTGTAATGTAACTAAGAATTGACAGATTTTGGAATTTTTCCCTCACTTGTACTTCAGGATAAATTTTCTTGCCCAATTTCATGATTCTAGATAAATATTAAATACCCCATAGGATTTGATTTCCTTTTCGAAGGTACTCATATGAGAAATAAGACATAAATGGCTATACCTTTTGATTACATATAATTTGAGGGTAGATTTTTACATTACGCTCATAGGCTTCAGTATTTAGTATTAGTTTCATCTTTATACATGCATGCATTTCTGAGAAAAAAGGCCTTGAGGGACAAATACACAAACAGATACCGTTGCAACAAAAAATTACAATTTTCGGATATTTTCTTTTACTTGTGCTACAAGATATAACTTCTTGACAAATTTCACGACTCTGGGTCAACGGGTAGTACCCTGTTGATTTTGGTTTTGGCTTAGAGAGTTGATTTTTTTTTACAGCTTTAAAGGACCTCAGGTTCAGGACCTCAGAAAAAGGTTCTTGATAAAGAGACTAGCAACGAAGTGACCCTAAAAGGGTTCCTTTTTTCCTTTGGAGGTACGGAACCCGCAATATAATTTTATTCATTATCCGGTTCGAATGATCGGAGGTATTTTATCGCACCTATATCATCTTGTGAACCTACGCACTAATATTACACTATATCATCTGTAACCTCTAAATTTCACTTCCGACACTACTTAATGTCCTCGACAAAAAGGAAGTTTATTTCGTAAACAAATTAATTAACGTCGTGGGCAATTGACAGTCTGGAACTTCATTATGGGTACCAATATCATATATTATGAAGACGTAAAACGTCGCATACACAATAACGCACTTTTTATTCAGAAACAGTAATATTACCATAGAATAGACTAACAGGAACGATGGTAGGGATAAAAGTCAAAATAGAAAAAAACCGGGCAAGTGCGAGTCAGACTAGCACACTGTGGGTTCCGCACCATCGCGTATTTACTTTAAAAGGTTCTTTTAAGATTTATTCCTTGCATAGGGTTTCGTTTAATTCGACAAATTCACCGCATTTTTTGTAATGTAACTAAAACTTGACAATTTTCGTAATCTTTCCTATTCTTGCAGTTCACAATAGAGTTTCTTCCCAAATTGCATGATTTTACTTCAATGGGAAGTACCAAAAGGTTTTGGTTTCCTTTTAAAATGTACTAGTATGGGAAATGAGAAATTACTGGCCATATCTCTTGATTGTTGGAGGATTGATATTTACACAGGTTTAAGGTATCATAGTCCTCAGTATTTGATATTAATTTCAACTTTATACCAGTTCGCGTTACTGAGAAAAGGGGTCTTGACGGACAGACAGACACAGTTGCAACAACAAGTTTACAGTTTTCGTTTATCCGTGCTACATGATGTAGCTTCTAGCCAAATTTCATAATTCTAAGTCAACGGGAAGTACCCCTATTGGTTTTGGTTCCCCTTGCAATTATGAGAAACGTGACATCAACGGCCATATCTTATGATTGCGATACTTTTAGAGAGTTGACTTTTTTTACTGCTTCAGGGGGGAAAGATCTTAATAGACAGATAGACGGACGGACAATAAAGTGAACCTATAATGATTTCTTTTGATGTAAAGAACCCTAAAAAATTACCTACCTATGTATTTGTATATATATCAGGATCATATTAATAATATACTGTATTCAAGATATTAATAGTAAGAATAGTTATTTGAGCAATAACAAAAAAAAGTTTGTTTTTTTGTTGAAGTTTGAGAAGTATAACTTTAACTTCTTTTTTTATATAACAAGGGGCAAACGAGCAAGCGGTACTCTTAAGTGACTACCGACGCCTATGGACAACTGCAACACCAGGGGGATCGCAGATGCGTTGCCGGCCTTTGTCGTAGCGCCCGCGGTAGCCCGGCGGCGGCTCGTTCTGTATCAGGGTACCCATGAGAGGGGGGATCTGTTTCGCGCCGATGGGAGGATAGCCGGGCGGCGGGCCGGTGTTTCTGGGAGCATACCTGAAAAACGAAATATTACTCATTGTGTACGTCGCCCGTGTGAAGAAACAGCTTAAAACGATGTGCGGCCTAAAGGAAGACGCAACACGGCTACAGATTGCATTTGATAAATTATGTAATGCGTTCTATAGAACAAAAGTTCTACGACCACAATCGTTCTGAGGTAGTAAAAGTATAACTATATTTATAATAGGATTCAAAAGTTCAGTAGTTATTGATTGTAGAAACATATCAGGCATACTTCGCTGCGTTATACGTCAATTGATCAAATAAAATGATGCTTGTTGACTATTCAAACCAGCGAGAAAGGGAAATTATTGTCGTAAATTAAAATTAAGCACGTTGTATATTTGCATTGTCATTAATGTAACACTAAATGCGTTTAAACAGCTTATATCTGGGTACACTCATAACAATTTTCTCGATTTTCGTAGTGTTTACTTTACAGAGGAAAAAGATATTATTATGACAATAACATTTTAAAAGTAACAGCTAATGAGTTTTATAGATTCAAATTAGCTAATAGCTGCTATAATTTAATCCCACGCAAATAAGACCAGGAGCTGCTTTGGCGACACGTCGACCTGGTTCTGAAACTGAGAGATCATTATATACACTTTCGTGACGGCGCTGCAGCATCACGGAAACACAGCTAAGCAATGTACATCAGAAACTAGTTATTAAACGGCGTCAGGAATATTTAACGGGCTTTATTCAAACGTTTGTCGGAACCCAAACATTTACTTAAAAAATTATAATAGGAAAACACAATTCAAACTGGGTGTAACTTCTAACAATGACACAAACGAACATCAATTTTGATTATCAAACAAATGTACCTATTTGCTATAGACATATTAAGAATATTTCGCAGTATTTAGATTCGTAACTAAATTGATCGACACCATGCAGAGACTTAATACCCTTAATAGTTCAGAGTACTTATGTTAAAAAATATTCACTTAAAACCTAATAGAATTTAATTAAAACTTTTTTAAAGAGTTATACCCCGGATTCCAGGGCCAGTTAATGGATCTTTATATGTGCCGTGCCGTCATTTAAGATAAACAGACTAAGAACTGAGCTGAATGGTATTTGCATCAAGCTATGACGTATCGCTCCGAATACCTACAATACAATGGTCCCGTACGTTAGCCAATTTTTGTAGTACAACACCTCAAAGTTTAAATTCATAGCTGTACAATGTTTAACATAAATAATAAACAAATTATAATTAACTCTCTGTTTCCGCATTTCTTCCTTTCAGTATTTTGTTTCAAACGTGTTCGGTTCAAGCGATGAGTTTCAGCGACGATCTCGCCAAGCTAGGAGCTAATCTGCGACCGTCTACGGTTATATTCACATAGGCAACCAAAATGAAACTAATTTATATTTTGCACAATCGCATTTTATTACTAAGCAGGATATGCTTATTAAAATATAATTATTTATTAACATGGTAAAATGCCTTATATTAAAAATATCACTCAAAATTTCAAAAAGCAAGGTAAATACAAAACAATAATTTAATCTAAGCATGTTGTGATGACCGACTATTAGTAGGACAAATATGTAATAATTATTTTTGTTTAATATATACTTCTCATCAGAAAAATCGAAGCACTTAAGATTATATTCCTAAATTTACACTATTCTTTTGATAATCCTTCCAAAACATAAACTTGCAAGGTGTTTTGATTTTTCTAATGAGAAGTATATTTGCATTTTTGCTGAATTAGTAATTAACAATAAACAACATATAAAAATAATTAACATACAAGGTGTGTTATTGATTTATGAAACGTATAAAGAACAAACGTATTATATCATTTTCTCGCAACAGTACATCACTTTATGCCTTTGGAATGGATTTTTTTTTTTGACAGGCAATCGATCGTCCTTTTATCATGTAATGTAATCGCGTGTTCCATATACCACGGTGCTACTATCACCTAACCACGCTCAAAACCACCAATATTTTTTTGATATACAAGTGTCCTACAATTAGTCTTCAAAAGTACTTAATCAAGAAAATTAGGCACCATGATTAAAATGTCCAAACAGACACCAATGTTACAGGTTGTTTGTGACTTGTAAACAATTACGCGTTACATTTAACGAACCCCCCCCCCCTCACTTTCATGATTTTCCTGAGCACCTTCCTCCCGCCCCTTTTAATCTGTGATTAAAGAACGATCTGATATGAGAATATGATTCTTACCAAATATGAGAAGTGATATTAGCTCAACGTAGTAAATAACTTTTATATATATTTACTCGTATACTAATATTTCTGTCTGTGCTCACTGTTCATATACGTAACGTTGTATTCACTATAAAGTTTAAGAAAGTGTAAAATAAGCTATTAGATAATCTATTAGACTTATTCCCAAACGGCTGTCTCTTGGACCAATATAATACGGACCAATTTCCTATGTTTTGTCCTCAAGTAACGTGACATTGGCGAAATAAATCAATTAAATAAATAAACTGTGCGTAATACATCTGAATCACATAACAATAATGCCAGTGCAACCGCATCACGATAGCTACCCGGTTTATCATGTATGTGACAGTACAAGATACTCCGTAATAATGTTCCAGCGAGCAGACAGACGTACATACAGACCGAATATATATATTTGTAACAATGTAAGTTTATCTTTCCTATTTCTCACGTTTTTTTCAACAATTATATATAGACGTATCGGCGACAATGAAACGACTGTGTAACAAAGTAAAATATTAGACAATTGTAATATGTATAATAAAGTATATTAAAACACAACAAATTAAAACAGTAACAAAATACTATAAAGGGCACACAAAAAACTTTTTCTTTCATCTACACAAAGTTATCTTATTCACTACAAAACGTATTTTCTGCTTGGAACACAAAACAGTTCGGAAATGTATAAAATTTCATTGTTGCACGGTTTTTCATTAATGCACTGTTTTTTTTTATTTTGATATAAATTTACCAAAGAGGTTTAAAGTCACCCATTAAGATTCATGTGAAATGTATGCATTGGATCAAAAAAACTACTAACTGAAAAAAAAAATTCAACTGAATAACATATATTGTTCAAAAACGAAGACTTGAGAGAACCATCCAATCGTACAAGCTTTTACTAAAGACCTTTCTGTGGTTATTTATTTATTACATTATTTCTTAAGCGAGTTGGCATTATAAATTTGACAGAATAATGGAGAAAAAGTGCGAGTTTAACAGGTAGGAAACGTGTTTATTTCTGGTTCTCAGTATCTACTTCTCGGTGACATAATAGGACTACTGGAAAACCTCAACACAGCGGTAATTCTGCCCCTGTCCAATCTGGTGTCCCCTGTACCCCGACAAGTTTATTAAGTATCATTGAATATCTTTTGGCATGCTCGCTAATGGATCTATAATGTGTCGGATTACAAGATACTCTTTCGTAAGGAAAAATCCGGACTACAAGGGGTACAAATTCGATATTTCAAACATTGCCCTGCAAAACGTATCTCGCATCGCCGGGGGTTCTACTTTGATATACGACCAAAATTCAATATTATTAGTAAAGAAATATAATTTAAAAAAAAACTCCTCGATACTTAGTGGATCTTGAGAGCTTTCTCGAAGTCAAATTAATTTTTTTATAGAAAAAAAAATCAAAGAAGCATTATACATTTAAGGACTAAAATTCGCGGTCCAAAACACTCGAAGCTATCATGGGATGACTATATGGTGCTTTCCATTAAGCGTTACCTATACGGTATAGACGCGACCGTAACGATCGCAGTCGCCTAATGTCGAATATCGGAATGAGCACTTTAAACGTTGCGATCGCTTATTGGAACGCACGCATACGCTCTGCTTAGTGTTGGAGCTATCACGGCGGATTATTGTATTTTGTAGTTTCCTTTTTCTATTAATCTCGTTCGCAATGTAAACATAAATACATTTTTTAAGTTTTATTCATCGTATTTTATCACATAAATACATCATTTCAATGATTTCTGATTACTGTCTCCTGTCTCTGATACTCAGCTTGAGTGCCAGTTACGAGGTTTCTCACTTATTCATATCCTACTTAACCAAGTTTCACTGAATTGCATACAAAATCTGTAGGTGTTATGTTAAACATAATATTGCTGTTCTGATGATACATCTTAAATGTACGATATTACGTTTTATTTATTTTTGTATATCTCACCTAAACTAACCAGTATTTTTTTTGAAACACTTTAATTTTGAAAACATTTATTTGTTCCTAAACATTTGCATTCCAGTTGAATTCAATAGAAAATAAAATCTATAAAGTCTAGTGCTAAGATAACAGTTTTGTAGTCTACTTAAGATATAGATTATGTAAAGAAAAACACAATAAAGAACTATAGAATATTAGATAAATCTTACAATAATAGAAATTCTATTCTAAGAAGTCATTTGGCTGTTGATATTTGCATATTTTTTTTTGTATAAAATTATGCTTTTTATTGAAATCTTTGCAAATTGTTTGCTCTTAAAGTGCAGCACTTTAGAGGGTATAACTCGCTACCAATTCAGTAAGACCTTCATACATTAGTACAATTATTTAAAAAATATACACATTAAAACGATTATATTACAATACAACAGGTTAACTTTATATAATTATTCGGAATCAGCTTAAATGTTTGTTAATGCATTAAACTGTGAATTTGCTTCACCCTAACTTTATATATAAGATTACTCAAAATGATGTTATATTCTTCAAGTATTTACAAGAATACGCACGATAACTCAACATATGATCAACTATAAAACACATAATATACATATGTACACAATAACATAAAATGTACACAACAGAGATCTAATTGCCAAGTTCTCACATTTATATCTAATCAGTCACAGTTGTATTAATATCTAAAAACGTCGGCAAAACACTAAGAGGAGTGAGAAATGCTTAAACTACATTTCACAGCCATTGGTATTTACATCACAGTTTACAGAGACAAAAAAGCGTTTATTAAATTACAATTATGGATATTTACTAGATTGGACTTCTAAGCGTATCAAACAATCTCAAACGCAAAAAGTAAGAATGCAGAACTTTTAACCCTATGCTTGTAACAAAAATAATACTTAATAAACCTATAGAAAAATACTACAACTATCATAAGCGAAAGTTCAGTCGACTTAATACAAATATTAACGGTTTACTCCAAAGCCTGTTCCGACTTCGACATAATTACATGCGTATCAATGTATGGAAAAACTCAAGCAAAGACCAATTTATACATTTTACATCAGGTACGTACCCGGAAATCTCAAATTCAAAATAAATAACACGGTTCTTCTGAAGCGTTATTTATATATATATTTTATTTCAAAATTGTCATTTGCATTCACCTGTAGGTACATACATTTGTATGGCTGAATCAATACAGTCCGATTATCCGAAAAAAACCGGTATTCCGAACACCCATGTCCCCTCAATTAGTTCGGATAATCGGCGCTCGACTGTATTTTTATTTCATACAATAATTCGGGTGTAGGGTGTCCAGGGTGCCCAGTCCCTTTCTATATATGATATGTGTAAACGACCTATCAAGCGGCTTCTTGAACTCGAATGTTTTGCTTAAAGATACAAAGATCTTTATAGGCATGAGAAATAACCAGGATAGTATTGATAAAAAAAATCGAATACGTTAGGGCAGTACTACGGATCTAACGGATTAAATTTAATTTCAGATAAATGTTGCACAATAACTTACTATAGAATAAAGCGTTAAATTTCTTTTCAGATATTCTCTGCTTGGTGTTAAACTAAAAAGGGTAACTGAGGTCAGCGATGTTAATGTATACTTCGATAGCCAACTCATATTTGGCAAACATATTGAACAAATAAAGCGGGCAAGTGCGAGTCAAACTAACGCTTCCGTGTCATTTTCTAATACTTTATATACGTGGCGAATTTATTTTCAGAATTTTTTATTTCAAGGTATAACTTCTAGGAAGTGCCCTATGTATTTTGGTACCCTTTGCAAATGTATGGGAAACGTAACATAAACGGCCATATCTTTTGCGGACCTATGGGTTGATTTTTTACAGCTGTAGGGGGTATTATACACTTTCATGAGCGGAATTCATAATTATTATAACTAACGGCTTTTTAAACTCACGTGTATATTGGCATAGCCCAACCAGATTCGAACACGTCCGGGGTTCTTCTTCAAGAGCTCGTAACGAAGCGGCGCCACGGGGGGAATTATAGCGAACTCATGAGGAAAGAAAATGAACGGGTTCGAAACTAGTCGGGCAAGGCCGATCGATATATCGATATGTCTATACGTGAGTTTAAAAAGCCATTGGTTAAACAAATATAATATCAAGGGACCGCAGACAGAGTATTTGGGCCAGACCTCAGCATTAATTTAAATTTTGTAGTTCTACGTATTCCTGAGAACTAGGGTGACAGACATAGACGGACGGACAAACGGACCGACTGACGGCGAACCTAGTGAGGGTTTCTTGTTTTCCTTTGGAGGTACGGACCTCTAAACTTGACATTTACATCGTACTAAATGTCAGGCTTCTTACCGAGACAGTAAGCTTCATAGGTACTTTTAGAAGGTAGGTTAGGTTAGGTACATGCAGTCTATGCCAACGAAAATATTAAAATTTTATTACAATATACCTACATTTCTGCCCCCGGAGATCAGAAGAGAACATAAATCGTTTCTTTATAAGATCTTACCTTTTGCGTTATCTCCTAACAAAAATAATAACTTAGACATATTAAGGTCTTATCACAGATATAGCATAAAATATAACCACATATAAAGCTTATTATATTATACTTACAACTAAGCATTTCATGATCAAACGTAGGCTCGCCGCGTTCATTTCATCTCTTACAAAGACTGTTACAGGTTAATAATTGCCATATTTTCAAAATATAAATTCACCTTACTTTTAAACACAATGCAATCTGAGTGAACGTGTATACACTGGGTAACTTCTCTTATCAAATATTGTACATAGTTAAAACTTTACTGGCATATTCATTTCATTTCATTTATTCATTTATTTATTTAATTGCACATGATTATAATTATACATGATGCCCCGTTAGGGCGTTGCAATTTTAGGTCACTGAACAGAAATACTGTTTTCTAAAAAAGTACTAGTTAAAACACTATGTATAGTCTACACATAAAAATTGTGTATATTTGTTTAAAAATGAACACTTCTAAATTAAAAATAAATTTACTTTGGGCCTTCCTTATGATTAATCTATACTAATTTATACAGCTGAAGAATTTTCTTTGTTTGCTTAAACGCGCTAATCTCAGGAGCTACTTGTCCGATTTGAAAAATTCTTTCAGTGCTAGAAAGCCCATTTATCGAGGAAGGCTATATATTATCACACCAAAATTGAAACTTTTTTTAAAATTAATTTTACGCGTGTGAAAAATTTGAAAAATAAAATTCTTGTATACTATACAGTGATCAACATAAAATATAAGTCTTCCAAGATTCATTTCGTAAGTTTCTCAGAGATAGAAATCACCCTAGAGTACAGTATAAAAAATTAAAGGTATTTTCCATCTGCCTAGTCAAATTGAACTGGGTTTGCCAGGTTTAAAGCTGTGGCATTGTTCTTTTCATAATCTGCTTTACTGCTTACGTGAATATCACCGTAAATCCAGGATGCACCTCATGTTTTAAGCTTACTTAAAACATGAGAACTTTACTACACAGGAACGTTGAACAAATGTTATGAATTGTTCTCTCAGTCTACAAAATACTTATATGGTTAAACAAGTAGAGATAGAAGAAGAGGGCAGTAAGACTTAACTTTTGAAAATAATGTTTAGTCAAACTATATTATAAAAATAAATTAGTATTCAGGAAATTACACAAATACGAAGAATTTATTATTGTTTGAAGATGTTATTCATTTAAAATTTCTTTATATTCTCTTAAAATAAATTGGTCGTGACCACACTCTATAGAAGAAATATAAGTATATAGTAAAAAAATTGAAGTATATAAAAATGCTAATAGGCATGGTGACAGTAATCATAAATCATTTAAATTATGTATTTATAGGATAAAATAAGATACACGAAGGTTAAGGAACGCATTTATTTGGATATTACGAGCGAGATGAATAGGGATTAACACAAAAAGAATACTACAAAATACAACATACCGCCATGATAATTTAAATGCCCAGCAGAGCGTATGCGTCACGTATATTATCAGTGCGTTCCAATAAGCGATCGCAACGTTTTAAAACGCTCTCTCAGATATTCCACATTTGACAACCGGGTTACGGATGCGGCGAAAACGTCGATGTGACGTTTAGTGGACCGCACAGATGATAGAAGTGACATTATGAGACCATTAAGTGTTTCTGAGTGAATTTTAATGCTCAAATTTAAAATGTTTTTTTTGCTATAAAAACATTAATTTCTGCAGAAATATAATATTTTTTGGCAATCGTTCATATTTGAGGACAGTATTTTTAAAAATTTGTCATCATGCCTATAGCAAAAGTAATCTTTTTTTTTTTAAATAAACACATGATAACTAAATTACTTTGCTTTAATCCGCGAATGAATACGAGGTTAAATCGGTGTAATGCTGCAAACGGAAAGCTACATCACCGAATCCGCCACCAAAGCACAGCACTACACTGACTTTCCGATGTGCCTCAACGCACGTTTCGCTTCGACACCGAAGCATCATTAGGAGATAGACTCTACGAAGGTTATTCATAAAGTGATTTCATTCGCGGATTAAAGCAAAGTAATTTAGTTTTCATGCATATCATGGACTTCCGCAAAGTAACGCCTGATTCTATCAGTTAAAAAAATAAACGTAATCTTAATAGAGTAGAGTCGAGACGGTCCATCTACTGCCTCATAGAAGCGATGCTCGTAGTACAAAAAATATGTCACAAGTTTTAATTTATAACAAAGTTTAAACGTTAAAGATTCCATCCGCCCAGTTGCAATGCGGCACTCCGGAGAGGTTTACCGCTGTGTTGCTGTTTCTCATAATCCGCTTTTCCAGCGAGTGCTGGAATTACTGCTTAATTCAACGTCACCATACGTACGTACAGTTTTAATTTGTTTGGTAAAATGTTTCTTTCACATTTAGTAAAATAAACAGTGAACCTTTATGTGTGAAGTTTCTAATGATTACTACATAGTGCTTTATGATATTTATGATTTATGTCGTGATCAAAAATGCATTTTAGACATTTAATTTTAAGTTTATTGACACTTGACTGTTAAAAATAGATTTATTACGCCCAGTTGTTGAACATCGACTATGGCATTGTTCCCAAGAAGGCAAAGTAAAAATATAAATATGAAAATTCATAATATCATCATCATCATCAGCCCTTAATCGCCCACTGCTGGGCATTCCTTCTTTTATGCCTGTTTCTTGCCAGTCGTATTTTTTTATTGGATTATAAAATTTAATCCAACTATTCGTCCTAATATATTAGAACTACAGTTCTTTTTTCGTTCAGTACAATTGATTTTTGTCACGTTTACATTAATGTATTAAAAATTCATTGAACAAAATATTTTTCTCCAAATAACCTAGAAGACGTGCTCTGGAAGTTTGTGTATTATTGTGCACACACAATAAGATCTGGCTTGAATTACCAGTTTCATTTATATCGTAGCTCGGGAACGTGTACTGAATCTAAGACTCGGCTATTGATTTTTACAATACGGCCGCACAAAGCTAAATTTGGTGTACAGCTAAGATTCCTGCAGCGGTTGCGGCTCTGTTGTTTGAGATAAGCGAAGATCCACAAACGGACTGACCGCCGCTAGTGAGGTGGACAATCAAGCCCCCCTAAAAATATGTATACGTATGAATAAAAAGAAGACAAAGATGAATACAAGTAGGTTAGTTAATGGTTAATAGGCATACCACGTGGGGTTGAGCTCCAACGTTAGAAGCTGATCCTCCTACGATTCTGCCACCATCAAAGTCCATGGACTCTTCAGCCATCTTGATGCGGGCAAGCGCAGGTATACCTTCCTCCTCATGGTAGTCTTCCCAGATTGGCATCTTGAACTCCTCGGCCACTACGGCCACAGCCAGAACAACTACCAAGAGTAGGAATTTCATCTTTTGCGTTAAGTGCTTTGAAAAGTTTTAATGCATCGGTATTTATACTAATTAATATCTTATCACTATTCATAGATTTTAGCGATTTGATTAACTTTGTTGTGATAATTTTTTTTCTTTATCAGTGCGCGAAAATTTTGGGACTCGGATGCGTACAGAAATATTGAAAAATTTCTTTCAAGAGTTTGCCTTTGGCGACATCATACGCTTCTGTGTTCTGCCAAGTTCTAGTTAATGTGCTCATTGCGTCTTTGGCCATCTATGTACGTCTTCGAGTTTCTCCGTAACAGCCTCTCTGGTTTCTAATCATTGAACCCAGGCATGCAAACTAGTTTACATGTCTGCCAATTCAGCTGACCCCTGTTTTCACGAGAATACTTGTTCAATTCATCGTCATTATATTGGACTTTGTATTTATTATATGGATCGAAAAATCCAGAGACCATTTCAATCGCGAGTTCTACTCTTACGAATAATTCCGCCAGCTCCTGTTCGAAATATGCAAATGACGTGGTATCATCAGCATATCGGAGGTTTCTGATCTTGGTGCTTCCAACTGAATTACCACCGTACCACTCCTCTAGCCATGAGCTCATATTCACCATAGCTGTCGAAAAAAGTGGAGGATAGGATACATCCTTGTCGGACTCCTTGTTATGGAGGAACTGACATAACGTCTTTTACCCTGACTATTATCCTTATATATATATATATATATTACTATCCCTCCTCGTATAAGTAAGCAATAAATTTAATAATATACCCAGGATCCAAACATTCTTTCAAACCATGTATAGGGCACATTACAAAAGACAGTTATTTAAACATAAAACAGGAGCTTTTATGTGATTTCATTTTATTATTATAAATTCATTTTACACATTTTTCGCTTGTTTACTTAATATTTAAAAAAAAAACAGCTTTTAAATGTCGCGCGCTCGTTTCGGCAAAAGATTATGTATAAGTTTATTTGCAGCAGTTTACATATTTTCTGGATTTGAGTCCATAAACTTTTCGTACTAAATATGTAGTATTAAAGTTTTTTCTTGTAGAATTATATAGAATGCGTGCCTGTTTTTCGCTTTTATTGGGTCGATTTTATTTTCAGCCAGTATCTTTTTGATCCAATGCATAAATTTATACATGGAGGCTATAATATGGAGTAACATCTCTAATGGGAGAAAAATTTAAAAAGTGTCCAGCAGTATACAATAATTAACAGTGCAATGAATGTAACTATAGTAGATGAATTGACCAATAGCAACCTTTAAAATTCAGTCTGATGCTGATTCTATGATGCCCCTCTTATTTACTCATTACGACGAACTTTTAATGTTTTCCCAAATATTAAAATATTAAAGTGAAAACATATTCTTATCCTGAATTATAATATTACAAAATATTATATAATCACAGGCCTAATTAGTTCGTAATTTATTTAAAAAAATATATGTAAATGCACACATCATCCTTATCGTCTCTAGTTGCAATATTTATTTTTTACATAAATAACTAGGTCATTATCATAAATTGTAATGTATTTTTTAAAATGATGCATATTTCTATTCAAAATTTATTTTATTTGAGAAACATTTTTTTTTAAGTTTTCTTTTTACAATTTTTTAAGAAAGTTTTCACATTCATATACGACTTAAAATATACAGAGTACAAGTATAAATTAGAAAAAAAAGACCGGCAAATGCAGTGACGTAAAGATTTATTGATTAATTAGTATTTACGCAGATAAAAATAATAATAATCTGTCATTAAGTTGTAATTAGTCATTTGATAATTTGGCTCTGACTTGCTTCCACATGACGTGATAGTGCAGTTAAAAATATCAATACTTGAATACATTCGATTGTAGGCCTTACAGGAGCGAAATAAAAAAGTATTTGAAACATAATTAGTCTTTAAGAGGGGTACATTAAATAAAGGTTTACGTCCAGATATAAAGCTAGGGCACCTAAAAAAATGACCCAAAAGATACGGCGAGTCAATAAAATTTTTTAAAATTAGTTTTTTTTTTAATATTTGATCTCTCTCCATTCGACATATTTTCAAAGAGGGTAAAATTGAGCAATTGTTAATTCTACCAAGTTTGTAAAGTTCTATTTACTAAAGTTCTTTTGATAAAAGTTTCACTTAGGTTCTTTGACAAACCCTTTACGTACTTATTATGGTCATAATTATATAAAGGAGGAGGATTTTGAGGAGATCGTGGCCTAATCAGTGGTCGGCATTTGAGTCGATCGCTAAGTTAAGTTGCTCTGGCTGCGACCGGGTCCAATATTATATGTAATTGACTGTGTTATAGATGGAATAAAGGGGGCGGGGAGATTATGATTCGATAAAAGTTTGGCGTGTAATTGTATTAACGCGATGGGAATCGCTCCATTTCGTCGGTACGTTCTATACAAAGTAAAGATACATGTTTTCACGCGTATAAATCATATTTGTGAAGACCGCGCTTTCTGAATATGGGGGGATTCGATTGTTCTTGATTTGTTGTTTCTTGGGGCATGTAACATAAAATTATACGTTTGTAAAATGCAAATCGCCTTTGATGACGTTTGTATTTTGAATAGATCTCGTTTTATTCATTCATAAGATATTGTATAGAGCGGTCCCAAGACCTACAGTAACATTGTACAATAAAATTATTGAACAGTATCGTTAAATGTCGGAGGATGAGGTCCTGGTCTAATCAATGGTCAACATTTGAGTCAGTCACTAAGCTAAGTAGCTCTTGGTGCAACAGGGTGATAGATTAGTGACACACTCTAGCACTTGTTTATATTTCATATCCGACTTCATCCGTGTTTCGGGAGGCACGTAAAACAGTGGGACCCGATTAATGTCATAGAGTGATGTAAGCCGTAATGTTGTAGAGATCGTGGGGGTTATGAGGATGATATCAGATGGCACCGGTCATTTTAATTTGCCCCACAGCCACGTCCTCTGCAATCTAAGAGGATCCTGGTACTTGACCGAGATAACGCTAGGAAGAAAAAGAATAACATTATTCAATGTTATTCTTTAAATCCAAAGACATTGCATAATAATAAAGACAGCACAATGTTAATTATTATTGTAATAATTAACTTTTTGATCCTTTTCCGTCATTTTTGCATGCTCATGTGTACTCCTCTCGTCAAGACATACAGCGACTGAAAAATACTGCGCAATAATGACCCTAAACGGTGCAATGGAAAAATATAGTGCAATAAAAATAAAGCTCGTTCAAACTTTCATTCAATAGCACAATCTTAATATTGACCTTATTATACGGACAATAATATTGCACAATACCCGATAGTGCGCAATATAACTGACCGTTTAGCGAACGCCTCAGACAAATAAAATTTTGTTCATTCGTTGCTTAAGATAATGTATAGAAAGTACATAAATTAAATTTTGCAATGGACAACAACATATTTCGAGAATTCCTTATAATTAACTACTTCAAAAAACTTACCCTATTAAAGTTAAATGAATAATGATAATTGGGTTTTTCTCTCTCCTTTATAATGCGCTTGTCTGTACTTTTGTTATTAAACAACTCGTATGTGGAAAGTACGATTGTTCATATGGGATTGGAGATAAAAGAATCCCCATGAGTAACAGTATCTATTATTATGAAGTACTTAATGTCATAATTGTTAAACGACAGAATGGAATAATGATGTACGCATAGCGTGCAAGAAATTAAGGTTGTACTAGACCAGAGGTTCCCAATCTTATCTGTAATATATTTTTCATCCATCTTTTTATACTGAAAACATTGACTTTTGAAGATGTCTTCAAACTTGACAATTGCTGTCTTATTAAGTCACAATATTTTATACCTCGCTTTTATCTATCTATTTAATAAATAAACCAAACTAAAGTTCGCCATGACTCCTTAAGCGAAACGTTATCTTTACTAATATATACAGCTGAAGATTTTGTTTTATTTGTTTTCTTGAACGCGCTAATCTCGGGAACTACTGGTCCGATTTGAAAAACTCTTTCAATGTTAAATAGCCCATTTATCAAGGAAGGCTATAGACTATATATCATCACGCTAAAGTTGAATCTTTTTTTTTTACTTAATTTTACGCGGACTATGTCTCAGGTACATACTAGTATTATATAAAGAAATAAATTATTACTTTAGCAACACAATCAGAACTTAATAATCAAATACATTTTTGGATTTATTGTAATAAATGAGAACCATATAAAAATTTAAAAAAATATTCCAAAGGATATTTCATTTCATTTAATTTATTTAGATAGTCTAATGAAAAGTTTATAATATTCGAGTGGACTTCTTTACGTACTTCTATTCTATTTCTTTACTCTTCTGTTGGGGAATAAGCTGGTGAATTTAACGCGAACGGTGATTTCTTCGTAATTTCATTTCATTTCTGAACAATTTTATAAATTCATATATTGTGCAATACATTGAATAATCTAAATTTAAAGTGAACAAAATTGTAAATTCATTTCAAAGTTCAATAATACATGTTTAACTGCAATCCTGTGTTCCAAAGCACACTCGTTTTTTTTTTATTATATAAGAGTAGTTTCCTTTGCGGGGAAGTTATGGATGCGATTGACCCAGGAAAGAGGAATGTGGATCAAGAAGGGGGAGGCCTTTGCCCAGTAGTGGGACTCAACAGGGTAATAAAAAAAGAGTAGTTTTAAATTGTTAAGGGTTTATAAAGTCTATTATAAATAATTCAATATCGATATAAGAAGATTTTTGGGAACCTCTACCCTAGAAAATAATTATCCACACAACGAACCATGAATATTCAACAATCACATCACATGCAAGCCTCTTGAATAAATTGCTCGTAATGGAAAGCGTTATAAAAATCTATTTTTATTACTAGCCTTCGAAGGACATATTTAAACAGTTTTAGTGTTATTTTCCTTCTGGTGACCGAACGTCAACGAAACATTAATGCTATTGTTTTGCACAACTTAGTTGCTAACTATTGCTAGCACGAATAAAGTTTGTATATTTTATCGAATCCTGGACGTTACGGCCATTGTAAGTCGTGTAAAATGGAAGCACGAACCTTCATTTGACGTTTCGTTTCAAAAGTTATAGTAGCTTGACATAGGTGTGCGTGTAGTTTTACTTTAATAATTTAATATCTTAATGTTGCATACTATAAGGAAATTTTAGCATTAGCACGCCCTCTTCTATACAAACTAGAATTGTGCCCATTTTCACCTTCCTCGATAAGCGCAGTTTTCACAAAATGGTACCGAAAGTTTTCGGTTATTGCATTCTGTTTGTTTTGTTTCACTCGCTTTATTCCAGGGAATTTTTTAAAGCAAAAAAAAAGAGAAAAAAGTCAAACTAGTCATAAAAAATACAAAAAATGCGCATTTGATCGCTGCTTCAGACTACTTCAAATAGATGACGTTCGTACTATAGCGTTGCCAAATATAGCTTCATTTGAATGATCATTTCAATGATCATGTATACTGACCGGGAACTTTGTGTAACTGTATGAAGTTTTGTAGTACTTTGTGGACTTCAAGGTCAAAAATGTACAAAGACTTTAAGCTATGTCTGGCTTCGGTACCAGGCCTTTCGACTGACGTGTCAAATTATTATTTCAACGTACTGCCAATGTCACTTTTTTTGACTAGACGAGGAGATTGGTTAATTAGCTAATAGCAAAGGAGGCAAAATTTGGGCAAGTCAACGTCTGCCGGGGCGGCTAGTTAATATATAGAAATTTGAAAAAAAAAAATTCTAAGTAATGTTTTTACATAAATTTACTGTCATAGCAATTATGATAGTAAGCAGATTAGCCGGTGCAGCTTATACCATTAATGCCATAAAATAATCAAGTCTTGTATCCCATGATAGCAATTTATACGATGTTAATAAAAACCTATTACAGTTATTACTGAATTAACTAGTTTTTCCCCAACAGCCATAAAAATATTGTTAACGCCCCAAATTGATTGCCCGAACAGTACCCAGGGGTATGTAAAGCTGTAGCGTTACTCATTCTCGTAATAACATGGGGTGACTTCGAAATGTTTCGTATACGCAGTTTTTAAAGATGGCTGACTGTTTATAACTGTCATCTTGATTTATTTGTTAGTTTTTTTTTACCAACTGGCGTCAACGGTCATGTAATCTTTGCGTCTAAATTGCTTAAAAATTTTTATGTGTTGTTTTGTTAAGGTACGAATCTAATAACAGTGCTATCAAAACTAATTCTTTAGAAATTATAAATAAAACAAGAAAAGTGCATATTCGTTCTTCAAAGGCGGGGAGCGCATCTGTGCGCCCAATTAGGTAAACCGCTTACCTTGTTTTATTTAAAAAAAAAACATTCCTTACTATAGTATGAAATAGAATATATATATTTTTATATAGAATCATTGCAAAATATGTGTTTATAGTTAAAAAACTGTAATTTCCTCATGCACATATTAAAATTTTATTCAGTAATAGCCAAACATGTTGCAAGTCGTAATCTAGGAGTCTATTAAAGAATACTTTTTTATTGATTATAATATATTCCCCTTAAAACTAACATTTAGATAGTAAGTTTTGTGACACTTAAATGATAAAACAAATATTCTTACTAACTAATACTAACACATATATGGGTTGTAATAAAATGTTAATGAGTGAAATAAATAATTTGAATTTGATATAGGTGATTAAAACATGAAGAAATTTAAAGTTAGTTCTTCATTACGTTAACAATATTATTTTTAGAATTAAATTAATAGGAATAATATCCAAAAGGAAAATTTTCCTCCAGTGGTGGAATCCTTCAGAGAAAGAATCGTGTCTACTTACCTAAACAAACTTTGATGTCAATGCCCGAAGCGCTTTTTGTTCTTTGCCTAAATCCAGGGAGATTATTTGGTGCCCTTGTATTACTCACTCAAGCTTATTCTTTGAGCCTATTGGCTTGACCTACTTATTTCAACAAAAGAACTTCATTATTGAGACCATCGAAGTGTGTAATCAAAAATTAAATGATTATAAAGATCTCCGTGTTATTCGTTAGGTAGTTTTCAGTTTATAAACTGAAATAACAATCGGAACCTTCTCTTGATGAATCACAAAAACTATTAGAGAGACAATCCATACTAATATTACAAACGAGAGAGTAACTCTGTTTGGTTTTCATGCCTAAAACGCTTAACCCATTTAGATGAATCTGTACTAATATATTAAGCTGAAGAGTTTGTTTGTTTGCTTGTACGCGCTAATCTCTGGAACTACTGGTCCGGTTGAAAAATTCTTTCAGTGTTAGATAGCCCCTTTATCGAGGAAGGCTGTAATAGGCTATATATAATAATAATAATAAGCCAAAACAAAATTCATTGAGGCAGAAAGGGCTCAACGCTACCTATTAAAAGTTATGTATTCTAAAACTTATAGGTACCCGACTGACGTACTATACAATTCTAGTAAAGTTTTATCCGTACGAAAATTGTATATTCTCTTTAGTACCCTTTTTTTTTTCTTCTGATGGGGCCCGCACAGCGGTTGCACTTCGACCCGGCCGGATCTTTTGTACTCGCCCCATCCCTTATTTCCTCAAGTTTTGGGGACACCATATAAGGTGGTACATTCTGCTGCACCGCAATGACGACTCAGGTCGGTGTTATCTATAAACGTACATGCTTTAGTATTCACTGAATAGAATCTTTGGGGAATGGATACAGTCAGACCGGGTATAGTCAGCTGATGTGATGCAAGATTATCTTTAATGATCATGAATCATTAATCATTTAGAACGCAAGTTTCACATCAAAACCGAAGCATAATAAGGAGAGTGTATCTCGTCCTTGATAGGGATATTATTATGTATTAGAAATCAAATCTTTACCTGTTGTTAGAGCCCTGAATTTATGCACCATATAGCCCTGTTTGGAGCTGATTATTCTTGGCAGATTTACGGCAAACGTCACCAAGGGAGAACGCCTATACGTTAGTCTGACACCATCAGGAAAGCGTCAGGTGGCAGCTTACACCGTGCGATCCACTCCAACTTTAACCGCAATCGATGGAGATTAATCATCCATGGTTAAGATCCTCAACAGTGAGGAAGCGAGAAAGAAGAAAAGAAGAAGCTAGGAAAGTTGACTATTATGAGGATGCTTTTACTGGATCAGCATAAACGTCGAAGGGTTCAATGAACCGTTTGCGTCATTTCCCTATAATGATGATACTTTTAACTGATTAGTATAAACGTCCCTCTGAAATAATTAAAGAAATTTCCCGTTAATGGCGAAAATTTCGCTAAAGGAAAGAAATCTAAAATTTTATTACCCTATAAAGAATATGAATAAACAGAGTATTACGGCCCGGGTCGGAATTAATGTCAAAGATGATGTTTGGGGTAAATACCTATTATTTCCCAACCTTTTCTCGACGAACGAATGATAATAAAACATTACAATTTGCCCCGCAGTACTCTCTATTTGATTCACGAAGATAAATTGTCGTAATGATGGATTTGATAGCTGAACAATTACAGTTTTCTTATTTTAAACAGACTATATAATAATAAATAAAACAGTGTTTTACAATGAAATAAATGTGCGCCATTTGTTTTTTATTCGGTTTTCATTCAGTTGATTTTTATTTCCAGGCAGTTAATTTTTGATCCAATGCATACATTTTATATGAAACCTAATGGCACTTATTAAACCTCTGTGGTAAATTTATATGATGATATAAAACAGAGCATTAATGATAAACAGAGTAGTAATAAAATTTCAAACAACAATACGGCGCTGTTTTGGTTCTAAGTAGGAAATGTGACCTTTCTCATCGGTTAAGTGGTGATTAATCAGACTCAATCTCAATCAACTGCTACTTAAAAATTAATAAGCCACCATCTCGATGTCTAAAAATCTACAACTGTGTGATTTTCTTAGGATTTTTGAATGATAACACGTTTCATTGGAACATTTACAAAGAATAAAACTAAGGAATCTTTAAGTCATATACGCTTTGCTTTGACACCGCTCTAAGTTGAAGATTTCTTGTATGCTAATTTATTTTTGCAACTCTATCATTGAAACACCTAAAGTAATAAATAGTTAGAAAAAAACTAGATAATGGAACATAAGGAACTGTTGGAATAACCTAACTATGTAATGTGATATTTCGGGAACTCTAATCAAAACATATTTGAGCTGACATCCAATTTCAAACCGGAAGTAATAGTTTTGTAGATAACAAATTAGATTTTTAATACCGTATATTGATACTTCTAACAAGAGGAAAAAAGTACGATATGAAACGTAAGGAACTTTTGGAAAGACGAAACTAAATTCTGGTATTTTGGGAACCCTAATCAAAACATATTTGAGCTGACATCAAAACGTAAGCCGAAAGTAGAAGCTTTTTTGTTTACAAATCTGCCTTGAGAAGGGTTTTATTCCAGAAATTGGAGCTATTAGCTACCGCTTTCGCGTCCTTTTTCGCAAAAACATATCTTATGAGATAACGTATTGGTACTCAAATTGTATTAATATATACCTATTTATTTGTTTAATTTCCATTACATTTAGTATTCAATTTTTTTTCTATTTTTTTTTTAAGACTGGTGGAGATGTGGTAGTTTGCAAGACCGTTCTCGTGTCTCTGCCGCGTAGTGTCAAAGAGGAACTACCGGCCCTTATGGCGGATGGGTAACCGTTCCGGGTTTCCCCACATAAAAAAAAAGAAGACAGTTCCCTTTTTTTTCTGTTATACTTACTAAACGTATTAGATCAAGGCACTTAATTTGGACGTTATAAACGGAAACTTTAGTTTCATTTATTTGTATATTAAACTTTTAAAAAATTGAAGCCACTAAAATTATCAATACGGAGAAATTATAAACAATATGTTCGAAATGTCGCAAACTATTTCGGAGACAACAATACGTATCATGTCCGTCACGTCGTATTTGGTCTCGGGGGACAAAAATTCACGTGAAACTACGACAAATTAATAATTAATTCATCGGCATACATATACATGTTTATACGCATTGTGACATAGTTGATTTCCCACGGGAGCCATGTGTGGGAGGAGCGTGTATTACAACAGTTATAAGCAACTTTTGTCATGTCTTTGTACTAGTCTCGATGTTTCGAGAAGTTCAAATTATACCATGTTAGCATAGCGCATATATAATTTACACATACGAGTATCTTTGTTAAACGTTACATATGGATCATATACATATATTAAACAAATATAATAGTTTTTAATTGTCAACTCCAATTTATGCAGAAAACATTTAATAGATTTTTTTATAGAGTCAAAACCCGGAGCAGAAGGCAGGGTCACTGCCCACTGCGCCAACGGGCCAGCCAATACAACATTAGATTTAGTTTTTTTATTTGTTAATGAACTAATAGAGACTTAACTGACTAAAAACTGTACTATAGTATGTAAGCAACGTTTAGAGTTAACATCTATATATAAAAATGAATCTCTGTTTCCTTTGGTCACGACATCACGCTTGAAGAGCTTCACCGATTTCGCTAATTCTTTTTTTGTCGTATTTATTATTTCCAAGAGGGAAGGTTCTTTAGAAAGAAATAGATAAGAAAATTGCGCGGAAATTTAGAAAATTTAAGAATTGTCAACCATCATATTAAATTATTTCTAATATAATGGGAACGGGAACGGGAAAAGGAACGGGAAGAGTATTATAGGATAATAGAAAGTACTACTTAATAAGTAACCCAACAGTGGGGCAGGACAGCATCTGTCGGGTCCGCTTGTTATGCTATAATTCCCGTAACACATTTGCTTGTTACTTTGTTATATTATCTATACGTAAAAATAAAATTGATAGGTCTTTCGTAACGTCGAAATTATTGGTTTTAATAATTACATATGACTACAATACCTATGGCAAAAAAAGCAAGTTAAAAAAAGTCGTCTGTCTGTTTGTTTCTTGTTGGTAATCTCCGAAAGGGCTGGATCGATTTGGATGGGTCTTTCACTAGTACATAGCTTAAATTACAAGGAATAACTATTATTTTTAATGTTTTCATAAACGTGGATAACATCAACAATTAGGAAATATTAGGTGAGCTACATAGTTTGGTGTCAGGAAATTTAGCCGTGAGTTTAAAGGGGGATAAATCTGTAGGATTATCTTTTGCTAACCATCCGAACTATAAACTGGCGACATTTACTTTAGCTGACAACTTTCAAGCCGCTTAGTTGGGATTAATAAAAGTTCTAATTGTAAAATTATACAAACTTGACCGAAATACGAAATAGTGTAAAACAAAAATAAAAAAATTTCACAAAATGTGATCCAAGGAGTTGCCGATGGATGAATCCACTCAAATCTCAATTTTACATCAATGTATATTAATTTGCGAGCCGTTCAATGGAGGTTAATTATTTTCCTTTTACAAAATATCGGAAAAGAAATATATAAGGGAGAATCTAGGTTGATACCCAGAGTCGAGTGATCTCTATAAATGTTGCAAATGTCAAATTAAGGGATTTCTCATATTATATAAAATGGAGAATTAGTACCTACTACTAGAGGGAGTTATTACTCAATTTCATTAGCGACAATGGGTCAGTCAAGATTTGTATACAAAAAAACATTTTACATTCGTGTGACCCACAATTATACTGAGTTGATGCTGTGCACAAAATGAAAGTAACTTAACAGTAGATTGAAGCAGTCATGAGTATCGGTACACTCCAAAAGAAACTATCCTATCTTTTCAAATAAATTTAAAAATAATATCCTATCTTTTAACCTGCTCATAAATTATAATCTTTTAATTGCCTTTATCCTTCTTTATCTATTCACCTTGTATAGTTAATAAATAACTGTAAGTTTTCCTTAAAACAACAATATTTATTGTCTATAATTATTAAATAACAAATATAAACATTGAGTCTTAAATCGGTGCCTTAACTTTGAAGTTGTACACAACCGGACCTGATGGTTCGGTTATGTAAGACACCAGTGTAATATACCGAATTATTCACGTTTAGGAAATAGGAATCAATAAAAAAACTCACCAGTTTAAGGTTATAACTTATATTTTCATGTTTTATGTTAACATAACCCTAAACCTTATCGTCTATAAAAAAACAATTATTTTAAAAACGGAAAAATGTTTACGAAGCGATTTTGAAGTGTACCTTCTACAGAAATAATATAAAATTACGATTTATTCAGAAAATAACATAGAGACGGAGAGATTACATAGAAACGTAATAAATTTTATTTTTAACAATGTTTACAGATTAAAAATATATTCGCTTGAAGAAATGAAAACCTAGAATAATTACAAAAAAAAATTTGTAGAGGAAACAATCAGACTCAAGAAAGATATCAGAAATATATTAGCTAACTTATTCTACTTATTAAAAATAAGGTGCTATTTAGAGAAATAAAAATTAAAAAAAATAATTTTAAACTTATTACATTTTTGAAATAGCTCTGATTCTTAAAATCAAAGAAAAGGATAAAAAGCTTATATATACAGGTTGTAAAGGCTGTGCTTTTAACATTCTAAGACAGTGGTTCCCAACCATTTTTTTTAACATGGACCACTTTAATATTATTAATTAGTGGGTGGATCTCAATATGAAAAAATTAACAAAAGTATATTACACAAATCATATTAGTTCTCCACAAGTGGTCCGCGGACCTCTGGTTGTGAACCAATGTTTTTCTTTTACTATAATAAAAACATTAATATAACCCTAGTCAAAAGCAAGAGATCTGAATGAACCGGGCAAGTCCTTTACTTGGGCGGTTTTTTCGTCATTGTACCCTCGGCTTCGCAAGGGTATTTACATTATCGAAGTATTTATACGGATCCCTAACTTTTTTCAAAATATTCTATAGTTTAAAGTTTGAGAGGAAAACAAGGAATGATGCCTTTATGAAGTAGTCACATTAATAATGACACGGACGGTGGCTGCGTTCGTTTTGATAACGGTGCTCTATGTAAGTTTTTTATATATGACCTATTTATAAGTGGCCGATCAGGATATAGAAATATAAAGACTTAAGTATATTAGGAAAGAAATTTCATTCCCTCACTAGTATTATCCGACTAAATTTGGTAAGGTCATGTCCAACGCACGTTCCAAAACAGCTAGACATTTTTAGAAAAACGTTGAAATTGTAGACCCAAATTTCGAATTAAACCTGTCAGTTAAATATTTTGGGGTCGTGTGTCTGCAACGATTGATACAACAATAGAAAAAGAATAAAATTTCTGTTGATGGTCTCCAAAATAAATGCTTTTTCGAAATTACTTACTCGTGCATAGCGTTTTAATATCACGAACACTTCAACAACACTTTTTTTTAATTATTGTCTGTATACCAGCCTGTGTGTTTCATCTGTTTGTCTGGGTCATTATATTTATATAACGGCTTCTCCGATTTCGACGGAACTTTCGCTTGAAAATAAAGGGGCTTATAGAGCTACAAATACACTACTAGCGCATCACTTTTAATGCAGAATATATTTAGATTTTAACCATTCAACTGATCAACTAAAAATAGCACGATTTTTTATAGTGTCTACTTAATGTGAAAAAACTTAAAGCCTTTAGTTTTTGCGACTCTATTTTTTTATTTTAAACTAGCTGTGCCCACGACTTTGTCCGCGTAAAATTAAGTAAAAAAATAGATTCGAATTTAGCGTGATGATACATAGCCTATAGCTTTCCTCGATAAACGGCTATTTAACAATGAAATAAATTTTCAAATTGCACCAGTCGTTCCTGAGATTAGCGCGTTCAAGCAAACAAACAAACTCTTCAGCTTTCTATATTAGTATAGATTTTATGTATATCTGGATCCATTTGTTATATGTAAGCATTAAAGCGAAAATAATTTTGTTACTTACAGACATTCGTAAGGCAAACGCAGGCATGGAATCCATTGAAGAACTGGCTTTCCTCAGGTCCTGTGTTAAACACCGTCAGCAGGAGTCCCTCCAAGCCAATTTTTCTGTCTACTAAGTCTTTTATAACATCACCTTCCAACATACAAATTTTGCCATTCGTGCCAAGTCCTGATGTAAGTTATTATTGTTTGTTATATAGTAATACTAGCGGACCCGGCAGACGTTGTCCTGCC
The DNA here is from genome assembly GCA_024363005.1 of Charaxes varanes. Taxonomy (NCBI): domain Eukaryota; kingdom Metazoa; phylum Arthropoda; class Insecta; order Lepidoptera; family Nymphalidae; genus Charaxes; species Charaxes varanes. Next base: position 1,841,810 of record JANCMC010041502.1, read on the forward strand.
CGAACGTTGGCTTTTTTATATTAAATTATGGCGCCATCTATTGGTCGCTTACGCCACCGAGCGCCCGCCGCCGGCTCGCTCTACCTCTCTGTTTAAAATCTCTTATATCTTTTAAGATATTCACTTTAATGATATGCTGTAAAGGTCAATTTTGATCTGCATAAAATGTACAAATTATCTATTTATAGATATATTTTATTTTACGGTTTTTTTTCTCTTAATATATAATGATATATAGACTGTGGAAGCTGTACCGCAATTAGCGGCCGGCATTTGAGTCGATCGATAAATTAAACAGCTCTTACCACGGCCGGGTGATAGATAGCTGACCAACACTGTGGCTTTCAAATATCCGATTTCCTTTGTGTTTCGGAAAACGCGTAAAATAGTGAGTCACGATTGTAGTCACAGAGTGATATTAGTGGTGAGATTGTAGGGGTCTCAGGGATGGCGTCAGACACCAGTCGGTCATCTTAACTCACCCCACAGCCACATCCTCTGTGATCTGAACGAACCCTAGTACTAGACCGAGATAACGCTAGAGAAGAAGAAGAGAAGAGATTTTAAGAAATAAACCATAGACCATAACAATTACATAACCGACAGTTATATTAATATTTTATTTCAACTTTTCAGAAGCTTTTCACACCAGAACCATTTGAGATTAATGAAAAGACACTAGTGTTACTCCATAAAGTTAATAGCGTCAGTGGGCATGGTGATGAAAAACCAAGTGAAGACTCAGAAGAAGAAGAAGATGATGAAGACGATGATCATGAAACGCTTTATCATTATCATGAGGTAGAAAACTTAGATGATTTGAATGTGGCAGAAGATTTACAGGAACATTATATGGGACACAATTTAGAAGAATCTTCAGAAGATACGGAACATTATTATTCAATACAACAAGATTTTGGAGAATACACAGATGACAGGCGTTCAGAAAAATTAATAGAAGAAGATAGTTCTGAAGCAGTATATTCCGAAGAAGTAGATTTTTATGACGAAGACTATTCAAACGAGCTTTTATATAAACGATAGACTGCATTATTTCTAGATAAAAGCGCATCAAAGTTAATAATTTGCAAAAGAAGATATCTAATATAACATTCCTGTATTTACGAGTATTAAAAAAAAACAAAGTTAAAAATCTAATATATTAAGCATATGAAGAAAACATTTTTTACGAATGTAAAACACGACAAATATAATTTATTTTACATTTTTTAATTATGACTAGAATAAAGTAAGATAGTGAAACTTTTAAAAATATATTTCACTTATTTGACAATTACATTACATTATGGTTTTGGTGTAAAATATAAAAAAGAAAACCATTTTATATAATAAATAAATAACTTATTGGCCCTGGAATTTCATTACATCATTCAAACATTTAATTGAGTGTTAGTGATCACTATAAAGAGTGCACGCTTAAATCTACACCTGGGTCACAAGTCCCAGGCACTGCTATGGTTCCTTCTAATACTTGTAAACGTCATAGCTTATTGATTTTTTTAATAAAAAAAAAATTTCTGATTTTTTTTACTAAATTCTAGGAATACATAAAAAGAAAAATCAAAATCGATTTTTAATTTATTTTCTCCATCATTGAGATATTATACATCAAAAGATAATCAAAAAACATTTCCACAGTTTTTTTTTTAAATAATTGTATGTTTTTGTGATTTTAATAAAAGAAATCTAGGAATACTTTTAGGAAGAGGCAGAAAAGAGAATAAGAAGGGGAAGAAGTCGTTTTGTGACTCATTTTAAATTAATACTGGACGAAATTAGCAAAATTCCAAAAGTTTTTTCACATGCAAATATTCCGTTAAGGATCTCTAAAATATAACCATCCCCAAGGCACGCCGGCTATAATTGCAACCCCGGGGTAAAAGGACCCTGATGAAAGGACGCTAAAACACGCCTGAATAACAGACAAACACACACCACACGAAATACGACCCTATATTCGAGATGGTAAGGTTCAATTTTTCAAAACAAGAAGCCTTTGCATTTTACAAGGGAAAGGATCCTGTGAAAGTTAAACTAGGCTTTTTACTGAAGATCTGGTGGTTAGTGTTTGTATTCAATGAATGTTCTATGAAATGGCGTAATTTTCAAATTCAGCTTTCAAACTGTCGTAACAATAAGAACTTTATACCTATGAAGTTAAAACTTAAATTGGAATGGTGGCGAATACGTCGATTTAACTTAGAAATGCTTTTAATCTCCTACAAATACTGCTATCACATTATGAGGAGTGGTTAAAAATAAATGAATACCGCTAATTATGCATATTGGATACCTTTGAGTTTAGTCAAAATGAGTTTGGCATAATGATACTAAGGGTTTTAGGAAATAATTCAATTCCATAAATCTAAAAAGTAAGTCTAAGTGTCTGTTTGTAACGCCTATCTAACGCAATGTATCGTGAACATTGGGAAACAATCGTCAACAAAATGTTGATGCGCAAAACAAGTCAACGCCTCGCGACGCGCTACCCTTGTTGCTTACGTTTAAGTTTTATTTACATTGCGGCGTTGTTTATAAATATTTGGCGCAGTGGGCAGTGACCCTGCCTTCTGTTCCGGGGGTCGTGGGCTCGATTCCCACCTCGAGTCTGGGTATATTATCCATATGAATGTATTTATATATATCTAAAAGAAGAATTCTTTCAGTGTTAGAAAGCCCATTTATCCAGAAAAGCTGAAGGCTATATATATGATCAAGCTAACATTGAATCTAAGTTTTTTTACCTAATTTTATGCGGACAAAGTGGCGGGCACAGCTAGTGACTATATATACGATACTTGTACAAAATCGCAATTAAAAAAAAACTGTCTTTCTGTCTGTATATTTGTTCCGGATAAACTCAGGGACGATTGAGCGAAATTAATCGGGACAATGTTTTACGTTCTCTCTGAAACACGAAGGAGACTGGATATTTGAAAAGCTGATCTTAGAATGGGCCACCCATCTATAGCCCGGCCGCGGTTAGAACTGCTTAACCTAGGGATCAGCTCAAAAGCCGGCCGCTGATTAAGCTACGGCCTCCTCAAAACTGAGTAATAGAATGAAATATTTCAAAGTCTGGAACATCTCCGTCCGTGTAATGGATCGGTTTGAAGGATTTTATTAATTTTTCACCTGTCACCTCTTAAATTGGAGCATCAAAATGACTTTGATTTAACGACAAACGTAACAAGGAACAGAGCACCTAAGTTAAAATAATCAATTTTATAATATTGGTCTCGTAAAAGAATAGGCGTAACGACAAATTTTTAAAAATTGGTTTATAATGTTCTGAAGTATCTACTATTGTCAAAAAATTTTATATTTCCGCGGAAATTAATGTTTTTACAGCAAATAAACATACAATTATATTGTTACCGAACCTAAGTCCCTGACGTAGGACAAGACAATTCAAAGAAATATATTACACACACACACACACACACACGCATACACACACACAATTATGCATATACATTTCTACACATATTTCTCAATAAGAATTTTAGTATTTCGTGATATAAAATAACACGTCTAATGCCAGACCCAGACATGCCTCAAAGTGTTTCTACATTTTTTTCCTTGAAGACAAGATTTTACTTAACTTTGCGCAGCTACACAAAGTCCCTAGCCATACTACATGATCATTGAAATGATCCATCAAATGAAGCTTTGTCTGACTTCGGCATAATAAATAACAATCTGTGTTTAACGCTCTAGTGTAGAATAACTTACGTAACTTAATATAAGGTCTGTGTTAATGCTTGTTACCCCAAATAAATAAATAAAATTAAGTATTAAAATTCATTCCAAAACACTAAAAGTTGTCATGACGTCCCTTTTTGTTAACAGTGCGTTCCGCTAAGCGTCACCTCGATGTTTTCGCCGCGACTGAAGCGATTGCAGTCGCCAAATGTCGAGTATCTGATTGAGCACTTTAAAGCGTTGCGATCGTTTATTGGAACGCACTTATAATATACGGTGACGTCATACGCTCTGCTGGTGTTTTAGCTATAATGGCGGATTATTGTACACACTACAACGCTTGTATAAGATGAATTTAATCCGAGTTCACTTTCATATTCCCCTCTCAACTTCCTTTCGCCTCGCCCGAACACACTTTTCGTAAGGCTGTCGATGAGCATCACCAGCTCACTACCCAAGATACCTTGTTCATCGGATCACGGTATACCATTGTACCACAAGCTTAACGCAAAGGAACTCAAGAAGGAAAAAGTATAACAGCATTACGGTACTTACACTTGATTCATTTGGTCGCCCTAATATGGATATGAAGTGAGCAACACCTAAAAATGAAAAAGTATATTTTCAATCAATCTATACACAGATAATAATTCGTCTTAACTAAATAAACCGCTGGAGTGCAATCTGACAGTTGATGTATTTAATCTTAGCATCTACTTCTTCTCGAGAAAATGAGATAGTCCTATCCCAAAACTTAGGCACGGTAACAACGTTATCGGGGGCCAGCATCAAATCCTTCCGCGTACAAGTATTAGAACAGGAAATAAAATGCTCCATTATTTGGGAAACTTTACCACAAAAACACTAAATTGGTGTCATGTAAGAATCACCAAATGAAGAATTTTTTTTATTGCGGCCAACCTGCGTCATAAGTCTATCTAAAGATTGCCCAGTTTGGCTTTGGCAACTTAAATTCAAGTGAAAATTCTTATAGACTGGGGCACGAGGATGAGATCAGTAATCCTATATCACTACACTTCCACTAATAAAGATTTATTTACACGTTACACCTACAAATCGGCCCAAATGTCATAACTTAATAAAGATACAAAAACCATACATTAGGGCATTAGTTTATAAAATTTGTTCTAATTCTGCTTACACCAATGTATAACGTTTTTTTAAACCAAAATTATTTACCAAATAGCAGTAGTGTCAAATGCATATTATTTTGATTCAAACTATTTTCTACAGAATCATAAAATATAAAGTTTAATAAAAATTAAATTTCATGTTATTATTTACGAAACAGAAATCGATTTGAAAGAATCGTAAAAAATGTTCGTGCACGGGAAATTTTATACGCAAATAGTTTTTGTATTTTTAATAATTGTTTGCTTCAGCGATAATTTTAGTAATAATAAGAAACGGTCTTTTGTATGTAAGATTTTATGTACTACATCATTTATTTACGAAATGTCTTTAATGTAGATTGAAAAATGAATGTGTTTGGCAAAACCGTAAAGATGGTCAGTTTTTAGTCATACGCCAAGAGCGTTCAAGTTTTTCTTTAATGTCTAAATAGATAATAGAACTCTCATCTCGAGCACGAGATTAAAAAAAATAACTGTAGAATTAACGAGATGTCTTCTAAAAATACATATAGCCGACCAAGAAATTGGTTTGCTACGCCAAGGTCGAATGTCGTTTGGACGTCAAATAGTTAAAACGCATATTTTTGCTTCTTATGCCTTACGTTTATTTCTAACAATAGCCCTTAGCAAAACTTTCTTTTACTAGGAGCTGTCATCCAAAATGGTAAAGCACTTTCTTGGTCGCCTATACCTAAAAACAGTTAAAAATAGCTGCGGAAATGGAATATTAAATACTTTGCCAAAGGAGAAAATTAGATTTCTAAAAAGTTTATAATCTTGCCAAATATTTATTTATTTATTTATTCAACATATCCGAAAAAACATTACAGTGCCCCAATTTGCCTTTCGGTACCAAATAAGTATACATCAATTACTTAAACCTAACTAACAACCTGTTTAATACAATGACTCAAGGATACTTTTGATTATATGTTGCATCCTTTTCCAAATCAGTAGTAGATTTTAAAGTTTTTGACGATTTAAAACAGCTTGTTAGTCTTGAATGAAATATCTTCTGATTTCATTTGGAATCTTTGATTTCAGTCAAGCTGTCTCAGTGCGTCCCTATGTCTTCATAGTACTAAGCGTGTTTGTGGATTGGAGCCGAAGACCAGAGAAGTCCGGTGGTTCCTCAACAAATGCGACATTCACGAGTTTAACTGTGAATATGGAACTAGTAAGTGAGGACTTTAAATACAAAGTATAAAAGACATCGTACCGGATACGCATCCCATGGGTTCAATCATGTATTGAAAATTTTAACATTTTTCGTCGGCGTTTTCTTGAAATGTACAATTTCTTATACCATTTTTTAATCGAATACTGTACATTATCATTATTACTATGTGTCCCAATGCGATTCTAAATCAGAAACAAATTTCTTCAATATTTTTACATCAAACCGCAATGTAAATAAAACTTAAAAGTACGCAACAGGGGTAGTGCGACACAGGTCGTTGACTTGTTTTGCGCGTCAACATTTTGTTGACGATTGCTTCCCAGTGTCCACGATACATTGCGCGCTCAAAATGGGTAGCAAAATGGGATGAGAATAGCAATATCTGTGACCTTTAATTTCCGAGATGAACGATTTGTGTGACTTTATTTAGGACATAAATATAGCCTTATCTCAAAGTTTGCGGTACGATGTACGATCTTTGACACACTGTATACTTTAGATTAATATCCGACGTTTCCGCTCTCTGAGAAATAAGTGTGCTCTTTTCTAAATCATATTAAATAATAATAATAAATATATACAGGACTATATGACACACGGACGTCTGTTCCTAAAGTAGACAACTTAATGCCTGTGTTATAGAACAAGAGATTGCTTCATTTGAATGATCATTTCAATGATCATGTACTGCGGCCGAGGACTTTGTGTTGCTACGCAAAGTTTTATAGTACTTTGTAGTCTTCAAGGACAAAAATGTACAATTTGAGCTATTTCTGGCTAATTGTTACGCAGCCTAAATTAAAAGTGGCTTCACAAGTTCACATTTTTATTCCAGGCGCTGTGTGGACGTGACACACTCACACACACAGTAGCGATAGAAGTTTGCAATAGAGTGTAGACCAGTATAAACCGGTAAAATTTAGAAATCTAAATTACAAATTACTTTTAGTAGAATTTAGTACTTATAGCAAATGCAACATTTCAAAGTCCTTTATAGTATACAGTATACACAAAGGTATAGTATTGTAAATAATATGATATTTACAAACTTAAAACCGACCTTAAAAACTACACTAGAAAAAATGTTATATTAGAAATATAAATATGTTAGCGTTTAGTATTTCTCCCCAACAAAAAATGATTTTTATTATGAGTTTTATGAGGTCTGTAAATAATAAAGAACCTAATGTCAACGTTGACTTCCCCTCCCCAATCCCCATTCACCGAATCCGTTTCATCTTGTCATATCGTCACAGTAAAGTTAAATATATTTTGAGTTGCTAAATTATTTTACTTTATTTTTTGGTTTATTTAGTGTTCTTTATGTAAAACCAAGTGAAAGTAAAACCGGCTGCTGGTAAGTACTTTTTTTAGAAATTATGAAAGTGCCACATGTCGTTACATTTCATTTCAAATTTACGTTGTCCCCAATAATTTTTAATTTAACATTTATTTCAGACTGCAGAAAAACTGTGTAGAGAGACCTCAGGTCTCGGCCTCTGGCCTCCACTACCTCATTACATCCAAAAATATCAAAACACTCATTGCAAAATCTCCCGTCATATTTTAAAACTGCTTGTAAATTTCATAACAATTACGTTTCAAATACAATAATGTCAAATTGGAATAACGCATACAGTTACAACAACCAGTATCAAAACCCAAATACTTGGAATGGTGATTATAATGCACAGTATTTAGATCAAACTTACTACACTAACAGACAGTATGAACCTAGTAATCAATATGTAAGTTTTGATGAATTTTTAGCTCAAATGCAAATCCCCAATTCTTCTAATGCAAGTACTGCTAACTATAATAATGTGCAATATCAAAATTATCCAAATGCACAATATAATAATATTCCCACTTATCAAAATGGGTCAGCAACACAAAACTCTCAGGCAGATTATGTGTATAGATCGAACACTGCCAATTTCACTAATGATGATAATTATCAAGCAAATGTACAAAGCCAATATAACCCAGTGACATTAGATCAAAATAGTTATGCAAATGAAATGATTTTAAAATCAAATCTTACACCAACAGCTACTGAATTCGTACCAAAATGTTCTAACTCAAAACCTTCCAGTAATCCTCAAAATGATCAGCCATTGGAACCTGATGTTTCAAAGTTAGACCTCAATGAATCATCAACCTATTCTAAGCCGTCTAGTTCAACAAATTGGAGAGAAAGACCACAGACTTCCCAGCAAAGCTCAAAAATGTCACACCTAGAACCCTACAGCCAAAAAAATCCAAAAGGTCAAGATTCAAGCAACCGTAGCAATAGACATGACTCAAAAAGTCGCAATCATGATCGAACCTCTGATGAAATGAGCAATATACAAAGAGTTCCTCCTAATCGCAATATAGATAGCAGCAATCGCAATTATAAAGCAAAACACAGATCATCTAATCATAATCAAGATTATAACTACCGAAGTACAGATATCAATCAGGAATTTAATAATCATAAACCTGGCCGCAATGAATACAACAGTCACAGTCAAGTGCAAAGTAATTACTACAGTGAACAGAATATGCACGGCAATGGTGAGTACTATGAAGGGGGCCAATCCAAAACCAATTCTAAGGCTAAAAGCAAAGAGTCTGATATAGGTCGCACTTTTTACAATAGCTCAATGCCTAAGGAAAGCCAAGATGTTAGGAATGGGAGGGGAGAGAGTTCAGGTAAGAATAGAAAGTATGCTGGTAGTCAAAGGCTTAGAGCTGCAGAAAGAAACATCACAGAAGATGAACAATATGCAAACTTGTATTTACAAAATAAAGATGAAAAACTGAAGGACAGTAAAGGGTCAAGTCCTATGAAAGGAAAAAGCAAACTTTTGGGAAATAATGTTGCAGGTATGAAAAAAAGAATATCTCTTTTTAGACAGCTCATTTCCCATTAATAATTTATTTGTTACTTATAATAAATTCCTTTCTTGATTTAAATATTTCAGCATACACAGAAATGACCCAGAGGGAAAGACTTTCAGAACAGCTAGACAAGGGAACGCTGGAATGTTTAGTTTGCTGTGAAAGAGTAAAACAAATTGATCCTGTCTGGTATTGTGGCAACTGCTACCATGTGCTGCATCTTCGCTGTATTCGCAAATGGGCCATGAGCAGTATGGTTGGTGAGTTTACCAAGTTTATTGTAATATCACAATTCTGTTTAGCTATATTTAGTTGAATATATATAAAAACAATCATTGTTTGTTAGTCTTGCAAATATTGAAAAACCACTTGACGGATTTAAAGTCTGTCTGTTTTTGTTTCCTTCCATGACTATAGTCCACCAACATTTTAATTATTAGTTAGTTTTCAGATATTTAAAATTATACTATATATAACATCCCCGGAGAAGACACCAACGTGTCCGTTACAGTACTAATGTCTCATCTCGATGGATAATTTACACAAAAAGGAAATCCATATTTACCGCCCCATCCTGTGGGTGCTGACACAATTAAAAGTTCTATCTTGGGGACAATGTACCATGCAAAAATTAGGCCTGGACGCAAACTACTTTTGGGAAAAATACGTTTGGGCTTCAATTCATATACTATTGAGAAATCGGGATACATATTGACTCCCAAATCATTATATGTGTTTACCAGACGTGTAAGTAGTGGTGATTCAATAACAGCTGAGCCTATCAATGTGCAGGACATATATTTGGACGACGTGAAACATCTATCCACGATCTTAAAAATTAAGATCAGTAGTTGAAGTGAATGAGCAAATGAGAATTGTGAATAATTAGCATTTAAAAACCAAAATCCTCGGTCTTACATTTCAAAACTGACCTGTGACAACTGGCTATTTCCTAGCAACTAAGTCACAAATCTCTGACTACGCAGTGTCACAATATATTAACGCCTGACGAATTAAGTTTACAATAGCGAACAACACCCGTTTTGCCACTAACACCTCATCAGACTTCCAATAACATTAAATCAACAAAATTTAAAAGCTTCTGTGAAGATCTCACCAGGATTGAGTGTTAACTATATCGCTTTGACGGCATTAGTAACATCCACAATCTTTAATGATATTAACGATGTAAAGGAATACACGTGTTACATTTTAGAACTTGACTTTCCTGAGCGGAATTAGAAACTGATCGATTACGTTTTAGGACTAAAGTGAGTTGAGAGGATACAGACAGCTTCGTTTCAACGTCCTCTATCAGACAATGTAAGAGTAATTTCCATATCTCCATCCAATACGACTATTTTAAAATATTTTTTAATTACAATAACATTTCAATATCATTAATCGCCTCGTTAACTATTATTAAAATACATAATTTGATACTTTAATGTGTTTTTTAACAAATTATAAGCGGAGTAAATCATAAATGTCAAAAACCTTTTTGCGATTTGCAAAAATCAGTTTTATGAGTTAGTTCAGTTTATGATTAAACATGTGACATATTAAACAATTTATCATGGCTGACGAACTCCAAGCCAAGCTTGATAAACTAATGGCTCAAATTTATGAACTGCAGCTGCAACTAAACACAGCACTTGGAACTTCTAAGGGATTGACTGAAGTAAGAAAGTTACTTTAAATATAAATAACGCTTAGCGTGTTACATTTTGACGGCAAGATAAATAAAGAAGATGTACCACGTTTTTATTTTTTAAAAAATTGAGTTAAAATTATGTGCCTATGAAAAGTTATATATTTTTTATCACAATTATATTATTTTTAATTGTTTTAATTATTTTTGAATTTAGAAATCGTGTGGCCGGTCCTTCGTATTTATTTAATGTACCATCGCATTTATTAAACGTAAGTCCGGTAGCTCAGAACTGGGCATCGTACCTATATGTATTCACGAACTGGTCACATATACTTATGAACCTAGGTAAAATGTTAATACCTTGAGGAGCACTAGATGATTAGTGACCGCTAGTACGACTTTCGTCAGGTCGTTCAGCTAGTGACCTCCTAACTTACCTAACACACCGATGGGCTGAGACCATTGAGAGAAAGGGCGAGGCGTTGGCGTTAGTTTGGATGTAGCGAAAGCCTTCCATCGGGGTTGGCCTTCCCGAGAATAGGTCACCTGATTTTTGACATGTCGCAGCATCAAGGTCGTTACGTGGTTGTGACGTGGGTCCTTTGTGGGTGTTCATAGCGCCCTACGCTGCCGTATGCTTAACTTCATCGAACATCTTCCGAAACATATGAATTTTTAGGACGTTATCCAGCTAATTATAATCTTTTAATAATAAAGACGTTTATCTTAAACATATTTTTTACCTATTTCATTATTTAATATACAGCAGTGCTATGGGGTTATCGATGGCGTGATATGATAGCGGGGTCGCGCAAACACCCATATTTATGTTAAACTTTATCCAAGCAATAAATGACCTTGATAAACAAATAATGTAATCAATATTTGTGATAAAATATAATATCATTCGATACAGGGCCAGGCCTATTAACATAATAAATTATTTCGAAATTTCTAGTTCCAATATAAAATATTTGGATAATTCTGGAATGACCCGTTGGTGCAGTTCACTTTGCATTCCGCTTCAGGGTTATACGTTCGATTCTCTGTATACGTATTTATAAATTTAAAAATATATTCGCGTATCAATAGGCTTTTACCTGTAACACGGGCATTAAGTTGCCTACCTAAGAAACACGACCGTGTGTTTTATACTCCTCTGGACTTATGATTGATTAGTTTTTCATAACCATAATTAACAAACGTTCATATTTATTGAAAATTTTATTATATAAGTTAGAGCTTTGATAGCTCTAAGGCAGACGGGATGGACTGCAAGCCGCAGCAGGCATTCGCAGTAAGCGCAGATGGTGGCACGACCGCACGGCAGCACCCACTCCCAACACGAGCTTTTAATTATAATAATAAACTTAGGAGGGAAAACGTACCTAATATTCGTTTTAAAAAGTATTAGGGTGTCACACTATGTAGTGTCTATTTATTTGAATTTTTAATTTAGCTATGTTTTGTAAAGTTTCTAGCAGTTTCCTGGCGAAATTTATCTGTCGGTATTAGTAATACTCGCCATGGTATTTAAGAAAATATCAACCCATACTGTTAGGTTTACGAGGAATCCTTGCACCCTGATCCGAGAAGAGCACACAACAAACTCAGTCTGGTATTGTTTTGTTGTAACCATATCACAATAATACAAATACGGTTACAACAAATTACATAACACTTTTCTTTAAAATACGAATTTTGAATGGGCTTATGTTAAATAAAGATTATAAGTTTATATCGTTATTATATTTTTACAATAAAAGTATAAAATACAATAAACAATATGTTTTTTTACCTATTCTTTATTTTTTGAAGTTTCTCCTTATAATCCACTTATATATGTTGAAGCGAACAAAACAAAATAAATAGAAATAAAACCGGTCCAGGCGTATTACGTCTTACGATCCGGGACTCACAATAGGGATCATCGTATTTCTGCTATTGCCGAGATTACAAAGGTCGAATACCATCTTTAGAAGCAGTTGTCGGTAACTTATAACTCAACTTTCGGGCAGAGGACAACGTCTGCTGGGTCCGCTAGTTTACCTTAAATATTAGCGAATCAGAAATGTATGCCAACATAAAAAAGGCCAAATTAGAAAAGGCGTTTGGAAAACAAAATTCAAAAATGTATAATTTTGTACATTTATATAGCAGGTGTGATATTTCACAATTTTCCACACAAGTAGAGTCGCATTATTAAAAATATTGTATCATGATCGTTCATATCTTTCAGTAAACCTTAACATACTGTAAATTTACCATATCTACACTGATGGGTTACAAAGACAAATCACAAAAATGGTACAATGATGTATTCACATCAAAAGGAAAAGATTAACTCCTTAAGCCCTGAAGAACCGCGGTTTGATCTGTATGAATGAGTAACAGACTAAGTTCTAGTTTTTGATTTGCAATTGTTCTATCCGATGTAAAATTTTTTTTTTCATAAACCAAAATACCCTGTCTAAAATTTTACTATATTTGTTACTTTGCTGTCTGACATTACAATGTTGAAGAAATGGAAATTGGTGATAGTTTGTTTGTTTGTTTATTAAACATATATATTAAATACATTTATTTATTAAACATATACGGGCGTAATAAAATAGACACTAGTTTGCTCACATTACGCATAAACCTACAAAACTTCACAACTTCATAAACTGGTAGAATTAACGGAACATAAAAAAGAGAACATAAAATAGTTAAATTTATCTTTAAACAAATAATTATTAAACATTAAACAGCAATTAAACTAATATTAATCTGAACCACTACACTTAAAGTTTAAGGAAGAAAAAAGCTAAAGAAAATGCATTTTATCAGGTTTCATCATGTGACGGTTCACAGTTAATTAAAAACACCGCACTAAAATTTAAAAAAGTTTAAGTATGGTGTTGCAAATTAATGTCCAAACATGTTAATTTAATTGTTGTTTCATGTTTAATTATTATTTGCTTAAAAAATAAACTGACTATTGTATATTCCCGCTAATTCTGCCTGTGGGTAAATGGGCACAGCCAAAAGAAAGAGATTTTTTATATTGGATTGATTACTACATGTAGGTATAGAAGAAAATATTCAGCATTAAGTAAGTTATTCTCCCGAGTAGAGAACTTCGTACATTTGTGTTTGTTTGTTTGTGTGTATCATCCTTAAAATCGAAAAAGGCTTTTAAATATGATTTTTATTAAGATAATTTGAAAACTCCTTAAAACAAAGCATTAATAGACGATACACACGAAAGCCTACACCAAATTCTTCAACCTAAAATACGTCACTAGAACCGGGCAGTCATCAAGCAACGTATGTATGTTCGGGTGGAATCTTAGAACTAAATTTTGGCGCAGATATCTTCAACTGATTGAGCTGAAATTGTGCACATAAATCTAATCACATAAAACTCATCTAATGCTGGAGCTGGAAAGTGGGCAGAGAACTCCGTCATAAAACAAATTATCGCATCGAGTTTGGGCTTGTTTGATACAACTTGACAAGTACTTTGTATTTAGCAGTATCCTGGCTCTGATGGTGGAGCTGGATGGTGGCCATAGGATATCATAATAAGAGCATACATTCCCATCGAATTTGGGCTCGATTTATTTATCTTGAGAATTTCGTTGGCCCTTAATGACAACCGGGATCTGATAATATAGCTGTAGATGACCACAGGACCTTATAATAAATAGAACGATGCATTTTGATCGAGTTTTGTCTCGCTTGATTCGTCTTGGCGACTACTTTGTATTGAGATTGGGCTTTGTCTAGAAGATTTTTTAAGTCTTAAAAGCTAACCAGGTTTTAGTGTTGAATCTGGAAGGTGGCCCAAGGATATCTAAAAGTGACAAACTGACCAAAAACCTGTTCAGATATGGCAACTATGTTACGGATAGGCGATCGTATAGCCACCGTTGACAACTCATGGTTATTTTTAATTCCTACTCTGCAAACAACAAGCGCAGCAGAAGTTGCGTTGCTCCCATTGCCTAACCGTGACTTACGTTACAATGTAGGAATATGTGTTGCGTTGGCGTTAATACGTATGAACCGATTTTGATTTAAAAAAATTAAACTAAGTTCAAAAGGAATATTTAAATCTCGCGGCAAGCTTTTATATCGTATAAATTGAGTAATGTTAAGAGTTGCTAGTAAAAGTTATAAAGGAAACTTATTTTTATGAATTTTAGTACATTTAAAAAAAGGTTTTTTTATAAATGTTTTTTACTTAAAAATTATTTTCGATATGGTTAATTACCAAATTTATTTTGTGGCACTCCTATCTATCGTTATGACGTAAAATACTTGTAAGTAAGAAAAACAAAGAAGATTAGGATTGTTTTTTTTATGGCCGAAGTTACATAAGGTGTTATATAATATCGCCCAGTATATATTGGAAGGTGCTTCGCAAGTTTCCTTAGTTTGTGCTCGGCCGCACACCGCGCACTTACAAATACGGGTTTGATTTTCAATAAAAAAACTCAATAAAAATGGCTACCAAAAAATTTGCTGGACCTTCACCTTACTCTTTAAAAATTACTTATCCTGAAGTTGATATAAGACATACTGAGTGAGTAATTTTTTTCCATACTAAAACCATAAATAAATAATACGTATTTTATAATTTCCGTTCTAAGGTTTGTTCTTTGAAGCCATTGTTATTAAAATAAGGTTATCAGACTACTTAAGGTTGGTACTTACAATAAGGTTAGTTTAAGATTATGGATTATTTAGAACCTCATTAGCCCGACGGCTTAAGAGATGGGCTAATATCTGCAAGCTCCGAAATTAAGTAATTAGGTCTGCAGCCGAAATGTGCCGACGCATCCGGGTACCAGGACCTCTTTCTCACATAAGATTGGCGTGAAGTGGCGGCAATGCTGTCACGTCGAGTGATGGTATTGTTGTCGCGTGTCGTTCGGTTTGCGGTTTGCCGGGAATATTACATATGATAATTTCCGCAGCAGCGGCAAACTTTCGGTTTTTTTTTTTCGAAAAGTATATCAGGGGGTTAAAGCGGAGCTGAAGAGGTGGGGCGGGGCGACCGATAGGTGGCGCTATGTTTTGATATACAATAATAAGAGTAAGTCAACTTTCGGACAGGACAACGTCTGTTGTGCCGGATCTGCATGAAAGACATTATATTTTAATTGTCTGTTGTAGGATATGAGGACGCAACCTTAACATGATTATTTTGTCTTTACTAATTAAAATTATTCTATCTCTCTTGTACGCTAGCTGTGTAGTATTGGGTCGTAAGTATTTCTTTACGTCGGCAGGTACCTTCAGAATGTGACCGCTAAGATCGACAGACCGCCGGCACCCGTAGTGATCGGTGCTCTTTTTGGGTTGGGTCGCGCCGGCTCCATCCATTACGGCAACATCGTAAACAATCGCCGGGTTTCCTTAAAATACATTGTGGACGACCGTGCCGAAAGATTTGCCGAACTCAAGAGTTACTGGAAGCTCGGAGATGATGTTGTGTTTCTAACTTCAAAGGAGAGCGGTCGCGTTTACGAGGACAAATCGTAAGACATTTAATTATCACCTAAACATGACAATTTTACATAACTAAATAGATAAATGATTTGACGACTTGGACGCCTTTGCGGGAAAAGAGTGGATTGGTTAAGCTCTGGGTAGAGGAGAGTACATCTGTAACTGAGAAACATCAATAATATATGTTTTAAATAACAAAATTAAAAATATTCCATATTGCCGTAAAAGTGTACAACTATGCCTTACGATAAGTATGTTTTAGAGTTACCGCTGTGTTCATTGGTTCTCCGACGTACACACATCACGACATCGTCGTTAAAGCAATCGCTAGCAACAAAGATGTCTTTTGCGAGAAGCCCATTGCCGAAAATATTGAAGATACAAAGAAGTGCTACGACGCCGCCAAAGCGAAGCGGTTTTTAGTGATTAATGATAAGATTACTACGTTTTTGAAAGAAACCTTTTATTCTTTACAGCTTCAATAATAAACGGACACTACGCCTACACACACATTATTTAGGGTCTCAACTAATTCTTTAGAAATTCAATTAATAGAACCGAATTATAGCATGTGTTTATTTAAGTTTACAATTTACAGATTTTGCTTTACATACAACAGGGATAAGACTGAAAATAAAAGAACAAGACAAGAAGCATAAGCTAAGTATAAATTAGTATGTTATGTCATATAACCAGAATAAAAAATAAAAAATATTTTATCAAAATTTATTATATATCACTTCAAAAACAAAAATATCCTTTTAAAGGCTGTAACGACAATAATTACATAATTCAAAATTAAATTTTATATTAATAACTCAGCTATAAAACGAAGCAATGTTTAAGTAACATACGTCTAAATAGTTTAAAATCGAACAACTTCTATGAACAAAAAATAGGCAATCAAATTCGCAAATTAAAACACAACATTATACAAGCGAAACTATAAAACTCCTCATGCCTTTTTATAAATATTGTCTTAAATGACTCTTACCCAATATAATATACACCCGAAGTTATAGTTTCACTGTTTACAAATAGATTCTTAGATAACCTTTACGTACACTTTTTCATAAAACCATTAGAAAATAATGTTTTAGAACTGAAAGTTTTGCTGCCACCTAAAAATTGTTTATTTACTGAACATAAATTGTTTCTCAATTTCTTAGTTTTAACCGTTCTAATCTATTAATGATGTTTTTGTAATTGTTACTTGTTTGTTGTTATGTGCAGACATTTTGATTTTTTTGACACTTTGATAACAGATACAATGTTACCCTTTTTTTATAATACTTATACGATAAGAACTCAGTTTTCCATTTCCTAAAATAACCATAATGGAACAACAAGTGACTGACTACTGTTAACTGTTTTGTGATACGAAAATATACAATATACTAGCAAAGGGATGGGCATTTTTGGCTTGCGTAGTTATACATATTTATATCTTTTGTTCACAGATAACAATTAGCACATCTAGCTATGAACACAAATTTATAGGCGTGATAGTTTCTTTAGTAAAGTATAAAATTAACACAAAACTGCCCAGACTATATTTTTTTCTCTTCAAGGGCTACTGCAAGCAGTATATATAAGTATCTATGAAAGCAACACTGGCAGTACACTAACTAGGCAAAATAAAAACCGCGGCATATTCAAACTTCGTTTCTGTGTCACTCAGCCACCATCAGTTGACAAAATGACATAATAATTTTAAACACAAAATTTAAGTGAAAAATAAATAACATGTGGTTAAATAAATTATAATGTGACTTATACTGTGGTAGACTTACTAAATAAATATAATTTCTATGATATGCCAGGGCCGGATGTAAGAGCCGAGGACAATGTTCATGGCGAGATGTCTACTGAGCCCACGGCAACCGTTCACAGTGATGTTGAGGCTAAAACTGAAAGAAAACTAACTGTGCTTGAAACACATGGATATATTCTGGGAAGAACAATTGGCTCGGGTTCTTATGCCACGGTGAAGGTAAAAACTGGTTTTATATAAAGACTAATATAAAGTAACTCAAAAAAAATAGTTTATTCAATTTATTAACATTGAAGTAATTAAGGAATAATTAATTTATCAAAAATAATTAACGAAAAATATTTGTTTTGATGAGGATACAATTATAAATTTTAAAGTATACAAATAGAAGTGATTGACGTTCTGAACTTAATCTGAGAGAATATTTGCACTTTTTAAAAATTAATAATCAATTTTAGAACCAATTTTCTGAATACCCATGTTCATGCATTAAATTGATAAAAAAAAACCGTAGATATGATAAGATATTGTCAGCCCCAGTAGCTCAACAATATAGAAGCATAATAGATCCCATATTCAATTTCTGTCACCTCTAAAGAGTTGGTTCCGAACACAAAATTTTTATTGCCTGTAAAGTCGACTTACGTACGATAATTTTAAGTGATAAAACCGAACTTTTAAACGGATTGTGCCTCTCTCTCTCTCTCTCGTTCCGCGCTCTCGCTTGCACGGTCGGCTCAGGCGAAAAGTGATAATGAGTTGCGATTTTTCGTGTGCGGACCGGGCACGATATGACTTCAAAAATTTTATATTATAAAAAAGCCTAATACAGGCTAATATAAGAAAAAAATTGTTAGAATTTGCAAAGTTGGTAACTAAATTAATTCTCCACCGATTTTCACGTTAGGTAGCAAGTAGTGACAGACACAGTTGTCAAGTTGCAATAAAGATAATAAGCAAGTTTCAAGCACCTGGCGACTATCTGAAGAAGTTTCTCCCCAGAGAAATTGAAGTTGTGAAGGGCCTGAAGCATGAAAACTTAATACGTTTCCTACAAGCCATTGAAACAACTCATAGGTTTAGATTTAATGTTCAAAACTTATCGTAGGGTATCATGTGTAATTAATCCGTAAATATAGCCTAATAGTTACCTAACAGTTATTTATTAAATATCATTATTTCATGTAGCAATCGTAAATAATTAGTTTGTTTTTCCTTACAAAAATAAAAATGGCCAAAAGCGTGTCAAGGCACGTTTATATAGAAGGGTTCCGTATCTGATACGCTTTTTACGTTAAATTTGTTTTGTTAAATAACTTCAAAAGTTGAAAATTTCAAGTCTCTACGTCCAATAGTTTGGAAATGCCGCTTGTACCGAATTGGGCCGGCGCGTCCAGGTACCAGTACCCCTTTCTCACGTGAGATCACCGTGAAGTGGTAGCAATGCTGTCACGTTAAGATATGGTGTTGCCGCGCTTCGTTCGGTTTGTGAGACTTCCCTGTGGCCTAAACTCGTCATTAAAGGCCGGCAACGCTTCTAATAGCCTTCTGGTCGTGCAGATGTGCATGGGCGTCGGTAGACACTTAGGTGCCTGCTGCCTGCTCCTTTATCCCTTGTAACATTAAAAAAAACTGCACCACTAGAGGGCTCTCATATGCGTTGCTGACCATAGAGTACTGCGCTCATTTCTTAAAGGAAGACAGAAGGATTTGTCGCAGATGTATCATTTAGGTTAAAGTTAACAGAACCTGCTATAACTTCGATAGCGATGGGGTACTTATATGCGAATGTGATAGACTGGCCAGAGTACAAATGAATCTCTCCGGCGAGGCCTATCCAAGGTCCGAAGACTCCGGTTCCTTCAAGTTGAGAGCGATTCTGGAACTCCTTGTCTGTATCTTTGAAAACCTAAGAGAAAAACGGGGAGAGAGAAATACAAAAGATTGAATAGGATCCAACAGGTCCGCCTTGCTACTCCAACCATTTATAATTACATTACATTGGTTAAAGTTGACAGGATTTTCCATTAATTTTATGAGGAACACAAGAAATCCCGATAGACTAGTTTCTGACAGAATATCTAGAACTTCTTCATATATAAAGACTTGCCATGCCATGGGCATCAAAATATTCAACATGTTGCTTAAAAATATTCAACAATTGCCTTTAAAAACATTTAGGTCAACATTGAAAAAGTGGCTTTTAGAAAATTTACTTGATACTATTCAAGAATTCCTCTCATACAAAATCACTAGAAAATAATTTGTACCTTTATTTAATACGTTAGGAATTGTTAAATTTATTATAATTTAGAATTTTAGATAACATTACATATTATATTTGATTTTTTTTTAAGTTCTGTTAAATTATTTGAACTTAGTATTCGATTGCATTAAATTATATATTTTCTTGACATCATTGGACTATTGACATTAATTTATTTAAAATTTGACATAACTATTGACTATCGACATGGAATGAAATTTGAAAATTGTAAATCTTATTAAACTAAAATTTTATTGTATAACTCTAACTTACTATTTTGTTGAACGCCAGAAATGGCTAAATCTATGAATCATAAATTTTACGACAAATAAATAAATGAATGATTAATTTATGTGTAGATTTATGCAAAGTAATTAATCTTTCCTTGGTACATACTGAATCAATTATATGATACATATTTTTCAGTGTAATAGTCTAGGATTTGTCTAGCAATTCACAGTATGAATTCACGAATACCTCTCCTAATGGCACTAGCGCAGTTTACAATTTGCAGTGCAGGCATTCCAGAGATGGCCGGTACATGATAGATGACCATCGACAATTCGACATCCTGCCCGATGCATTCACGTTAAATTGGCTTTGGTGACTGATGGTTGACTTGACGTTATCTCGAATTAATCATCTCTGATATTGAGGACTTTGTAGGAAGTACTCTAATGTTATGATGAATTAATTTGTTTTACTCAAAATTATTACATTTCGTGTACGATAACTGATAGCTAATTCCTCCTCCTTGCGTCGTTTTCTTCGACGCTGAGGATGAGAAGGACGAGGAGGAGACTGCTGAGGGTCGGGACCTCACATGACTTTTTATACTAATATATGGTGACAATATAAGTAATTATATGGTGATAATATAATACATTTCCTTAAAGAAATTTCATTCAAACTCTTCAATCTAAATTAAAAATGTTATTTTATATGATTTTTCTGTTGCGATCCCTAGGCCGCTTTCATTATTATATCTACTACAATTGAATTAAAAATATATAACAATAAAAGCGGACTGAAGATATAGTTAAATAAACATATATTATATTCATATATAGTTAACTATCAGGCTAGTAGGTTCTTAAGTGCAGTGATACTTGTACGTTATAAGAAAAATTTGAAATAACTAAAGACTGCCGGCGAGTGAAATGCGGCCAGAAATCTTTAGATTTTGCGTACCATATGCTTATTTAAAACTGTAAACATAAGATTTTAATTTTTAATACAATGACATTCATATATTTGACAGTTAACATACATACAGTCGTCATGACTTCCCTTTGACACAATCTTATAGTAAAATCTATACACGTGTGTGTAAATCGTTTCGCATTAATGTGAGTGTGGTTTTGTTTCAATAATCCAATGTATTTATAATGGAAATTTCATTAAAAGTTTAGCATTTGCTAGCAGCTCATTTATATAAAAAATAATTGCGAAGAACATACTCCTCCGTTAGTGCAATTTTCGAAAAATGGTGCCGAAAGTTTTTACTTCACGTATTTATAAATAGAATTGGATCAAAGAAAAATGTAGTTCGTATTTAATGATTGTTTCTCAGCCATCAAACACTTATGCGAATGAGGGTTTTTTATTTATCTGTCATGCTTACACGCCTTAACGTATTTTAAATAACTGATAGAATCAGGCGTTATTTTGCGGAAATCCATGACATGCATGAAAAACTTTTTTTTTTTTTATGTTACAAGGGAGCAGACGAGCAGGCAGTAGGGGCTTGAAAAATAATTCATGATTTTATCTCACAAGAAATCTTGTTATTTGTAAAGCTTGTCAAGTGACGAAAAATATTGTTTATTTTTCTGCATCTGCTTTATTGATTATTTTTTTATTATTAATTCCTGTCAACTGAGTCGAAAGTTCTGAGGTAACAAACATGAAAGAAAAACAGTCACATTGAGGAACTCTTCCCTTTTGAAGTCGGTTGAAAAGAGTGGCTAACGAGTTTATTGCTGATTCTTCTCGTGGTTCGACTATTCCGATTCAGTGGTAGCATTTAAATATTTGACTATTCAAATGAACAAGTCAAATAAAATCTACTTGAATAAAAATCTTCTCAATCACTGAATTCTTTTATAAGAAGGCAGCTCGTGTTAGAAGTGGTTACGATCATTTCCCATCGCGTATTGAACCGGGTTGCTGGCAGCTTTAAATCCCTTACTCCTACGATTGCGCTGTTGAAGTTTCGAGATGTCAGACAAAATGTCGAGACAGGGAAAGTTTAAATTACTCCGTACAATTCCATGGAGAACAGTTTATGAACACTCGACCGTATCAAAGGCATATCTACATTCCAGGCTGGGTGTGGTCGCGAGGGGCCAGCTGTGTCTCCCAACAGTAATATTTCAGGGGTAAATATACCTTGGCCTGTTTTGTTGTAAGCTAGCATTGCCTAATAAAAGCCAAGAATCTTATAATAGTAATTAGAGGTAGCGTCACGCTTGCAGTCCTTTTGGTCTGCAGCCGAATTGGGCCGGCGCGTCCTTTCACCAGAGGTATGAACATTTCGAACCGTTCGAAGTTGACGAGTTGACTTTATTTAGAATGAAAATGTTCGTACTAGGCCCTCGGGAGGCGTCTTTATCATGTCACTCTTTATCAACACTAATGCAAACCGCGTGGACACTAATGCCGGATCCAGACATAGCTTCATTTGAATGATCTTTTCAATGATCATGTAGTGTGGCCGGTGACTTTGTGTAACTTCACAAAGTTTTGTAGAACTTTGTAGACTTCAAGGCCAAACATGTACAAATAATTTGAGCTATGTCTGGCTCCGGTATAAGGCAATGCTGTCAGCTCATGTGATGGTATTGTTGTCGCGTTTCGTTCAGTTTGGGAGAGCTCCCGGTGGCCTAAAATCCCCTATTTAAAGGCCAGTACACATCTGCGAACCTTTGGTGGTGCAGATGTCCATGGACGTAGGTAGCGACTTACCTTTTGCACGTTTGCCCCTTCTAACATAAATTAAAAAAAATTGTTTAGTTTTATAGAATTCCTGGATAAGATACTAATGTCATGATAGTACGCCAATCGTGGTAGAATTTTTGCAGCATTATCGACCAAGAAATTGGTTTGCCACGCTAAGGTCAAACGTCGTTTGCACGTCAATTAGTTAAAAGGCCTATTTTTGCTTGTTATGCATAACGTTAATTTCTAAAAATAACCCTTAGCAAAATTTTCTTTAACCAGGGACTATTTACCAAAAGTTAAAGCACCTTCTTGGTCGATTTTACATTAGAGTTTCTTGAAATTGAGATGAAATAAAATTTATTTCCTTCTACAACACGCAATACAATAGTACAAGAGCCACATTTGCTATATGAAATATCTGGGTTTGCATATGGACTGTTTACAAAAACACTTTACTGGCGATCTGCACACTAGGGAACCTGTATCGTGGAGGCCATAAAACCATTAAATGCTAACATAGGACTAAGTGAGTTGAAAGAGTTGACCAGTTTGATTGTTGCTAATAAAAAAAGTAACAAATCTTGCTTTGACTGTCATAAAATAACGCTCGATTCTATCAAGTTATTCAGTAGGGCAATTTTCATAGCTTCATTATAATCAAGGTTTACGATATAAACGATAATTTGACAATTTGCCGATAATAGCACATTATCTCGTTAACCACTATCAACGTACATATTATGCCCGTAATAAGTTCATAAACTAATTTTACTGTCACAATTGAACGAATTGAAGTCATTACAGCACATTGGTAAAAGGACGGATTAGAATTGAAGCCTTCATAGCACATTGATAGAAAGACTATACCTGTGAGGTGCTAGGTTCTATCCTTTACGCCGCCATCAAAGTCAAAGTGAAAAATTCATTCGTCATGGCCATTCCCAATACCGGAGCCAGACATAGCTCAAAGTGTTTGTACATTTTTGACCTTGAGGTCAACAAAACTCTAAAAAACTTTGTGAGGTTACACAAAGTCCCCGACCACACTACATAATCATTGAAATGATCATTCAAATGAAGCATGTCTGGCTCCGGCATGACACAAGCTTTTAAAAACGTCAATCGTAGCAGAAGTGGGAGAAGAGAAAATCCCTCTAGAGCTACAAAAAGACCTTGACCTTGTATCGTATTTATAAAAACGAAATCTGCCGCGTATTACATAATAAAAACCCTTTAACTAATACAGTCTAACAGATCACATGCCAAAAAAAGTTTTTCTTTGTCTTTAACTAACAATATTAAATATTTAAGCGCAGTCGTAGGTTACAAAGATATGAAAAAAAAAAAAAAAAAATAGCTTTATTCAGTATCTTAACTTCATAACAACATGTAGCAAGAGCCCCTGAACTAGGCGCGAGCCCGTATTGCTGGGTGCCCCGCTCATCCACCAGTATGTTATCATGGCGTCTTGTATGACGTTACCTCTTGCCAAACCCATTAATGCTGGAGCCAGACATGGCTTCATTTGAATGATCATTACAATGATCATGTAGTGTGGCCTCGGACTTTGTATAACTGCGCAAAGTTTTGTAGTACTTTGTAGTCTTCAAGGACAAAAATTTACAAACACTTTAAGCTATGTCTGGCTCCGGTATTAGAAATACTTGCTTGCTAGTTGGATCAAAGAACGGATACAGAAAGAAGGCACTATTTCTTGAGACGGCACCCATTGTGATGAGATTACTTAATCTGTAACCCTGACCCCCAGTAGAGATTTTTAAATGTTTTGTTTTTATATTGAAATTTATTTAAAACGTAATTTATAAGTTAAAAATTATAATGGAAGCAAAAATATTCACCACGGTATTGCCATGCAGACAGTAATCATATTGTCTAGTAATTAGGTATATCCGTGCAATTCAATTCATATCGCATATACAGTAACGGTACTGTTAGTTACAAACGACGCAGGTTTTTTTATTCTACTTCTATGTAGAATTTTAATCTAAATTATTAACTATAAACTGTTAACTTTGAAATGTTTTTTTTTTTTTTTTTAATCTCGTGTTATCTTTATGATGACTAACTAACTTTAAACATAATTTTCAGGAGTTCCGTCGTGTCAGCGAACAGTTGCGTTTGAAAAAGCATGCGTTCTGTTTAACATAGCGGGCATCTACACACAAATCGGCGCCAAACAGGTTAGTTACATTCTAATTCTATTAAAAACATATTTAATTGCACAATAAAAACAAGAAAACATTTCAATTTAAATATATAAATTCTAATTCTTTATTTGCCAGACTGTTACGGTGTTCTTATTGTTATATAAGATGTACTACCTGCCATAAGATGGCGTCCAAAATTATAAAATGAAAATTTCATTTAAAAGTTATCATTCTCATGAGATATTTTACCAATGTCAATTTAAAAAAATACAATAAAAAATTGACAAAAGGTAATACAATGTCTAAAGGTATTACAATGTCAAAAGATATTAAAATGTCAAAATGTGCTACAATGTCTAAAGGTATTACAATGTCAAAAGATATTAAAATGTCAAAATGTGCTACAATGTCTAAAGGTATTACAA